>CM038678.1:553186684-553505023 GCA_021605205.1 Aegilops longissima | reverse complement strand
CGCGCTGGTTGTTATCTCGGGCTATATGATGAAATTCGAGCCCTTGAACCGTGTAGACATTTTTAGGACCATGTTGCGGTATGCTGCCATTTTTGGATCTTTGGCGTCAAAGTCTCCATTTATTTGGGATATTGCGAGGTTTGAATCGCGCACCTCTAGGCGTTTGATGCCCATAGGCCCGCCATCCGGAGGCCGTGCGAGGAGGGCCTCGTATTAACTGCGTTGTTGGAGTCCGTATACATTATCTGAAGGGCGTATTGGACTGTGTCCCGGTTGGGGAGCGTCGGGGCAACGCCAGCCCGAGGCCATCCAACATTTGGAGCCGTCAAAGTGCATGATCAATTGGAGTATCGCCGTACTCTTTAGGGAGTTTGGCTTCAGTCCATTCAGCCACGAAGTCGGCCAAAACCTGTGACTTGATAGCTCGTCGTGGATTATAAGTTATTTCGAATGGTAGGAGCTCTATGGCCCATTTAGCAATCCGGCCCGTCGCGTCGCGGTTGTTTATAATGTCATTAAGAGGTACTGCCGGAGGCTACCGTTATCGAACACTCTTGAAAGTAGTGTGCAGCTTCCGGGATGCCATGAACACGCGTATGCTATCTTTTGATAGTGTGGAGTGCGGGACTTGCATGGAGTTAGGACGGTGGACACATAATAAACCGGTTTTGAATAGGGAACGGTGTCCGTCCGTTCTCGTTCGACAACGAGCACCATGGCGACAACTTGATGTGTTGCGGCGATGTATAATAGCATTGGTTCACCCACGTTGGTAGCGGCCAGGACGGTTGTTGCCAAAATGGCCTTTATTTCTTGAGTCCGGTCGTGGCGGCATCCGTCCACTCGAAGTGTTGATGCGGCGGAGGCGGTAAAGAGGTAATGCATTTTCTCCTAAGCGGAGATAAAGCGGCTTAGACCGCTCGCATCTGTCAATTTTGTATTTGTTTGAGGTCTTTTGGAATATCAATTGTGCGAGCTCGAATCTTTGCTGGGTTGCTTCAATTCCTCTACGGACACAATGAAGCCGAGGAGCTTTCTAATTTGGAGCGAAGACGCATTTTCGGATTGAGCTTGATGTCATATTTTGAAGATTGTCGAATGTGAGCCTCAAGTCGTCTACTAGAGTTTCGGCGTGCTTGCTTTTGGCGACCCGTCATCTACATATGCTTCCACTATTTTGCCGATCTGGTTTGCGGACATATACGAATCATGCGCTGATATATTGCTTGGCGTTTTGAGCCCAAAGGGCATTGTGTTGAAGCGAGCGGGCCTTATGGAGTGATGAATGCTGTTGTAGCTTGGTCGGCTCCGCCATCTTGATTTAGTGGTAGCGAATGCTGTAGCGTCGAGGAAGCACAATGAGTCGTGTCCTGCTGTAGCGTCAATGATTTGATCAATTCGAGGGGAGGAAGGGATCTTTTAGGCAAGCCTTATTAAGGTCTTTGAAATCAACACATAGCGCGCGGATTTATCCTTCTTTGGTACCATCACCAGGTTTGCTAGCCTGTCCGGATGTTTTATATCTCGATGAATCCGGCCTCCAAAAGTTTGGCTAGCTCCTCTCCCATGGCTTTGTCTCTTGGGTTGGAAAAGCGAAGAGCCTGTTGACGGCTTGAATCCTTTTAGGATGTTTAGGCTGTGCTCGGCCGGTGACACAGGATTCTGGCATGTGCGAAGGGTGCGGCGAAGATGTCCCGATTTTCTTGTAGAAATTCTCGTGGTCTGGCGTCTACATCGAGGTTTAATTGTGCCCGATGGAGGCCGTCTTTGCGAATCCGTTGGGTGGACTTGGAATTTGACTATTTAGTCCGCTGGTTTAAAGAGGTGGACTTGGATCTTTTATCAAGTATCACATCATCCACAGTTCACCGTGGGCGCATGTCGCGATGATTTCCTCGGCTAGGGGCTTCGGATAGTGCCTCGAGGGCTAGTCACGGCCGTCTTATTTTCGGTAGCAGTTACTATGTTGGATCACTAGCGAGAGTGATGATTCCGTTGGTACGGGCATTTTAAGCTTCATGTACCCATAATGGGGTATAGCTTGAAAAATTGTGAATGCCTCTCGTCCTAATAAAGCATGGTATCCGCTGTTGAGCGGGGCCACTTGAAATGTGACCTCCTCGGACCTGTAATTGTCCGTGAGCGAACACTCGTCCATCGTGATTTTTCTGTGCAGCATGCTTCCGGTGAGGATTATTCCTCTAAAGGTTGTGCTGCTTCGCCCAATCGGTTCATTTATTTCCATTTTTAGTAGGGTTTCCTCATAGATGAGGTTTAGTCCGCTGCCGCCATCCATGAGTACCTTAGTAAAGCGGCAGCCATCTACTATCGGTGAGGACCAATCGGCTGGTGCCGGGCAGTTCGAATTTAGGTTAAATCATTGGCATTGAAGGTAATAGCTGTGTCCTCCATGGATTTATTGTTGCTACTTGGTAGACTTGGCAAGGTTGCGGAGTTGTGGTTTCGCATGTTATTTGATCACGAAAGTCTCGAAGACTATTAACACCGTCTTGGTGTTCTTGGGCTGGGATACTGAAGCTAGAAGCTCTTAGCCACTTTTGGCCACTGCGTAGTATCCAACATGCTCGAAGGCTATGAGTTGGAGTGGCGCCCTACATGCTATGAATTTTGCGAGGTCCGTTTAGCCAACCCTCGATGCGGTTCCGTACCCTTTAGGGGTTTTGGTTTTTGGTATTCAACCAGGTGCTTGATAGTGATCGCCCTTTTGTTCAGGACTAGGGATGTATTGGGGCGGATTATCCCAAAATTACTTCGGTTTTCCGCGCTCTCCGCCATACGATACTTTTGTCGATGGTCACCAAGTCGAAAAAGCGTGTGATTTATGACGACTTATAGGCGTTTAGGATTCCCTTGTCCGTGCAATTATTGCAGAAGATTGGTATTCGTCCTCCTCTGGGCGGTCCTTTATCCTATTCATAACCGGGAGAATCTGGCCCGATAATGATGTAATGTTCGGCGGGCTCTTGCGAATCGAGAAGATCGCTAATGTTTGGGTGGGCGGGTGGCACTAAATCCGGAACCCTGTCCAATTTAGGACTCAAGGGCCGGGAAGTTTCCGAAATCGGAAGCTTGGATTTTTGAGTGCTATCCAATGAGTCCGACCCGCCGCCTGACTTTAAGTTCAGGGCTTGATCGACATCCGTCCTCATGAGGAATCCGGCATGGAGGGATCGGGAATCAGACGTAGCTAGTCCTTAAGATAGAAGAAGAGTGGCTGCATTGCTCCTCTATCACAGCCACATGATGGGTAGCACAGGGAGAGTTGATCTCTCTCGGATCGGTTTAGGCCCGATCCGATCGTGTCTGTGGTGACTCGAGGCGGCGTCACGATCCAAGAGCTTCGTTCTGGAGGAGAGCTCGATCAGATCTAACTATTGCGGCAAGTTCGAACTGACATGGAGATTGGTTTCGATTTCGAGAGGTCATCATCGGTAGCGACGGCGAACCAGCGGTCATGAGAAAACTGCCTAGCGAAGAGTCGACCCGGTGGCCAGGCTCCTTTGGCAATGGTATCGTCTTTAAAAGGCGAGATGAGGCATCCTACTTGATGGCGGCAACGCGAGAAGAACTCTCAATGAAAGCACCAATATCGGTGTCAAAACCGGCGGATCTCAGTAGGGGTCCCGAACTATGCGTCTAAGCGGATGGTAATAGGAGACAAGGGACACGATGTTTTTACCCGGGTTGGGCCCTCTCGATGGAGGTAATACCCTACTCACTGCAATTAATATTGATGATATGGGTAGTACAAGAGTAGATCTACCACGAGATCAAGGAGGCTAAACCTAGAAGCTAGCCTATGGTATGATTGTTGTTTGTCCTCACGGACTAAAACCCTCCGGTTTATATAGACACCCGGATAGGTTAGGGTTACCACAGTCGGTTACAATGGTAGGAGATCTACATATCCGTATCGCCAAGCTTGCCTTCCACGCCAAGGAAAGTCCCATCCGGACACGGGCCGAAGTCTTCAATCTTATATCTTCATAGTCTTGGAGTCCAAGCCATGGCGATAGTCCGGCTATCTGGACACCCTCTAGTCAAAGGACTCCCTCACTATGTTTCGCTTTGCCCAGCCCCTCTTATAAGCGTTGCTAGTTGCGAGGTGCGATTTGAGGTTGTTCCATGTTGGAACATGGATATCATGAACTTTGTTGGGATATCACAATATCTCTTATTTAATTAATGCATATATATACTTGGTAAAGGGTGGAAGGCTCGGCCTTATGCACAGTGTTTGTTCCACTCTTGCGCCCTAGTTTCCGTCATCTGGGTGTTATGTTCCTTGATTTTGCGTTCCTTACGCGGTTGGGTGTTATAGGAACCCCTTGACAGTTAAGCTTTGAATAAAACTCCTCCAAGCAAGGCCCAACCTTGGTTTTACATTTGCCTAACAACCTATTACCCTTCCTTGGGTCGGCCAACCCGAGGTCATCTTTATTTAACCCCCCCTCCCCGGGCCAATGCTTCTCTAAGTGTTGGTCCGAACTAAGCTCCTGTAGCGCCCCTCGGGAAACTTGAGGTATGGTTTTAGTTGTATGTAGTGCTCAACCGGTGTTGCCACGAGCAGAAATATGTACAGCTCCTATCGGGATTAGCCGGCACATCGGGCGGCTTTGCTGGTCTTGTTTTACCATTGTCGAAATGTCTTGTAACCGGGATTCCGAGACTAATCGGGTCTTCCCGGGAGAAGGAATATCCTTCTTTGACCGTGAGAGCTTGTGATGGGCTAAGTTGGGACACTCCTGCAGGGTATAAACTTTCGAGATCCGTGCCCGCGGTTATGTGGCAGATGGGAATTTGTTAATGTCCGGTTGTAGAGAACTTGATACTTGACTTAATTAAAATGCATCAACTGCATGTGTAGCCGTGATGGTCTCTTTTCTGCGGAGTCCGGGAAGTGAACACGGTCTTGTGTTATGTATGAACGTAAGTAGTTTCAGGATCACTTCTTGGTCACTTCTAGCTTCTCGACTGTTGCGTTGCTCCTCTTCTCTATCTTATTTGCGTATGTTAGCCACCATATTTGCTTAGTGCTTGCTGCAGCTCCACATCATTACCCCATCCTTCCTATAAGCTTAAATAGTCTTGATCTACTTGAAGTGTGAGATTGCTGAGTCCTCGTGACTCGATTTTAACAAAAGCGAGTTGCGGTGCCGGCGATACCGGTCAGGTGGCCAACCCGAACTCAAGTGGGAGTTCGATGAGGACCTTGGTCGTTACTATGTTTTGTTTCCCGATGATCAGTAGTGGAGCCCAGTTGGTACGATCGGGGATCTAGCATTTGGGGTTATCTTCTTTTTCATTTGGATTTGACCGTAGTCGATCTATGTGTGTATTTTGAATGATGTATGATTTATTTAAGTATTGTGTGAAGTGGCGATTGTAAGCCAACTCTCTTTATCCCATTCCTGTCATTACATGGGATTGTGTGAAGATGACCCTTCTTGCGACAAAACCTACAATGCAGTTATGCAGTTACAATGCATGTGTTATTTGTGAGGGAATCATTTGTCATCTGTAATACTTACAAGATCATTACATTGGACACCACCGTTTTGCTTGCCAAGGACAAGCCGCATCCTAGAAAATACCGAAGACATGTGTTCAATGCAAAGCTTGGAAATCGTGATGCGCCAAAGAGGCTCACCGCCGATGAGTTGCAAGTGGAATTAGAGAAGGTCAGGAATATTAAACCAGGAAACCATCCTGGTAATGGTAGTGGGAAAAGGAAGCGTGGCAGGGCAGAAGAGAGATTATTATTTACCCGCAGGTCCACTTTGTGGGACTTGGAGTATTGGAAAGATTTGGATCTGCGGCATAATCTTAATGTGATGCACATCGAGAAAAATATATGTGACAGCATTATCGACACACTTCTTAATATTGAAGGCAAGACGAAAGATACCTTAAAATCTAGGATTGATTTGACACACCTCGGTATCTGACAGGATTTGCAGGTGCAAGATGAAGGTAAACCACGGGATATGGCACCAGCTGTGTACATCTTGGACAAGGTCAAAAGAAAAGAATTCTGCGAGGTCCTATTACGTGTGAGATTCCCACATGGATTTGCTTCCAACCACGAAAGGAGAGTCGTCTGAGATGGAAACAAGGTACAAGGGTTGAAAACTTCGTATTGCCCCGTCCTACTTCAAAGATTTTACTGTATCCTTAGAGGATTGGGCCACCTGACTTATCTCTGAGGCGAGTTCGAGAGTTGGGACAATTCTTGAGGGAACTCTGCGATAGTAATATCGGGATAGATGCTTTGGAGCATCTTAGAGACAAGATACCAACTATCCTATCGACCTTGAGAGATATACCCTCGGCCTTCTTTGATGTGATGGTGCATTTGGCTGTTCATCTACGATGAGGCACTACTTAGAGGTCGATGCAGTATATTTGGATGTACCCTATTGAAAGCGGCTAGGCACTTTCAATGGCTATATTAGGAATAGAGCTAGACCGAGGTTCCATTGAGAGGTCTACATTTCTCTGAAGCGTTGACATTCTTCTCAAAATACATTGAAACGGTGATCGACTTAGCAAAGAGGTGGATGAAGACAATCCGGGCTCAATGTTTTCGATTATTACATTAGAGATTCTACGGGAAGAGTTGACAAGGGGACAAACCTAAAGATTTGGATAAAATGGTTTGGTATGTGTTGAATAATTGTCACGAGATACTACCTTATATCAAGTAAGTGCTAAATCTTGTAGCTTATACATCGTAATCTACTAAACTTGCAGCACATTCTTATATATTTAGATGTTTGTGCTTGATAACTATATTGTGCATCATCTACAAAAAGGAGTTACTGCTTTGCAAAATCCAAGAAACATTGACAAACTGGTTATGGCGGATTTGCGAAATGGTTCAAGAGCCATGTAAGCTTTTGAATTACCTTTGTCAGTTTTTAATATATTGAGTACATAAGATGACCAGCTTGTCTATTTTCTAACCATAGGTTAAGAAGATCTTGGGAGGATGGGCGGGGCAGTTGATGATGCCCTTTACTCACTAGCAATGGGTCCACGACACTGGGTAAGACATTATGAATCTTGCGTTGTTGGAGATATAACGCTACAACACCCTTGCGAAGACGAAGGCAGGAAGACACAAAACGGTGCCATCATGAGCGCGGATCATTATGATAAAGAGACAACTGAAATGTATGCTAACATAACAAACATTGTTCGATTGCGATATATCTCGATTTGAGGATCATCGGTGTGTGGTTACATTGTCTTTGTCGTTGGTATAACCGTTTTCGAGGATCATAAAACCGAGAGATGATGATTATTTCAAATCCATCAATGTAAAAGCGCGTACCGGACCAACAAGCCTTTTATTTTTGCAAATCAAGCAACACAGATATTTTCTTGGAAGACACATTTGCGTAGCGATGGTGGAGAGTATTGCAAGGTTTGAAGCGGAGAATTCGTTTAATGAAGTTGCACAACAAGATGATGCTTACACTTCTCTGATGTACAAGATAACCACAGATGTTCCTAATATCTTTGAGAACCATAACGTCAATGGCGTCGGCGAAAAAGATTACTGTCATTCTATGGACATACAAGAGTTGATCAAGAAGATTAGATGTTCACAACACTATGCCCAGACTGCTACACATGTTTCATTCATTACTAGTTTCAGCAAAGTGCTCATGTCCTTTGAATACATCACGAGTGCTACATACTGCTTTGCAAATAAAGAGACAATCATCCTACAAAGCACATCGATTTTGCCCATTATCTTCACAAGCTCTTTCATCTCCTCATTGCTGTCAAGGCTGTTCGGCATTGTTGTAGCCATGATCGGAGGAAGTGCATCTTTAACCTTCTACTGCATCTTCCTCTTACGCCGTTCCTTGATTACTTGTCCAACACCCCAACCTGTTGGTATTGGGATTCCTCGACTAACCAAATAATCAGCGTAGTTGCACTCCCCACATCGCCAACTTCCCATAAATACAAATCACCACGAATCTTCCCTTTTCTACACGAATCAAATTGGAAGATCATCAACCAAACTATTAAAAATCGATGGCGAAAGCAGCGAGAACAACACTTAAACATATTATTACCCCATGATTTGGGCATTTGCAAAAGACTTCGGCGAGGGTTGAGGATTGTGGTTGAGGCAACGACGGATGACTCTTCGTGATTTGCAGCGATGGCACCACACCAGCGGCAGCGGGTTGCGATGAGCAACCGGCTCTTGATCTCTTACGGCCCGGTGTGATGAGACCCTGACGATGGTATGGGTGGCGACTTGGCGCATATTTGGTTGTTACTGTTGAAGAAGCGGTGGGCGAGCAACCAGGCGGACATGGTTATTTGACCAAAGCTTACGATGCTAGGAGGAGTAAGTAGAGAAGAGGAAAGCGAACATTGGATATATCGGTTTCATTACTTGCGAGTAGCATAGCACCATATATAGTCATAGTCTAGGTTTGGATTGAACCAGCTATAGAACACGTCTCTCTTTTTCTAAAACTCAGCACGCGTCTCTTCTTTGGTACACTAGCATTGATTACATCGCCTGCTCAAGTTTTCATTCCTCCACGACATGGGACCCATCGGAAGGGCCTCGTATTTCATAAAAAAAAGCGTGCCTTGTTGGCAGAGTCGGACCACCGACTATCTTCGCCGCATGAGAAGTGCCTCCTTATTACGCACAAAAAAATGAATATTCCCCTGCCGGTTAGAACCCAACATAGTGGGAGGCTGACTTGTGGGCCTACCAAGTTGACGGGGACGGAGGGCTTTGTCAACTTAGTCAATATGACTTGTGGGCCTACCAAGTTACCGTACGATGTTCATCCAACGGCCGTAGTGCTTCTTCAACCTCTGGTCTTCTTGCTCCGGCCGACCAAACCAGCGCCCGGTCGTGCGCGTGCTCCTGCCTCCGTGGCGGTTGTGATGCCTCGGAGGCCTCACGCCCCTACTACTCCCACGGCTGGCAGGGGCATCCTCTACTCACCCACCCCTGTTATTCTCGGACAGCAGCCTCACACATGATCGAACGGTGAACCCTTGTACTCCTCTCAGCGTGGGAATCCCTTGCCACGTCTTCCCGACTCCATGGCGTCCGTTTCTAGGCCTTGCCGTCTTCCACCTTGGTGCTCTCGTGGCGTGGTCAATGTGGTCGATAACCGACTTCCATCGGAAGAAATCTTGTCGATGGAGCCAATGGCATTTGGGTCCTGGCCACAACCCTTTTTGTGATTTGCCAAATAAATTAAGCTTTGCCAGGCTGTTGGGCTGCAAATCTTTCAAGATGAGGAGAGCTTCATTAATTTGGCCGAGAAAATGGCTATCGGTAATGTGAAATGGGCCGTACATTTTAAAACACATCAAACCCGGCAATTAGTTTCAAATTTCTTTTTTCATTTGAGATTTTAAATGGCATTGATTTTCATGCGTGGACAGTTTGTTGGATTTTATCTTGATATACATTTATTTTAAAATCAATTTGAATGTGACTCGAAATTTTGGGATTAAAAACAGTTCGGACCCTTTTGAAATATGCAAAATTTCGTACAATTTTTAACGATGGCCACAATATGGGCTGTAATGCTAACAAAAGAATATGGGCTCTAAAAAATCTTAGAATTAGCAAATGGGCTGTAAATTATTAGAAATAATGGCAGATGGGTGCGTATGATGTTTTCTACAGATTTGAGGCTTTCCTAAAAATGTTGGCCTGGCGGTGGTGTTGGATGTCAATCCTTTGGCCGTCGTCTTCTTCAATCTCTGCTCTTCTGCTCGGCCGCTCAAACAAGCGTCGGGACTGCTGCTCCCTCCTCCCTGCGGCCGGCTGTCTTTGTCAGCGTGAGCCTCACCGCCCACCGTACTCCCATCGCTGGCCTAGCCATCCCTCTACTCACCCTTTTCTGCTGTTATTCTCCGTGCGGCGGGCGAACCGATAAACCCTCGTGCTGTCGTACTCCCCTCCGCGTGGGAAACAATTGCGAGTCTTCCTGCCTCCGTGTCGTTCCTTCCTAGGCCTCGTCGTCGTCCACCGCCACTGGTGCTCTCGGCTCGGCCTGGTCAACATAGTCGGCGGCCCGACATGCATCTGAAGTGGGTACATGCGTGGAGAGGCTGGCAGGCTGGATCCAGCGGCCGCCGCGAAAATGCCTCCTTATTACGTGCAAAATAATGATTCCTCCACCTGACATCCGGGACCCACCGAAAGGACCTCTATATTTCGCAAATAAAACGTTACCGCCGCTGATAGCTCGGACCCACCAGCTATATCTTCGCACGCAAGGAAGTGCCTCCTTATTATGCACAAAAAATGAATACTTCCCTTGCTAGCTGGGATCCAGTATAGTGGCAGGCTGACTTGTGGGCCTACTAAGTTGAGGGGGACGGAGGGCTTTGTCAACTTAGTCAATATGCATGATTCTAGCTCCAGTGACCGTACTATGTCCATCCAACGGCCGTAGTGCTTCTTCAACCTCTGGTCTTCTTGCTCCAGCTGCCCAAACCAGCGCGGTCGTGCCTCGTGCTCCTGCGTCCGTGGCCGGCTGCGGACATAATGAGCCTCACCGCCCCTACTACTCCCACCGCTGGCCGGGCCATCTCTCTACTCACCTACACCCCTGTTATTCTCTGGCGGCAGAGCCACACACGCAGCGAACGGTGAACCCTCATACTCCTCTGCGTGTGGGCATCCACTCAGCGTCTTCCCGGCTCCGCGTCGTCCCCTTCCTAGGCCTCACCGTCGTCCCCGCCAGGTGCTCTCGGGCGGCGTGGTCAGCGAGTCGAGAATAGCTTCCATCGGACGTGGGCATGCGTGGAGAGGCGTGACAGTGGGTCCACAGCTTGACGACAAGGAAGTGCCTCCTTATTACGTGCAAAATAATTATTCCTCCACGACAGCGTGGACCCACCGGACGGGCCACCGTGTTTCGTGAAAAAGCGTTTCCCTTATTTCTGGGACCCACCAGCTACATCTTCTCACGCATGAGGAAGTGTGTAGGGCAAAAGAAAAGCGATTTGCCCCACATTGCTTTGGGACCCACGGCTACATCTTTTCACGCAGGAAGTGCGTCCGGGCAAAAAATGGTTGCCCCACATTGCTGGGACCCACCAGGCTACATCTTATACGCAAGGAAGTGCGTGCAGGCATAAAAAGCGATTTGCCCCACATTGCTTTGGGACCCACCAGCTACATCTTCGCATGGGAAGGAAGTGCACGATAGTCGGGACCAACCTGGTGAAGCGTACATAAGCGTTGTCATTACGGTCGTGACGTTATGCGTACATCTTGGTGGTGTAAGCGCGCCGTAGCATGTACGCGTCATTACAGCGGCGAGGGTGCAAAAAAAAAAGTAAATCTGACCGTATGCGTACATATGGCGGGGTCTCGAGCGCCTACTCGTGCGTACTTACGGCCGAGGCTGCGTGTACATGGCTGGGTGGAGCGGGCTGCGTCATCGCCGTGTTCATGGGAGAGCAGCGGAATGCGTCGTGTTCGCCGGAGGCAATGGGCAGCGTGAGAGCCAACCGGCTTGGGCGGAACAGCCGATGGAAGCGAGGCTGGCGTACCGCGCAGAAGCGGAGAAGCGACCTTGTGTTCGATCGGCCGCGTTCAAGGATCTGTTCGCCGGGAGGGTCGCCGATCGATGGCGTACCACAAAGCGGAGAAGCAGACTTGTGTTGGGCGCTACGGTGGCTTGAGGTCATGTTCGCCGGGAGGGTGTGGCGTGCATAAGCGGGACTCCACGGGATCTTGTTCATCTCCACGTCAACCCCTCCGGCCTCCATGGGCTCTTGTTCATCCACCATCGACCTCCTCCGGCCTCCACTGCATTTGTTCATCCACGGGCTCCTGTTCATCCGGCCTCCCTGGCGCTTCTCCACAGCTCTTGTTCAACCAGCCCTCTCCACGGGCTCTGTTCAACCACCCTCCACGGGCTACTCTTCATCCATCCCTCTACCGTCTCTTGTTCATCCAGCCCTCCACAGGGGTGGTCCTATTCATCCAGCCCTCCACGAGGTCCTGTTCATCCAGCCCCAACCGGCTGAATCGATCGAGGTCTGTTCATCCAAAACAACACCACGGTCTGTTCATCCACCCCATCGGGAACTTTTCATCCAAACTCCCGACAACACTCCTTTGTTCATCTAGGCAGCATCGATCGGCTTGATTAGCATCGATGCGAAAGAATCGCTTGATCAGGTTGATTAACGACCATCGATCAATCGCTCGAGATTCGATGTCGTAGCTGCGGTCTGTCCTTTCGGGTTGATTAGAGCCGCGCCTCGCACCACGCAGCGTGTGTGTATGAGAAAGCGCTTTGTCGCTTCGGCCCGTCCACCCACCGTGTCGGGAACACCCGATATCTTCCTCGCCCTCGCTTCTACCAGGTTTTTCCGTCATGGGCCGGCCCAAAGAATGTCATGCAGCTGCGTCTCCGGCCGCCGGAGCGAAAAGCCCATTTTCTATCATGATTTTTTTCATAAGTAGGGCCCACCACATCTATGATGATACCGGGTTTTGTCACAATTATCGTCATAGAAGTGTCATAAGTATGACAGAAAAAAAATTCGTTCGACCCAAAATGTCACAGATGTATTTTTTTTGTAGTGAAGGGCGGTGAACGCAGTTGAGACGGTGATTCCCCGTTACTTGTGATGGTGTGAACATCCTATTCTTTGGAGCCGCGAGGATCACCCGCCCCGGGTTGACAATCCGGGTCAGTTGGCTTTGGTGGTTGCACCTCAAGTTGGAGGGTACAAGTTTACTAAGGTGCTCATGGATGGAGGCAGCAACATCAATATCCTTTACTATGATACCTTCCGTCGTATGAATCTGACTGACAAGGATCTTAAGCCATCTAATACTGTTTTCCATGGTGTGGTACCCAGTAAGTCGGCGTATCCGGTGGGTAAGATAGCTTTGGAAGTGGCTTTTGGTGATGAGCATGAATACAGAGCTGAGACATTGACCTTTGAAGTGGTCAGCATCAAGAGCCCTTATCACGCTTTGTTCGGGCGGCCGACTTATGCTAAATTTATGGCAAGGCCTTGTTATGTTTATCTGCAGCTTAAGATGCCGGGTCATAAAGGTACCATACAGTGCATGGGAACAGGAAGATAGCCTTGGAGTGTGAAGAGGGTGATGCCGCTTATGCTGAGTCTTTTTGTGCAACAGAGGAGTTGAAGTTCTACAAAGATAATGTTGACCCAACAGATATGTGAATGAAATATGCCCTAGAGGCAATAATAAAATTGTTATTTATATTTCCTTCTATCATGATAAATGTTTATTATTCATGCTAGAATTTTATTAGCCCGAAACTTAGTACATGTGTGAATACATAGACAAAACAGAGTGTCCCTAGTATGCCTCTACTTGACTAGCTCGTTATTCAAAGATGGTTAAGTTTCCTGACCATAGACATGTGTTGTCATCTGATGAACAGGATCACATCATTAGGAGAATGATGTGATGGACAAGACCCATCCGTTAGCTTAGCATGTTGATCGTTCATTTTTATTTCTATTGCTTTCTTCATGACTTATACATATTCCTTTGACTATGAGATTATGCAACTCCGAATCTTTGGAGGAACACCTTGTGTGCTATCAAGCGTCACAACATAATTGGGTGATTATAAAGATGCTCTACAGGTGTCTCCGAAGGTGTTTGTTGGGTTGGCATAGATCGAGATTAGGATTTGTCACTCCGAGTATCGGAGAGGTATCTCTGGGCCCTCTCGATGTTGGATTTCGGGTTCCGGCAGACCCTTGAGGTTCGAACACTAGGGTGTGCGCGGAGATCCGACCCTCCACCGTCTCGTACCTCGCCGAATCGCTGGGACCTAAACTACTAAACGGAACAGCACAAGAGACACGCGGGCCACCGTTGTGGTGTAATACCCTACTCTAGTTTGTGGTGTGGTGGCTTGCCTCTTGGGCTGGTGAGGAACAATACAAGGAAGAACAGCCTCATGATACATTCTTGGCGGGTGTGATGAACTGCTAGGTGGTGTTGATTGCCCTAGCTACTGGTTCCTCGATGAGGATTCCGATCTCTCTTCGTCTCGCCCAGATCTAGATGCCGATTGTTTCGATCCCCTTGCTCTGAGTGTGGCTACTCCTATTTATAGGCGAAGGCCCTGGGCCTCTTCCCAAATATTGAGCGGGAAGGGCACCAACAATTGGCCATTTTGAAGGGGAACAGCGGGTACACTTATCTTGACTAAAGTTGGTCCTCGCCTGCCAAAGGCTCTGGTGATGACGCTTGCTTGGGCTCCATGATGACTCTCTTCCAGCCGTTGGGGCTAGTCTTGGTCTTGTTGCACCGAAACGGATGCCTTTGCTTGATGCTCTCGCCTGCGCTTGCTCCCTTTGCACCAAAAAGGAAAGGAGGGCGCTGGCGCAGGTGGCGCCTTGATCGGGCGCCCTTGGTCATCATGGCTTGCGTCATGGGCACCTCGCGAGTACCTGCCTTGAACTCTCCGCCTCCTCATGAGACAGGCTCGACGAGGCCGTGCACGAGAAGCTCCTCGTCGTCCGCCCGTGAGGCTTGGCCCCTCACGAGGTCTTGAGCTTGCGTTGATGAAGATGGGCTGTCTGGGCCTCCTTTGAGCCACGCCTTGAGGCCGAGCGAGCAAGTCAGGGACCCCGTTCCCGTAACGCCGGCAACAGCCCCGGGCCTGGCGCCCGAACAGCGGCAGAGAGGCGAAAGGGCAAGTCTGGCATCGTGAGCCCTAACAACTGCTGACCTTAGGCGCCAGCGTGGCGGTTGATTGGACGCGTCGCGCCTCTGCAACAGCGTGGGTTGATAATAGAGCGGCATCTTCCTTGCCTCCTTTACTTTCTCTAGTTGCGCTCAGATCCCCTTTCTTGCGCCTCTCCTCTCGCTTCCAAGATCTTGAGATCCCTCCGCTGCGTGCCCTAGCCAGATCATGGCTCCTCGCCAAACCCGGCGAACTGGTACTCTCTGCCTTGGACCCCTAAATGTGTCGGGCGAGCCTTGCCTCTGTGCGCCGGATGGCGGGGCGCAGGCGTCAGCAGGCGGAAGCGTTCAAGGCCGACTCCGCCGACCCTGAGGGTCAGGGGAGTACCTTCTACCCGTTCTTCGTGAGTGCCATCATTGCTGGTCTGGTGCCTCCCTTTTCTGAGTTGTTCTTCTCCGTCCTCCGCCATTACAACATTCAGGCTCTGCACCTCCATCCCAACTCCGTCCTTCTTCTCGCAACCTTCGCCTACTATTGTGAGGCCCATGTTGGGGTGAAGCCCTCGGTGGCCTTGCTGCGCCACTACTTTTCCCTCAGAACCTCCGTGGTTACGCCTCGCGTCTTGTAAGCTTAAATGCATCTGGCGGAGCCATCGCCATTCAAACCACGAGAAGCGGATTGAGGGCTTGAGGAGCAAGTGGGTCTTGGTGGATCTTGGCGCATCCACCCTCGGCTGATCGCCAAGCGGAGTGCCCGAGAGCTCCGACGACCGGTCCCAAGTGGAGCTTGGGATCCCATGCCAAGTCTTTGGAGAAGAGGGATGCAGATCTGAAGCCGACCAGCGCGGGCGGGAAAGGTGACCGGTCTTGTCCTGCTGAGGAGTTCTGGGCACCAGCTGGCTCCCAACCGTCGATGCTTGCTTCGATGTGGAGGCCTCACTCGAGCCCGTGGCCACTGGCCAGCGAGGACTGGCGACAGTCCTCCGGTCCTTGGTTAGAAGCGATGTGGCGAGGCTGAGGCGCCAGCGCCCTTGTTCCTTCATGAGGCCCAGGAGCAGGTAGTGGGGCCCATGCCCGTCTTCAATGGGGACGGGCCCGTGCCCGTGGAGGCTCCGGAGGACTGGTGGGCGTGTCCTCTTCCGACTCAAAGTGAAGAGGTGCAGGAAAGAGAGCGGGAGAGGGGTTGATTAGGCGGAGTCAAGGCTCCTCCCCCGGGCGCAGGTCCCGCATTCTCCGCCTCCCGAGAGTAGCGGCAGCGAGGATGAGGATGGCGGGAGGCGAAGCCTGCCCCTCGATCCCGAAGAAGGACCGGTGAGCTGGTCCCCCGCAGTCCGCCCGGCCCAGGCGATCCATGACAGCGCCTCCCGCTCCGGTCCCCTTGAAGCTGATCCCTGCAGCGGCTCTCGGGCTTCAAGTATGGCGGAGGCTGGTTGGAGTCCACCGGCAATGACCTATAAGTGCTGCTTCCCGTCTTGATTATTGCTCGTCGATGAGATCTAATGTCCATGTCCTTGACGGTGGCGCCTGCAATGAAAGAAGTGAAGGGGCTCTCGAGGCCCCATCCGTGGCGGTGCCTCTGCCGGAAAGAAGGTGATCTGGCGCCCAGAGCCTCTCCTGCGGGCGTCCTCACGAGGTCATTTGAGCCATTGGGTGAGCTCCCCTTGACCAGGCGACTCGAGGTGCCCTTGCTTGGCGCTGCCTCCTTTGTTCTTGAGTGGCGCCGCTGGTTCCGCCTCGGGCGCGATGGTCACACAGCCGTCTTCTCCTCCTACTCCACCGACCGCTGCTCCTCCGAATGATGTTACGGATCGCGTCGTTGCGGTGGACCGCTGCGGCGGGGATCTTGGCGCCGACTCCCATCTGATGGCTGGGCGTTTGGAGCTGGCTTCTAGCTGGATTCGCTCCGATGCTTCGATTTGGCGGCGCTGGTCCAGGCCTCAATGGCTTCGGACGAGGAGAAGCAAGCTGTTCGTGGCGAAGATTGCCGTGATGCTGCCCAGGGGGAGGCAGCCGACATCAAGGTCATTGTGAGACGCTTGGA
Source organism: Aegilops longissima (assembly GCA_021605205.1). Lineage (NCBI taxonomy): Eukaryota > Viridiplantae > Streptophyta > Magnoliopsida > Poales > Poaceae > Aegilops > Aegilops longissima. The sequence goes on along the minus strand of CM038678.1, from coordinate 553,488,254 downwards.
GGCGGTGAAGGGCCTGCAGAACCAGCTTGCCGAGAGGCCCGCCCGCCGAGGCAGGAGGAAAGCATGAAGGCTCGCGCGGCGGACGTCAGGACCGGGAGGCCAAGCTGAAGAAGCGTCGTGACCGCCTAGGCGTCTTTGGGCAGAGGCTGGGGCGAGAAAGTCGAGCTGGACGACAAGCGCGGGTTCTTGCCGAAGATCGCGTGGCCTTCACAGATATGGAGGTGAAGGCTCGCGCCTTCTTGAGGAGCTTTATGATAGCGGCTGGAGAGCCTTGGCGGTCGGGAGGACGGCCTCGCCAAGCTGCTTCCCTTCCGGTTCGCTCTTGAAGATGTCTCCCTTGGTCTTGGCCCCCCAGCCGAGGTGAGGCGCATGTCTTGTCTTCTGCGGCAGCGACGCGGATCCTCACCCACATCTATCTTTGCGATCCCAGCGTCGACATGGACAGCCTCTTTGGACCCGAGAAGCAACAAGCATGCAGCTGCCGCTGCCGAGGCTGTGAAGGGTCGCGCGGAGGCTGTTGGGAAGTTCGGGCCTTGACACCAAGCCAAAGCGGTATTGCCGACCTGCTGCTTCATGAGGCGAGCCCCTCCAGCTGCTCCACCGCCGACAAGTGACTCCGTTGTGGCTCTGTCTTGCTTTTAATTCCTGCACATGTATCATGCCTCGGGGGCGTTTAAACTGCATTTGGTATTGCGATAACGATGTGGACTGTAATATTTGCTTTTGAATTCCTTGAAATTTGCGCTTCCTACTTGCTTATGTTCTGCGGCCGGCAGAGCCTGCCTGCAAGATACCTCGGCCCGTTAGCCCCGGATCGAAACCAGGGCGGGACCAAGGAGTGAGGGGCTACGTGAGAAGTTAGGCTCCTGAGTCGCGATGCTCAGGAGTCCCCCTTGGCGTACGAACAGCAAGTAGGGAGGTGAGACGCGGTCGGATCTACCGTTCTATGTCTGCAGAGCCCGGCCCCGCGCATACCTCAACCGTCGTTAGCCTTTCGGAACTAAAGGGTGAGGGGCTACGCGACCAGTTAGGCTCCTGAGTCGCGATGCTCAGAGTCCCCCTTGGCGCTCAAGCGGCATTCGTACCTTGGCTCCGCTCGGGGAGTGGCGTCTGACGAACCAGGCCGAGGGCCTGGCTGGAGTGGCGTCGTCTGGGCGTGACCAAGCACAGCCCCCGTGTCCAGCCCCCTCGCGCGGTGCTCCCGAGGGGAGGCGTTGAGATGAGGCGGACAGAGCTCTGGGCTCCCCGAGGTTGATCGACCCGAGGCCACCCTCGATTGTTTATCACCAGGCGGAGCATAAGCGCTTCCGCATGCGTGCGGGCATAGCCGCTCCTCGGCGATGTCGTCAGCCAGCGGAGCATGGTGCTTCCTTTGGAGCGTGGGAGGGGCTCCCCTCGGGAGGAGCCCCAGGCGTATCTGCCCCCACGATACATGGCTGGCACGGTAGGGCTGGGACGAGGTGTCTGGGCACCCGTGAGCAGTAGCGGGACTCACGGGGCCCTACCTCAAAGCGGGTTGCGCTGGCTCTGAGCCTTATCTTGAGTGTGTTCCTGCAAATTTGGCGGATGCGGTGCTCTCGTCTTGGTCCGGCTCTCGGGCTGGTCTCGGCCGTCGGTGGCAAGCCAGGTCGCGATGCCATGGGCAAGACCAGAGGGTGAGGGCGGAGGCGGTAGGAGCCACTGAGTCGCGATGCTCGGGCACCCCCTTTAGCGCATAAGTTGGGTTAGATGATGAAACTCTCGTCCTCGGGTCCGGCTATCGGGCTGGTCTCGGCCGTCGTGGCAAGCCGGTCGCGATGCCATGGACAAGACCAGAGGGTGAGGGCGGAGGCGGTAGGAGCCACAGTCGCGATGCTCGGGCACCCCCCTTTAACGTGCAAGATTCCGCCACCCGGAAAAGGTACCAAATAACAAGCATGGTGGAGCGAGAGCATAATCCTAAGGAAAGCGTAAGAAGGATACATGCAGCTGGGGCAGGCCCAAGCGGCTTGGGGATGATGCAGCCAGGCGCCCCCAGAGATAAGCTAATGACATGAAATAAAAGGGATACATGCATGAGGGCGGACCCACGCGACCTAGGAATAATCTGACCTCAAGGCGCTCCCAGCCTTAAATGAAACTTAAAGATGTCACTGGTGATGTTGGGGCGAGGGGTGTTGGTGTAGCAGACTCGGTGGGCTGCGGGAGCCGATCCTCCACGAGCCCCAGGCCCGAGGCCTCGGGAGGCTCCGGGAGGCGCTGGTGGCTCCTCATAGACCATCTCCATCTCCGCCCGAGGCTGCGGCGTGCGACCTCTTGAGCCTCGGGATGGTCCTCATGAGGCAGTCAGCGCAGCAGCCGCGTTTGGCGATCCATAAGGCATGCGCTGCGTGGCTGTGGGGCGGACCCTGCAGCGTCCCACTCGCGAGGGCAGGCGCTCTTGAGATGCGGCTCGGTTGAGCCCTGGTATGTCGATGAGCCAGCGCAGCCCACCATCCTTGCTGGATGGGGGCCACAGTGAGTGGCGGCGGCTGCCCCTCATGACCCTTGACTCCTGTAGCTCTGAATGGCCTTGGCTTGTGAACTCCTGAGGGTTTGGCCCTCCTTGCCTTGCTCCTCGCTTGCGGAAGCGTGCTTGAAGCACACCTCCACGTGGTGCCCAAGCGCCTCCCTCGAGACCTTGGCGAGGTCGGCCCTCCCGGGAGAGGCCCGAGCCCGGCTGAGGAGGCGCCAGGCGAGCTTTCCTATGCGATGGAAGGAGGCTCCCCCGGCCCAGTCACGGGCCTGAGGGGCCTGTCTCTTGGGGGCCGGGCGGTCGATGTCTTCTTCTTCTTGGAGTGCGGCCTCGGGAGGCCTCCTGCTGCTTGTGGTGCAGGTCTTCCAGCGATGCGGCTGAAAGGCTCGCTCCGGGGAGCACTGCTGCGTCTCTCTCTTCCACGGGGCACCGTGATGACCCCGCCGCTTCCGGCATCTTGAGGGCGTTGTAGCCATGGTGGAGTTCTGACCATGAATTTGGCCAGCGCTGGGTACCCGAGGATGGCGTTGTACGGCAGGCGAATGTGGGCGACGTCGAAGTCGATGAGCTCGGTGTGGTAGTTGTCGCGAGCCTCGAAGGTGACAGAAAGGCGGACCTGCCCAATCGGGACCGTGGAGCCGTGGTGACTCCGTAGAAAGGCTTGGTTGGCTGAAGCTGACTATAAGGCACCTGAAGATTGTTGAATGTTTCCACGGACAGGACGTTGAGTCCTGCCCCGCCGTCGATGAGGGTCTTGGTGACCAGCACGTTGCTGATGATTGGAGAGCAAAGCATCGGGAGAACTCCGGCTGTGGCTGCGCACTTGAGCTGGTCTGCTGAGCTGAACGTGATGGCGGACGCCGACCACCTGAGAGGGCGCGTGGCCTCGAGCTTGGGGAGGACTGCATTCACAGTGAGGCGAACTGCTTGAAGATCTTGTTGAGAGGTGGGGCTTGAGCTCCGCCCGGGATCTGCGCGATCGCCGCGCTTCACAGAAGCCCCCAGCCCCTCGTCGATAGCGGTCTTCAATTCTCCTTGGCGGCGGCGGCAGCGGAGGGAGCCTGCGTTCCCTGCAGGCGATCCTCGCGAGGCTGATCCTCCGGCCTCCCTCGCGAGGTGGGTCTTGCCAGCCGGTCCTCGCGAGGTTGGTCGCGCCACCCTTGGCGCGGGCAGCGGTCTTCCCAGCGCCCTGCATTCCTTCCTCCTCCTCGGCGTAGCCCGGTCGCTGCGCTCGGGCGTCTACCGACCTTTCCTTCGCGCACGGCACGGAGCTCTTGGCATTCATTGGTGTTGTGGGTTTGGAGGTCGTGGTACCACGATGCAGCTGCCCTTGGAGGATTCGGGCTGATCTCGCCTCGCTTGGTGTGCGGTTCGGCCATGAGTACAGCAGCCCCTTGCGCTTCACGTCCTTGGCCTTGGACTTCTTTTCTTGGGATCTGCGGCGGGCAGCTCGAGGAGGAGGCGCCCCTCCTCAGCCCCTGGCGCGCCAGTCGCCAAGTTGAACAACTCAAGGAGGTGCAGATCCTCATGCATCGCCAGCTCCTCCTTCATCTTGGCGTCGCGCCGCGTCGTCGGAGAAAAGCAGAGATGATGGCCTCCTCCGTTACCACAGGGATCTTGAGGCGCAGCGTTATTGAAGCGCTGGATGTACTTTTGCGAGTTTCCCTGGCTGCTGCTTGCTTGGCGCATGTAAACTACGGCGGGTGGCGGTCGCGAGTACCACGGAAGTTGGCGATGAAGCGGAGTGCGCATCTCGGCCCAGGAAGAGATCGTGCACAGGGCGGATTCAGAGCAGTGCGGGCTCCGTCCTTGGCGCCATAGGAAACCAATTCGCCATGACCTTTTCATCCCGTTGGCAGCCTCGATGCCCAGCTCGTGAAAGCTGGAGGAACTCCGTAAGGGTCAGTGTGCCATCGTGGCGAGAGGCAGGTCGGCTTGAACTTGGCGGCCCGCGACGCTGCGCCTTCGGAGGTGAAAGCGCGGCAGCCCGCCCGTGGCGCGGGGGGCCTCGGACGGCAGAGAGCTTGGTCTTGTGGGCCTCCTGCACGCGGCTGAGGGGCAGCGAGGGTCTTGGCGTCTTTGGAGGCGGGGAGCTTCGGGCAGCTTCTTGTGGGAGAGAACTTCTTGACAGCTCTGCTCTTGCCGCGCGGCGCTGGCGAGCAGGTTCCGCCGAGGGACCTGGCCTTGGGGCTAAGGCGCCTTCTTGAGAAGGAGGCTGAGGCGCCCAGGAGCTTCATTGCCAGCGGGGTGGGGTGCGGTGCAGCGAGGCAGACGGCGGCGCCTCTGCAGCGTGGACGAGCTCGGCGACTCGGTCGAGCCATTCTTCGTAGACGTCGTCGACGGGGCGGTAGCGCAGGAGCTCGTTTGGCGCGATGAGTGCAGCTCGGGCCTCCATGGCCTTGTGGGCGTCGCGTGACGAAGAACCGGTGGGGGTGGCGAAGGCGTGGCGATGCAACCGTCCGCCTCATGGGCCGGAGTCTTTGGGGCGATGCTTGCTGCTCGTTCCACGCTGGGCGATGGCGGCGTTACGGCAGGAGACGGCGAAACGGCGAGGCGCGCCGCCGACGGAGTTGTCTGGTGACATGGGGCGAGGCGGCTCGGCGCTCGCGCTGAGCCCGGCAGGCGTCGAACATGGTTGCGGTGGTCGGGGAAGAACGAGGCGACGAAAGGCAGATTCCGGCGCACCCCTACCTGGCGCGCCAAATGTCGCGTGCCAAATGTCGGATTTCGGGTTCCGGCAGACCCTTGAGGTTCGAACACTGGGGTGCACGCGGAGATTCAACCCTCCACCGTCTCGTACCTCGCCGAATCGCTGGGACCTAAACTACTAAACGGAACAGCACAAGAGACACGAGATTTATACTAGTTCGGGCCACCGTTGTGGTGTAATACCCTACTCTAGTTTGTGGTGTGGTGGCTTGCCTCTTGGGCTGGTGAGGAACAATACAAGGAAGAATAGCCTCGCGAGGGTCTGTTCTTGGCGGGTGTGATGAACTGCTAGGTGGTGTTCAGCTGCCCTAGCTACTGGTTCCTCGATGAGGATTCCGATCTCTCTTCGTCTCGCCCAGATCTAGATGCCGATCGTTTCAATCCCCTTGCTCTGAGTGTGGCTACTCCTATTTATAGGCGAAGGCCCTGGGCCTCTTCCCAAATATTGAGCGGGAAGGGCGCCAACAATTGGCCATTTGAAGGGAACAACGGGTACACTTATCTGACTAAAGTTGGTCCTCGCTGCCAAAGGCTCTGGTGATGGCCTTGCTTGGGCTCCACGATGACTCCTTCCAGCCGTTGGGGTTGGTCTTGGTCTTGTTGCACGAAGCGGATGCCTTTGCTTGATGCTCTCGCTGCGCTTGCTCCCTTTGCACCAAAGAGGAAAGGAGGACGCTGCCTTGTTGGCGCCTCGCCTGGCGCCCTTGGTAAATCATGGCTTGCGTCATGGGCACCTCGCGAGGTACCCTGCCTTGAACTCTCCGCCTCCTCATGAGACAGCTGACGAGGCGTGCTCGAGGAAGCTCCTCGTCGTCCGCCCATGCAATCTCAGCCCCGCAAGGGTCTTGAGCTTAGGTTGATGAAGATGGGCTGTCTGGGCCTCCTTTGAGCCACGCCCGAGCCGCGAGCGAGCAAGTCTGGGGACCCCCGTTCCCAGAACGCCGACACTCGATAATGCACATCAATATAAGACTTGCAAGCAATGTGACTAATGAGTTAGTTGCGGGATGATGCATTACGAAATGAGTAAAGAGACTTGCCGGTAACGAGATTGAACTAGGTATGAGGATACCGACGATTAAGTCTCGGGCAAGTAACATACCGATGACAAAGGGGAATGACGTATGTTGTTATGCGGTTTCACCGATAAAGATCTTCGTACAATATGTAGGAGCCAATATGAGCATCCAGGTTCTGCTATTGGTTATTGACCGGAGATGTGTCTTGGTCATGTCTACATATTTCTCGAACCCGTAGGGTCCGCACTCTTAACATTTGATGACAATTTGTATTATGAGTTATGTGATTTGATGACGGAAGTTTGTTCGGAGTCCCGGATGAGATCACGAACAGGACGAGGAGTCTCGAAATGGTCAGAGGTAAAGATTCATATATTGGAATGCTATATTCGGACATCAGGAAGGTTCCGAGTGATTCGGGTATTTTTCGGAGTACCGGGGAGTTACGGGAATTCACCGGGAGAAGTAATGGGCCTTATTGGGCCATACGAGAAAATAGGAGGCAGGCCAATGGGAGGTGGCGTGTGCCCCCCATTGGTCCGAATTGGACTAGGGGAAGGGGGCGGCGCCCCCCTTGCCTTTTCCCACTCCCTCTCTATTTCCCTCTTTTCTTCTCTCCTACTCCGAAAAAGAAAGGGATTCTTACTAGGACTTGGAAGTCCTAGTAGGACTCCATACTCTCGACGCGCCCCTTGGGGCCGGCCTTTCTCCCTACCTCCTTTATATACGTGGGAAGAGGGCACCCCAAACACACACCAAGTCTTCTCTTAGCCGTGTGCGGTTCCCCCCTCCACAGTTACACACCTCAGTCATATCGTCGTAGTGCTTAGGAGAAGCCCTGTGCTGGTAAGTTCATCATCACCGTCACCACGCCGTCGTGCTGATGAAACTCTCCCTCGTCCTCAACTGGATCAAGAGCTTGAGGGACATCATCGTGCTGAACGTGTGCTGAACACGAAGGTGCCGTACGTTCGATACTTGGATCGGTCGGATCGCGAAGACATTCGACTACATCAACCACGTTACTAAACGCTTCCGCTTTCGGCCTACGAGGGTACATGGACACACTCTCCCCGCTCATTTTTATGCTTCTCCTAGATAGATCTTGCATGATCATAGGATTTTTTTTGAAATACTACGTTCCCCAACAATGTTATCAGAGCCAGGTTTATGCGTAGATGTTATATGCATGAGTAGAACACAATGAGTTATGGGCGATTATAGTCATACTACTTACCACCAACGTCTTACTTTGATTCGGTGGTATTGTTGGATGAAGCGGCCCGGACCGACATTACATGACCGCGCTCATGAGACTGGTTCTACCGACGTGCTTCGCACACAGGTGGCTAGCGGGTGTCTATTTCTCCAACTTTAGTTGAATCGAGTTTAACTACGGCCGGTCCTTGTTGAAGGTTAAAACATCACACTTGACGAAAAATCATTGTAGTTTTGATGCGTAGGTAAGAACGATTCTTGCTAGAAGGCCGTAGCAGCCACGTAAAACTTGCAACAACAAAGTAGATGACGTCTAACTTGTTTTTGCAGGGCATGTTGTGATGTGATATGGTCAAGACGCGATGAGATATAAATTGTTGTATGAGATGATTATGTTTTGTAACTGTTATCGGCAACTGGCAGGAGCCTTCTGGTCGTTGCTTTATTGTATGACATGCAATCGCCATGTAATTGCTTTACTTTATCACTAAGCGGTAGCGATAGTCGTAGAAGCAATAGTTGGTGAGACGACAATGATGCTATGATGGAGATCAAGGTGTCAAGCCAGTGACGATGGAGATCATGACGGTGCTTTGGAGATGGAGATCAAAGGCACAAGATGATGATGGCATATCATGTCACATATTTTGATTGCATGTGATGTTTATCTTTTATGCATCTTATTTTGCTTAGTACGCCAGTAGCATTATAAGACGATCCCTCACTAAATTTCAAGGTATAAGTGTTCTACCTGAGTATGCACCGTTCCTACAGTTCGTCGTGAAGAGACACCACGTGATGATCGGGTGTGATAAGCTCTACATTCACATACAACGGGTGCAAGCCACTTTTGCACACGCAGAATACTCGGGTTAAACTTGACGAGCCTAGCATATGCAGATATGGCCTCGAAACACTGAGATCGAAAGATCGAATGTGAATCATATAGTAGATATGATCAACATAGTGATGTTCACCATTGAAAACTACTTCATCTCACGTGATGATCGGACATGGTATAGTTGATTTGGATCACGTGATCATTTAGATGACTAGAGGGATGTCTATCTAAGTGGGAGTTCTTAAGTACTATGATTAATTGAACTTTAATTTATAATGAACTTAGTACCTGATAGTATTTGCACATCTATGTTGTAGATCAATAGCTTGCGATGTAGCTCCCCGTTTATTTTTTGATATGTTCCTAGAGAAAACTAAGTTGAAATATGATAGTAGCAATGATGCGGACTGGGTCCATGATCTGAGGATTATCCTCATTGCTGCACAGAAGAATTATGTCCTTGATGCACTGCTAGGTGATGGACCTATTCACTACAAAAAAATACACTTCCGTGATGATACGTGTTTGTCACAGTAGGTCATGTTTTCTGTCATGCATGTACATCCATGACAAATTTATCATAGAAGTGTTCCATGACATTACCAAAATTATCATCACGAAAGAGTCCACTTCCATGACGATAAATCGCGCGTCACAGAAGTGCTTTCGTCAAGGGTGACCGACACGTGGCATCCACCGTAACGGAACGCCGTTAAGCTATCGGGTCCGGTTTTGGATCTGATAACCCGTTAACAGCCCGGACCAATGGGGATTTTCCACGTGTAAAATTCTGATTGGCTGATGGAAACACGTGTCAGCTCCGCGTTGGCACAGGTGTCACTCATCCAATGGGCGAGATGCACCTATGATATGCTGACACGTGGACCGGCCCAAAAGTGGCCCATAAAGTTTAAATGGGCCAGCCCAACTAAAGGCCCACAAGATTTTGTGGTCCATAATGGGCCAGTCCAGCAAAAGGCCCACAAGATTTTGCGTATCATAATGGGCCGGCCCAGCTAAAGGCCCACGAGATTTTGCGGGCCATAATGGGCCGGCCCAGCTAAAGGCCCGCGAGATTTTGCGGACCATAATGGGCCGGCCCACATAAAGGACCAACATTCTCAGTTAAGGCCCGTACGGCTAGTGTCAAATCGGCCCGTCAACGGCCTGTCCTAAACTTATCATCATCGCGGCCCATGGTCAATTCTGGCCCGTTAACAGTCCGCTAAGTATATGGGACGAATTACGGCCCGGTGTATTTCCGGCCTGTTAAAGGTCCTGCTTCATTTGGGCCATTTACGGGCCATTGAAACTTTCGGCTCATAAATGACCGTGAAGGATTTGGGTCATATTCGGCCATGTCTAACATTCAGCCTGTTAGAGGCCCACTATAGATTTGGGCCACTTTCGGCCTGTTAACGTCGGACGAAATCCATGGGCCATATGTGGCCCAATGTCACATCGGGCCCATTAATGGCCCATATAAAAATGACGATAATCTAGCCCGACCGAACTTCTGGCCTGTTAAAGGCCCGTGTATTAGGTCGTCGCATTTATGGCCTGTCCGAATTTCGGCCTGTGAAAGATCCGCATCGTAAATGGGCCCAATCTCACTTTCGGCCTTTTAAAGGCCTTTTAATGGGCTCGAGATATTTACAGCTGTAAACGGCCTATTGTTACCGAGGGCTCAAATTATGTTTAGGCTTTTTAAAGGCCCACTATGGGCACAGGCCTACCAGAAAAATATGAAATCTTATGCTGATTTAGGCCCAGATATTTTTAGTGGGCTACATGCAAATTTCGGCCCATAATTGTTTTTAGCCCAATTGGAATGGGCCCGACGAATGTTGGCATGTTGGGCTCCTACGAAGCTTTCGACCGAATACATTACTAAGATAAACCTACACTATACAAAATTAGCATTGTAATTATTGCAGCCTTTGGCAGTAGCATAAATGTTGTATCACAACAAAAGGCCTGTTGGCATAAAGTTTATAGTCCTTGCAAATAAATGCACCATCAGATGTATAGAAGCACAGATCATTTGACCTGAGTGCTAATATTTCAGGCTGTAGAATCTGATGGAGCAGCACGATCTTCACCTTTTTCCGCCATTGCTCTTGAACAACGAAGCGAATGTCTGATAGTCTGGTTTCAAAACCATTCATATCTTGACGACATTTGTCAACCACTATTCTTGTTTCGAGAACGACGTCCATTAGGGATTGGACTTGTGTCTGGAGCACAGATATATCACTTTGTCTAGCAGGAATATTTTGTTCAGTAGGCGATTTGGACGAGGTTAGCTTGACAACCAACCCAGAATTACGCAGAAGGTGCTTTTTGCCTTTGTTAGTGGAGAGATCTTGGCGACCGCAAAGCAAGAGGTGAAATTGTGCCTGTGGTAGCCACGTCACCTTCAGGTGGTTGTGGCTGTTCAATCAATTTTTCCATAGCTTCCTGAAAGTTTGAACATGTAGATTAGTGTACCAGATAAGTTACTAATGAGACAAAAACAAACAAAGTAGGTTGCACTTTTATACATAACTTATTTTGGTGAACTACTGTAATACATTAGCATGTATTGTAGTGCCAACTACATAATAAAATGTATTACAGTAGTGTACCAGATGAGTAAGGACTTACAACAGTTTGGGCGATTATGTGAACTACTCATCTGGTACACTACTTATTTTGGTGAACTACTGTAATACATTAGCATGTATTGGATCAGACCAGTGTTTAATGAGGGTTGTCCAGTCTTCATCTGTAATATATTCCACTGGAGATTTTTGGGTGATTTCATTGTTAGCCTGGCCTTCAAAGTGAGATTTTCTAAGGTGGTACCGATCATCGCCGCAGAAAGCGGTGAAAAACATGAGTGCATGCTTGTTTAGTTGCATCATCTTTCGGATCAACTTGAACCTCATCATTGAAAAAGAATGTGCGTCTTATTAGGAGGAAGCTAGAAATGGGACGAGCAAGAAAATATTACTAATTGCGATGAATAACATTACTTACGGATAAATGGTCAAGGAAGGTTTTTAACTGGGTATTGTCTTTCTCATTCTTGTACTGGATCCACGTTGGGAGGATACGTGCATGACACCTAACGGCAACGGCTGCCTCTGATACTAACTTGGCTGACTCTGTAGCATCACGTGGCCTTTTTAAACCTGCCTCAAAATGGATCTCCATTCTTCCTCCTTTAGATTTTGTTAATCTGTCAAGCATTATCCCTGATGTCTGTTTCCGCTTGCATCATCATGGTGCTAGTTCAACAACGAATATGGACAGTGTTAGTATACGTCAAACTGTGAGAGTACATATAAAGGAGCATGCAACTGCAACTTGACTCGGTCAGGTACCATCTTGGTGTTGATGCTCATGGGGTTCATCTGATCTTGCCAAGTCGTGTTGTGTCAGCAGTGCTTCGGAAGGAGTGCTAGGTGTGAAGGCAGCTTGGGAACTGGCCAATTCTGGAGCAAACGAACGAGTTACTCGTTGAGATGCTGGTACAGTTGAAGCGGATGCTGCAGCTGGTGGAGCAGGTGATACTGTGTTTGTAGATTTAGCCAGTGGACTTGGACCTTCTACTACACTATAAGTACCAGCAGAATTTGGATGACTGATCCTTTTCCATTTCACCCGACGAGTAACACCACTCCCTACTATATTATTTTCCTTGCTCTTTTTTGACTTTGCCATGTCAAGCCGTACCCACAACACAAAAGAATAAAATCGCTCTTCAAAACTCATTGATGCATGATACAGACAAGCAATACTTTGATGTAAGACAATCGTATGAGGATGGAATATGTAAGAAAAACAGGACGGCATGACATATTCACAGCTATGATGTGTAAACTAAGCAGAAGGATTTTCAAGAAAATAGAAGTACTGCAAGCTAGACACCATATGAACGATGCAACCAATATTACTCTGCCAAGTTAAAAGTGTCTTGTCATAAGTGGAAATTCGAAAAATTAGAAGCAGCACAACATAGAAATCAATGCAAGATGCAACCACTATCAAACTGCCATGTTAAAAGTGTCCAATCATGAGTGAATGATGCGGGATACACAACAGCAGTACTTTGATGTAAGAACATGGTATGATAGATAGATGAAGTGTATTCTAGACACACAATGCCATGTCATATGCGCATGTATAATGTATGAACTCAGCAGGTGCAATTTAATCAAAATAGAAGAAATACAGGCTAGACAACATATGCAACATGAAACCAATTATCACACTGTCAACTTAGAGAAAGCACCTGCGATGGTGGAGTACGGGAGATGAACTCATCATGTAGACTTGGGACTTCAACTTCATTAGCAGTTGCAGTGGCAAATCTAGAGAGTCTCTGTTTGCGTCGGTGCGGAGGACCACCAACATCCCCTAACTTACTATTTTCCTTCCTATTTTCTGATATTGCCTTATGAAGTCAAAACCACAAGAAGATGAATAAAATTAGCTCCGTATAACTGGTTGATGCATGATACAGACGAACACTACTTTGATGTAAGGCAAGCGCAGGATAGGAGGATGGAATATATACAAAAAAAGACATCGTTTCATATTCACACATACGATAGGAGGATGGAATATGTATGAAAAAACAGTAAGAGGAAGGCATTTCAACAAAATTAGAAGAAATGAAAGCTAGGCACCATATGAACATGCAACCAATATCACTCTATCAGGTAAAAAGTGTCTCGTTGTAAGTGCCATTTCAAGAAATTAGAAGCAGTACAAGCTAGAAGACAATGCAAGACGCAACCTACATCACAGTCCCAAGTTAAATGTGTCTTATGGGTAAGTGATCGTTGCAGGTATAAGTTGTAAGCTACGCAGATGCAATTCAACATAATTAGAAGCAATACAAACTAGACATCATACGGAAAACGCAACCACATATAACAGTTCCAAGTTAGAGCAAGCACCTGTGATGGTGGAGTAGGGGAGATGTGGTCATCATGTACACGTATGTTCTAGAAACATAAACACATGTCATGTTCACAGGCATTATGTGTAAAGTAAGCATATGCAATTCAACAAAGTTAGAAGCAATACAAGCTAGACATCATACGCAACATGCAACCACATATAATAGTGCCAAGTTAGAGCAAGCACCTGTGATGGTGGAGTAGGGGAGATGTGCTCATCATCTACACAACTACGTTGATTGTCTAGCCTTGCCTTGTCTTGCGAATCTTGTTGGGAGGATGGCGGAGTAGAATCTGTATAGAACCTCCGTTTCAGTTGCTCGGAAGGACCACCATCATCCAATGCCTTGCCAATTTCCTTCAGCTTTATTGATTTTGCATTGTGAGGTCAAACCAACAAGAAAAATGAATACAATTCGCTCTTCAGAACTCATTCATGCATGATACTGACGAACACTACTCTGATGAAAGGCAAAGTCATGATACGAGGATGGAATATGTACAAAAAATGGACGGATGACATATTCACACCTATGATGTGGTAACTAAGCAGAAGGCACTTCAACAAATTAGAAGCACTGCAAACTAGACACCATATGAAAGGTGCAATCAATATCACTCTGCCAAGTTAAAACTGTCTCGTCATAGGTGGCGTTCATCAAACTAGAAACAATACATGCTAGCAATCATATTCAAGACGCAAAACAATATCACACTGCCAACTTAAAGGTGTTCCATCATAAGTGACTGATGCAGGATACACAAGAAGAGTAGTTTCATGTAAGAACATGGTGTGATAGACAGATATAGTATGTACCAAAAATAGGAAAGCGTGTCATATTCACACATATCATGTGTAAGCTAAGCATATGCAGTTTACACTAATTAGGGGCAGTACAAGCTAGACACCATATGCAACATGTAACCAGATATCACACTGCCAAGTTAGAGCAAGCACCTTTGATGGTGGAGTAGGGGAGCGGAGACTTGGACCTTGTAATGCACTATCAGTACAAGGAGAATCGGTACAGATGCTCCGTTTACGTTGCTGCAGAGGACCACCATCATCGCCTTCCTTACTATTTTCCTTCCTCTTTCTTGATTTTGCCTTGTCAAGTCAAACCCACAAGAAAAAGGAATAAAATTTGCTCTTCAGAACTCATTGATGCATGATACTGACGAATACTACTTTCATGTAAGGCAACCGCATGATAGGAGGATGGAATATGTATGAAAAACAGGACGGCGTGACATATTGACATGTATGATGTATAAAGTGTAAACTAAGCACAAGGTGCTTGAACTTGTTAGAATCAATGCAAGCTAGAAACCATATGAAAGATGAAACCAATATCACTCTGCCAAATTAAAAGGGTGCCCTAACAAATGTATTTGACCAAATTAGAAATAATATGCAATATGCAATGAATAAAGGTGACTCATCGTAAGTGATTGATGCAGGATACAGAGGAGAGGTAGTTTCATGTAAGAACAAGGTTAACACATAGATGTAGTGTGTACCAAAAATAGGAAGGCATGTCATATTCACAGGTATAATTTGTAAACTAAGCAGATGCAATTTACCCTAATTAGAAGCATTACAAGCTAGACACCGTATGAAACATGCAACCACATATCACACTTCGAAGTCAGAGCAAGCACCTGTGATGGTGGTGTGGGGGAATTGCGGTCATCAACTAGAGAGCTACATTGATTATGCTCATTTAGCCTTGCTGTTTCTTGAGAATCATGTGGGGAGGATGACTTGCACTCTTTAAAGCAGTATGGCGTCTCACAAGTAACCCACCCGGGTGACTGTATCATCGTAAGTGATTGACGAGGGATACAAAAGAGCATTAGTTTGATGCGAACATGGTTAATAGACATAAGTAGTATGTATCAAAAACAGGAAGGCATGTCATTATCAAAGGTATAATGTGTAAAGTAAGCAGATGCAATTTAACCAAATTGGAAGCAATACAAGCTAGACACAATATGCAACATGCAACCACATTTGACAACGCGAAGTTAAAGCAAGCACCTGGGATGGTTGTGTGTGGCAACTGAGATCATCAACTGCAGAGCTACATTTATCGTCTCCATTGCGACATTTGCATCCTTTAGAGCGCTGAAACGCTTAGTGCTTATCTTTGAATTACACTGGAGCGACTTCTGTCTTTTCTTTTCAGCATTCATAAACACTGCGTCAGAGTCTGAAATACCCATGCATAAAAAAACAATATTGTGAGTATGGGTGAAGTGTGTGCACAATTAGTACAGTGTAAAGGTAGCAGATAGCAGGTCGGTGAGAAATAAATGACGGGAGACATATGATAGCTCTACAACATGCATGGCACGCTAAATTACTACAGGATTCCATGAAAATAACATTCAACTGAAAACAAATAGGTCAGTCCATTTTTTCTGCACCGTCCGATGTACAAAGAATGGGCAGATCGCCTTCATCTACCTCCAGCCAGTCAGTGTTGACGATCTTCCTTGAAACGGAAGCGACCACCGGCCCAGTCCCCTGCCTGCGCCCTCCCCTCGACCTCACCGCACCGCCGTGCTTGGCACTGCCCCCCGGCAATCCATTCAAGCCCCGCCGACCTCCAGATCAGGCGCAAACAGCTATTGCGCCCCACACCCCTATGATAGACACCGATGTGCCGCTTCCCCGACGAACAGGCGGACTAGGTGCTCCGCGCGCCTAAGTGGGTGCTGCTTCTTTTAATTGCGGTTCGACTGACCTTGAATTGAAATCCAGGCGGGCTACTGACCTCTAGCAAAGGTGAAATAGTAAAGGGAGGAAACCTTGTGCATTTCGTATCACGTAGAAGATGCAGTAAGAAGTGCTCAACTAGTTTCTTTCGTGGGATGAATACTGTGTGAGCAGAGACGTAAGGTTTGCATGACTAAGGGAAGAGGAGTACCTCTTTCTGCTGGCAGTGCTGTGTCCTCCTTCTGCTTTTCCAACGATCTTCTTGTGGTTCGCTGGAAATGAGAAGTTGTGGAGGATGATGCAGCCTTGGATGAACCCATGGCCAAGTTGTTGAGTGTGGTGCGGTGGCCGTCTGTCGGCAGCGGGGAAGCAGATCCGAGGCGGCGAATGACGGCGTAGCGGGAACAGCTCCGGTGCGGTCGACGGTTGCGACAGTGGAGCGGCAGTAGTGAGGCACATGACATCATGGTCGGAGTGGTTCTGGTATGGCGCAAGTCGGTGTCGGCGTCGTGGAGGTAGCTCTACCTCGGCTTCAGCTGCTAAGTCCTTGAGGGCGTTGCAGTTGCGGTTGCGTTGGACGACGACGTCGGGGTACCGGCTTCGGCGTGATGGAGTTGGGCGGCGGTGGATTGGGAGCTATGGGGTGGAGGACGGAGGAGGCTGGGGTTTCGCGGCTGGTGGAGAGGGCGTTTTGGCGCCCACGGAGTATGAATGGGGAAACGGTGGGAGGCGGGGAACTGAGGGGGAACAATGTTTCGGTTTGGGACGCGCTTGTTTGAAATTTGGGAAAAGTTACAAACTTTGCCCCCATCTAAAATTTCGGACATATTGCGGGTTGGGGGTAGGACAATAATCTCAGGTGTCCCAAATGTGGGCGGGATAGATTTCGACCGAGGGCATGGGTGTTTAGGCGCCCACGGTGTATGAATGCTTCTCGGAGGTGGTTGAGACTGGCGTCTTGGTGAAGTTACAAACCTACCCCGGTTTAGACCTTTGGACATCGGGCCAATAGGCTACACAGGCCAGAGTCAGGACAGTAATTTCCTACCACCAAACATTAGTCTCGCGCGGTTTCGGGTGACCATAGGTCTATTTGGCACTTCGTTCAATATTTGGGAGCAGAAGCATTAACGTTTTCGGTTCTCTTGAATTGAACATTCAGGATTTGTCAAACTTCACAAATCTTTACACTTGAAAATCCTAAAGCTACGATTATTTTGGAATGGAGGTGGTACATTTTAATATACATTGTACATGAGTATATATTAAAAAATATGCAACTTACCTCAGTTCATGCATGAATCCAGATATAATCTCCTTGGTTGCAAAAAAAATTTAGACATGCGTATGAATATATATAGCATGTTCAGACGCACAACAAAGATTGATGCCCCCTTTTACATCTGATTTACAAATGCCATTATCTCGGGTTCAAATAGATGAATGCACTACCTATGAATTCGAATCTTCTATACCCCCTTCATGTTGAATTCGACATGTGTTCTATTTCGTAGCTAGCAATTTGGAATGTATCCATGCAAGTGACAAATGTATAAAGTGCTTCACACTAACAACATGGAGTGCACTAATTAATGTTTATATATGAATTGCAAAAGCATCCATTGCCTGTATTTCAAACCTCTCTCACTCTATGGATCGATAATATGAAATAAACACATGCACATGCTAGAATTCAATAGAGTATGGGTGTCTGATAGACCGATCTTCGTCCATACGCAATTTGCAAAATTCATGATCTCATCCAAAAATAATAATGCCATTTATATTTTAATTTAATGCGTAGAACCGCCTTTTACACGTAGATGCACTATGCCTCGGCACGTTCTCACAAACGCGCTATAGATCTCTCTGTCTACTGCATAAGTGCACACACTTTATATGCATCGGCATTTCTCTTTCACACATGCTCACAATCTCTCTCGTGGTGTCGGGGAGTCTCATGCACATGCTCTCTCTGTATCTCTCTCTCTCTCTCTTTCTGACTACTATGTACCACTCTTTTCACTAATCTTAGTTGGAAAACACTATTTCTCTCACATGCATATATACACATGCACGGTCTCTACTAGACATCTATACGCACATATATGTGCCTACGTGTCTCCCACACGCACATTATCTTTAGGCCTCTCTCGCACACATTGCCCCCCCCCAGACACACCTCTCTCTTAGTAGTTAGCAGATATGATTCCATCGTATCATTTGGTAGGATATCCCTGACTGTTAGGCTGGATGGTAATACGAGGCAAAGTATTACCCTAGTTTAGACCCTTGCAGTTGAGGAAAAAGCCTACTCCTGGTACTGTATATTAGTGATAGGGGTGTGTACAAAGTACACGTGAATACCAGGCATTGTGCGTGTGTGTATACTATCGACGAACTAGCCCCCAAGCTTCTATAACATACTGGGGGCCTAGGGTTACAAATCATATATAGCCGGCTTATCACCAGTGGGGATAGAGTCCTCGCGACTGTAGCTAGCTAACCGTGTTGTACGCCGAGTCCTCCACATGGGTCTTCGTATAACGCGTCTCGATCCAACCTATGTGGCACAGGATGGAACCGACCCATGAGTCCTCATGTTGACCCACCACAACTAGAAATGATGTGCCCACCACACCACACACACAATCGTCCACTAAAAAAATAAGCATATATAATAGTACAATGTTATACATGAAAGTTAATGGCATGGTGCATCCAAAAATTTTGTTCTGCATTGTGAATGTTTATATATTCTCCTAAAATATTAGTCACGGGAAAGAGAAACGAAGGTCATATCTCTCCTTGTCTCTACCGGACATCCCCTCTTTCTACACCACTTTCACGTACGCACACAAACTATCCCCTCTCTCACGTATGCCCACGACACATTCACGCATGACAGTCACTGTATTTCAAGCTAAAGCACTATACGGTCACTGGAGTTCAGAATATGCTCATTACGGTCACCGTATACATTCTCGTGGTGATCATACGGTATCTAGCTCACGATACGTCTCCGTATTTTCTTGATGAAACTGACGGACTTTGCGTTTGATGTGTGCTCCGTAGTTTGTTGACGACACTTACGGTCATTGTATCTGAAGCGAAAGCACGATATGGTCACTGGACTTCAGAATAAGCTCATCACGGTCACCACATACATTTTGTCGTGCTAACCAACATGTGGTTGGATGGTTAGGAGGACAGTGGTTTCTCGAGCCCACCAGGGTTGAAGTCCGGGTGCTCGCATTTATCCTGGGTTAATTTCAGTATTTTCCAACGATGTGCGTTCAGTGGGAGGAGACATTCCACTCGACTACGAGGCACCTATGGTGACTTCGTAAAATCACAAGATCATATGCTAGTCTGTGTGTGTGCGCTTATAGCGGTGAGTGCTTGCGCGTATATATGAGCCCTTGCATCTATACCGTGTTAAAAAAATACATGTCATGATTATACGGTCACTGGCTCACCCGTACAACTCCATATTTTGTTGATGACACAATCAATTGACCAGTCAAACGTTCCACGTGGCGCAACTAGTGTTGCACCATCGGGGCGCGTAACCATGGGGCCCACCTATCAGCCCGTATATGAAAGAAAGAAATGGTAGTTTGAGTCTGTACTGTGTTAATAAAATACATTTTAAGGTGATCATACGGTCACTGGCTCACCATACAGCTCTGTAATTTGTTGATGACACGATCAATTGACCAGTCAAACGGTCCACATTCAGCAGCGCACATTACCATAGGGCCCACCCGTCAGCGCGTATATGAAGGACAGAAATGGTAATAAATTAGTGGTCGGTGGGTACTCAAAGTCGTGAGACCTCTGGTTGGCAGTCGCCAGCGGTAGGGGGGCGCGTTGATTGGGCGGTGGGGTGGGGATTGCCAGAGAAAAAGCTCGACGCGGGGGTGCCTAGAGGGATGGTCGGTGCGGCGGCGGACCGTCGGTGAGGAGTGGTTTCGGGGCGGGCGGGCGAGCCGGCCGTATGGCGCGGCGGCGGCGGTTCGGCCGGTGGTGGCTGGCGGCTCAGCGGGGTGGAGTTTGATGATAATCTGCAGGCCCTTGATTTCGTATTCAACGGCTGGAAAATCTAATGACCAGAGATGAAAAAGTCAGTCGGCTGACTTGTAGCCTCACCCCGCACGTACACATGCACGCACGCATGCAGGCGTGCAACACTGATACGTACACATAACGAACACCCGCATGCATGCAGGCTTGCAACACTGACGCGTACACATGCACTCACGAACACACGCACGTACGCACACATGCATGCAACACTGAAACGTACCCTTGCACGCACGCAACACTCGCACGCCTGCATTCACACAGCACACGACGCAAGACACACGCTCAACCTATACGTGCATGCACCCTTTGTTATGGACATGGATTGTTACGGGTATTAATCAATATTATCTGTGATAAGCAGAACATTGATATTTGTAGTGGTATTTATGAATCACAACGTATCGAACGGGCTATCAACATAGTAGGCTTATCTACATGAAAAGGATGACGTCACACTCAATGAACAATCATTGGTTTATGAAATGCCCGCTTCTGACTGCCCTGGCCCACCAAAGGTTCCTCTGCTGTGCGCTGCCTGCATTGGGTCACTGACATGCAGGCTATGTACCCAAAGAGCCCACACGTCAGTGGAAGAACGGCGCGCTGTCCTACGCTAGAGTCGAGGGCGCCACTCGCTGCATGCCCAGCTGAACACGCCTCCTTGCCGCATTCAAACGCCTCCATGAAACCCGCCCGTGTGGAAGCCGAGATACCCACTCTGGACACACGTCCGTTCATGACCGGACCGGCATTAAATGCAACGCCGGCCGAGCTCCTCCCATCCGCCGTCTATTTAATCTCCTATTTAAACGAGGCCAAACGCCGGCCAAGAATCACACACTCCGCTGCTCCCCTATCTCCTCCTTCACCATTTTGTCCACTCTTACAATGGCTTACGAAGAGTAGTTATTCCGCATCCAAGCTGGCTGGGTGGCCCGCCGAGCCCGCCGGATATGAGCTATGCAGCTCACTGATCCACCTCCCTCCCCTCGCCCGACGGAGCCAGTTGCCACCCCAAGCCGGCGCGCGGTTCAGCAACTCGCTGCTCCAGGCCTGCTCGACGAGGAGCGGGGCACGGGCGTCGTTGCTGCCGTCCACGCCGCCGCCTCGTACCTCGTCTCCCCTTTATGTGGCCGAGACTCCCATGCCGGCGGCCGCGCCATGCAAGCAGCGACAGAAGCCGAGTGCATGGAGAGCGACGAGTCGGTGCCTCCGCGTCTGCCGCCATCATCGAGGAGAAGTAGAACACGGGAGGTCACCGCCGCTTGGATCCCATGAAGGCCACCGCGGAGGTGACGCCGGCGTACACATCAGGTGTCTTGCCGGATCCTTTTGTTGCGAGGACCTTCGTCAACCCCGCATATACCTCTGGGGCTCCCGGCAATCCGGTGATCGTGCTGCCGAACATGAGGAAGACAAATCGATCGGCGGGTGACCATTTAGGCCTGGTATTATATACCTGTGCTGTCTAGAACTAGCACCACGTAGTTCATTTGAATGTAATGAAATCCGTCATGTTTGTATGAAAATATGGTATCTTATATGATTTTCTGTCATTCTTTATATGAAATATTGCCGTGTTTGCGTGTATTTCGTCCGGTTGGTTGACTTGTTGTCATGTGTGCGGCTACGGTTGGATGGCGTAATTTGCGGGTTGCCGGTCGGTCTGCGGGTGGCTCGGGCGGCGTGGTGAGACAAAAAGAACACAACTCGTGCGAGCTCGTCTCCAAGGTGCGCGCTGGAGGATGCATGAGAACCTGAGTCATTCCTCGTTCATCGGAGGCAAAGGCACCGGTGGACAAAAGGGTTGCCAATATTTTTGCTACCCCGGGCAAGATCCAAACAGCCCCTCCCAATAGATTCAAATCCTCATTCGCCATGGAATTTTGCCATGTGTTGTTTTCATGGACCAGCAAGATGCCCGTGCATTCCACGGAACATCAAGATGCATTCTTTTACAAAACACCTGTTGTGATTGACCCATGCAGGAGTAATTCCATTTTGTAGAAACTAGTGATTGCTCGAGAATTTTATCAGATAAATGGTATCTCGAGAATTTTATCGGACTCCATTTTTGTATACAAGGCCACAAACCCATATTACAGGTACCAAGGCAAAAATTAATGTCTTCTAACTCAATGTTGCAAGCCAAATTGTTTCCTTGTTTTCCGTGTAAATTAATGTGTATTCTTCACTTTCATGCACATCAAGCCAATGCTCACACTCCCGCATGCATGCAAGGGATAATTAATGTCCTCCTTTCACTAGTAGAAAAAGGGCCATTTGTCCCGGTTCATAAGGCCCATGTGTCCCGGTTGGGGAACCGGGACTAAAGTGTAGTTACTAATGCCCTAGGCCTTTAGTCCCGGTTCTTATACGAACCGGGACAGATGGGTCTCAACGTGGCCGCTCCAGCGAGCCCAGGCAGGAGGGCCTTTGGTCCCGGTTGGTAGCACCAACCGGGACCAATAAGCTTCTACGTGTCAGCATTTTAGGGGTTGTTCTTTTTGAAAGGAGGTGGTTTAGGGGTTTTGGGGGTTAATTTAGGTTGTTATAGGTAGCTAATAGAGATATGTGTCCTCTCTTATCTCCGTGCTACTGCTATACTGCTATTTCTAAACATGACTTAGATTGAAGTGAGTCAACATGTCGTGCATGTCGAAAGTAATACTAATCCTAACTTGATCAAGTTTGGATTGTACTACTTTCGACATGCACCACATGCATGTTGGCTTCACTTCAATCAAATCCATGTTCATTTCACCCACAGATATATAATAACTCTTCATGCTCGCATCATGCATCATCATAATAACAAGTCCTACTAATCATCATCATACAACTTCTACTCGTTATTGATAACAAGTCATGCGATCATCATCCTGATAGTCATCGAACCAACCCTACTTAATTGTTCTTAGCACATGATCATGAGTATTAGGCAGGACCTAAATACCCTATTTCAGGTAAAATAGCATAAAACAATATAGACCCTGACTCTCCATTATGGAGAATGGAGATCATCATGTCTCCAATTCTTGCGCGGCGCTTCCTTTTGCTTCCAAGAACCTCCTTACGACTGTCCATACATTTTTTCCATTCTCTGATTAGCATGTCTCCACTTCTTTTAGAAATTTGGTATGGACAGTTGAGATTCGTAGGATGACCTGGATATATGTTCAAAACACGAAGGCTGCCATTCTAATACATCAAATGAGGCACACAATCCTCTGGGATTATCTGTTGAAAAACATAGTAATAACTTCATAGTTAGCAATGATGTACTAGTTTTAGAAGTATGCAAGAGATGCACGGATGTCGTAATAGTAAAAAATCTTACCAGGGTATCTCCATGGTAGTTACTGTAGTTCAACACGTGTACTAGTGGCACGTATTGACAATAATGTTGAGGAGTTTGATTGTACATATTGTAATTCTCAAGATCAGTACAAAATCCGACCAGATGATTTTTCTCCTGATAAGTTAACTCGGAGCCATCGGTGTAGTGGGTTTTGTCTACCATGTTTCGCACATTGTTTGAACAAACAAAATAAGCTGTCAATGGAAATAAACTATCAACTATTTTGAAATAAACAATATAAATTAGTCAATAATTAACTATGTTTGAGAAACTCACATAGCGGTAGAACTGGAGGCGTATCAACAAGGACCCAAATGTCCATATTGTCTTGGTCGATGTCAGGATCACCAACATCCATGGTGACAAGCATACCCTCATCAAAACCATACATCTTGTGAAATGCTTCCCAATTTTTGCAACCAAAATGGGTTACGCTCTCAGCATTATACAGATTTACTTCAAGATCCACATCATGATGGGATAATTTTCATTGTTTCAAAATTTTCATGGTCTTCAAAATCCATCCTCTCCAAGACATAGCGTCTTGCATGGCATGGGATAAGCTATACTCGAATTGTAAAAGATGAAAATTACACGTTGAAATAGTTGAAGTCATGCTTAATTACGAAAAAAACACTTGTTGTCGTTGCGTACCGTTTCAACATCCAAGGTCTCCTCGAGCTTAATGCTGAAGCACCGATCATCGTCCAGGTGAGGCCTGTCGCACAGACCTCGATCGTCGTGGCACCAGTCGCACTCCCCCGGGAGACTTTCGTCGTCCGATGACGACATTTCCTACGTTCATAATTTAAAGATTAAACTTGTACAATTAAATATATGTACTACAGAAACTAAATTAGATCATTATTATTCATCACAGGTTGACTATCGGTTTGTCGAGTCTTTTCTTGAAAACTCTCAGCTCACGTGGTGTATACATTCGACCGTTGGTGATGGTCGCTCCTCCATTCGTCCCCGAGTGCATTACACCAAAATGTCTAGCACACGGGAACAAAGTAGAAGCGACCCCCACGACAACAATCGGGATTCTTCGTCCTCTCATATATGGTGGAGACTCGACAGACTTAAAGTCAACCCAAAATATCGTTTAATTATCTTTCTAAAAAAGGATTTGGCTGGTCTCAACTTGAGGTCGGAGGGGGTCGGTGACGGGGACGACGGCGGGGATGATGGAGGGGGGCTCCTAGATTTCTGCGACAACAAAAACCCTATAAGCTATCAACTAATCATATGCATACGCCTTGCATACTGCTCTCCAATTTTAGCATTGAAAGTAGGAGTAGTTTTTCTATTTGAGCATTCAATAAGCAAAACCAAATCGTAAAATAAAGTAGTATTCAAATTAGCATGCATTCAATTATAAGCAAAACTACATCATCTCTTGCATCCGTACATCGTCGAATATTATCACTAATACACCTCAAATACTATCATACATATAGCATCGCTAGTACAGCTAGAACCGTAGCGCCCGATGGGTATCGGCGCGGGCGGTGGACACCCAAAGGGAAGCAACCATCACAGGATCATAGCTCCAGTGAGATCCCTGAAGAACCTGCCAGGTATTGTCAAACCTGCCCTCCAACGCAACCATGTAGCGACGGACGTGCTCGTCCTCCTCGCTGACACGGTGACGTACCACCTCCGCGGTGTCCGGAAGCCTAGGCACCATCACTGGCCCACGCGACCGCCACCAAACAAGGATCGGGTCAACGACGGGCCGGCTCCTCACCAACCTACGCCCCCCGGAAGGTAGCAACTCCCAATACCAGCCCGGCGAAGCCCAGTCCCGGACATGGCCCCTCTGATCAAGCCGGCCTCCTTTGCCGAGTCGACGACGAGGATGTGGGATAGGCATCGTCGACGTTGATGCGGGAATAATTGCTTGAACTAAAAAATAAACTAGTTATATTAATTTTCTTGCGAAAAATAAACTACTTCAATATATAGTAAAATAAAGTAGTTTTATTAAATCAACTAGTTCAACTACTAAGCACTTACTATAAATAAAATAAAGTAGTACTTACTAAAAATAAACTACTTCTATATATAGTAAAATAAAGTAGTTTTATTAAATCAACTTGTTCAACTACGAAGCACTTAATTTTACTTTTTCCTCTACACTAACCTAAAATGCACTAACCTAAAATCTATATCTACTAACAATAACCTAAATAAAAATTAATACATATATGAAAAATGCACTAACCTAAAACATATATAAACAAAAAAATGCTATGAACATTATATTCATACATACATAGCCACGTCCATTCATCATATATATAAGGAAAAAAATGCAATGAATAAAAAAATAATACACATTATATGAAAAAAAGCACTGAAAAACAGAGCCGTGGCGGCGGCGGCTCACATCGGGGGCGGCCGGCGAGGGCGACGACGGGCGAGGCGTCGGCGCGGGCAGGCGGAATCGTCGGTGGTGACGCCAGATGGGTGGGCGGGCAGGCGTGGGCGTGGCGGTGACGCGGCGATGGTGGGGCGGGTCGTGGCACGGGCACGGCACGGCTGGCGCGGCGGAGGGCGGCGGCGGCGTGGCTCGAGGCGGAGGGCGGCGTCCGCGTGGGCACGAGCGGCGGCGGCGGCGGCGAGGCAACTGGCGGCGTCGAGGAGGTCGGCGTCGTCGGGCGGCAACTGGCGATGAAATCTGAAAAAAAATGCTAAGTGCTGGCTTATATAGGAAAGGCTTTAGTCCTGGTTCATGGAAACAACCGGGACCAAATCCACCCTTCAGTCCCGGTTGGTGCCACCAATCGGGACCAAAGGCCTCTTTTCAGCAGCCCAAAGGGCGGGAAGTAGAGGCCTTTGGTCCCGGTTGGTGGCACCAACCGGGACTGAAGGGGGGCTTTGGTACCGGTTC
This sequence comes from Aegilops longissima, assembly GCA_021605205.1. Taxonomy (NCBI): domain Eukaryota; kingdom Viridiplantae; phylum Streptophyta; class Magnoliopsida; order Poales; family Poaceae; genus Aegilops; species Aegilops longissima. The sequence continues at coordinate 553,461,950 of CM038678.1, read as the reverse complement.
GTGGCGCCAACCGGGACCAATGCCCCCCTTTAGTCGCGGTTGGTGCTACCAACCGGGACCAAAGGCCTGCGCCTGCCAAAGCCACGGTGCGGTGGGATGTTTAGTCCCACCTCGCTAGCCGAGAAGCGGCAGGACCTGTTTATAAGCCCTGCCCCGCCATCTCCATTGAACTCCTCTGAATTGCAGGCCTCTGGGCCTAATCTCGCACTGCTATGCCTGTGGGCCTGTTGGGCCTTCTGCGGGCCTGAATCCTGGCCCATGGATGGGTTTCTAGTCGTATTCAGGCCGTGGTGGCCCAGTAGGTGGAATTTTTTTATTTTTCCCAGTTTATTTCTTTTCTTTTTTGCTTTATTTATTTTATTTTGTTTCTACTTACAACGAAATACTTATTTATTTTGTTTCTAATTACTTATTTATTTTATTTTATGATAATTCTTTCTGCTATTAAAGTTTCTAACAAAAAAGTTCTTTATGAAAATTCTTTTTGCTTTTAATGATTTTGAATAGAAAAAACTTTGATAATTTTAGTTGCATCAATTTTATATAATTTTAGTTTCAATAATACTAGAGGTTGCTTATAACGTTTTGAAGAGAAAATACGTTGATAATTTTAGTTTCATAAACTTTATTTGTGTTATTAAAGTTTATTTTATTTTATTTTATAAGACCCTAAAATCTCCATAGTTTTTCTGTGTTCAAAATGCACCATTCAAAGCCACATCATCAATTTTCAACCCTTTATGACTTCATTTGTTAGATTATTTTGAGCTATATGACCCTGAAATCGAAAAGCACTACAAATGAACTCTGAAAAGGTTGAAAGTTGGCATGGTATCATCATTTCACCCACATAGCATGTGAAAGAAAGTTGAGAGGGTTACGGAAAAAATTGGATGCACTTCATGTACAAAATGGATAATCTGTTTCGAAGTATCAGGATTTCATACGGAAACTCGTCTGTTACAACAGGCATTTCAAATGAACTACAAAAAGGTTGAAAGTTGGCATGGTATCATCATAATAGTTGTGGAGAGAAAGTCTTCACTTTTTTTCGCTTGTGTGCTTTGCTTATCGCGCTGTAACCATGGATAATCTTCATCGTTTATCAGGATGCTTGGATCAGCCTTGACTTTGAAGGGAGGAATTTCATGAAACTTTTCATAATCTTCAGACATGTCTGTCTTGCCCTCCACTCCCACGATGTCCCTTTTTCCTTAAAGAACTATGTGGCGCTTTGGCTCATCATATGATGTATTCGCTTCCTTATCTTTTCTTTTTCTCGGTTTGGTAGACATGTTCTTCACATAGGTAACCTATGCCACATCATTGGCTAGGATGAACTGTTCATCAGTGTACCCAAGATTGTTCAGATCCACTGTTGTCATTCCGTACTGTGGGTCTACCTGTACCCCGCCTCCTGACAGATTGACCCATTTGCACTTAAACAAAGGGACCTTAAAATCATGTCTGTAGTCAAGTTCCCATATGTCCTTTCCCCACTCGGTTGCTGCATCAAAGCGGACACCGCTGTTTTGGTTGGTGCTCTTTTGATCTTGGGCGATCGTGTAAAATGTATTCCCATTTATCTCGTATCCTTTGTAAGTCAATATAGTCGAAGATGATCCCCTGGACAACGAGTACAGCTCATCACAAACAGTGATGTCACCTCTGAGACGTGTTTCCAACCAATTGCTGAAAGTCCTGATGTGTTCACATGTAATCCGGTCGTCACACTGCTCCGGGTGTTTGGAGCGCAGACTGTTCTTGTGTTCATCGACATATGGGGTCACCAAGGTAGAGTTCTGTAGAATTGCGTAGTGTGCTTGAGACCAAGAATGCCCGTCCCTGCATATTATTGAGTCCGCTCCTAGCGTGCCTTTTCCAGTCAGTCTCCTGTCATACTGCGATTTAGGGAGACCTATCTTCTTAAGGCCAGGAATGAAGTCAACACAAAACCCAATGACATCCTCTATTTGATGGCCCATGGAGATGCTTCCTTCTGGCCTACCACGGTTATGGACATATTTATTTAGGACTCCCATGAACCTCTCAAAGGGGAACATATTGTGTAGAAATACGGAGCCCAGAATGACAATCTCGTCGACTAGATGAACTAGGACGTGCGTCATGATATTGAAGAAGGATGGTGGGAACACCAGCTCGAAACTGACAAGACATTGGACCACATCACTCCTTAGCCTTGGTATGATTTCTGGATCGATCACCTTCTGAGAGATTGCATTGAGGAATGCACATAGCTTCACAATGGCTAATCGGACGTTTTCCGGTAGAAGCCCCGTCAATGCAACCAGAAGCAGTTGCGTCATAATCACGTGGCAGTCATGAGACTTTAGGTTCTGGAACTTTTTCTCTGGAATATTTATTATTCCCTTTATATTCGATGAGAAGCCAGTCGGGACCTTCATACTGAGCAGGCATTAAAAAAAGATTTCCTTCTCTTCTTTGGTAAGAGCGTAGCTGGCAGGACCTTCATACTGCTTTGGAGGCATGTCATCTTTCTCGTGCAAACATTGCAGGTCCTCTCGTGCCTCAGGTGTATCTTTTGTCTTCCCATACACGCCCAAGAAGCCTAACAGGTTCACGCAAAGGTTCTTCGTCATGTGCATCATGTTGATTGAAGAGCGTACCTCTAGGTCTTTCCAGTAGGGTAGGTCCCAAAATATAGATTTCTTCTTCCACATGGGTGCGCGTCCCTCAGCGTCATTCGGAACAGCTAGTCCGCCGGGACCCTTTCCAAAGATTACGTGTAAATCAGAGACCATAGCAAGTACGTGATCACCGGTACGCATGGCGGGCTTCTTCCGGTGATCTGCCTCGCCTTTGAAATGCTTGCCTTTCTTTCGACATTGATGGTTGGTCGGGAGAAATCGATGATGGCCCAGGTACACATTCTTCTTGCATCTGTCCAGGTATATACTTTTGGTGTCAGCTAAACAGTGTGTGCATGCGTGGTATCCTTGTTTGTCTGTCCTGAAAGGTTACTGAGAGCGGGCCAATCGTTGATGGTTACAAACAGCAACGCATGCAGGATATATTCCTCCTTTTTGTGCTCATCCCAAGCACGTACACCATTTCCATTCCACAGCTGTAAAAGTTCTTCAACTAATGGCCTTAGGTACACATCAATGTCGTTGCCGGGTTGCTTAGGGCCTTGGATGAGAATTGGCATCATAATGAACTTCCACTTCATGCACATCCAAGGAGGAAGGTTATACATACATAGAGTCACAGGCCAGGTGCTCTGATTGCTGCTCTGCTCCCCGAAAGGATTAATGCCATCCGCGCTTAAAGCAAACCATACGTTCCTTGGGTCACTTGCAAACTCAGCCCAGTACTTTCTCTCGATTATTATCCACTGAGACCCATCAGCGGGTGCTCTCAACTTCCCGTCTTTCTTATGGTCCTCACTGTGCCATCGCATCAACTTGGCATGCTCTTTGTTTCTGAACAGTCATTTAAACCGTGGTATTATCGGAGCATACCACATCACCTTCGCAGGAACCCTCTTCCTGCGGGGCTCGCCGTCAACATCACCGAGGGTCATCTAAATGCGATCTTATACGCAATGCACCGTGATACCGGGCATGCGTTCAAATCTTATACGCACCACGGTAGAGGATGTAGTCATTAGGGCATGCATGTATCTTCTCCACCTCCAATCCTAGAGGGCATCGACCTTCTTTACTGCGTCACGCATTGTCGGGCAATTCGTTATCCTTTGGAAGCTTATTCTTCAATATTTTCAGAGCTTCTCAAATCCTTTGTCGAGCACAGCATTCTCGCCTTCCTTCGCAGCAATTCCGAGACGGTACCGAGCATTGTGTTGCCATCTTCGCAATTGGGGTACAACCCTTTTTGTGATCCTCTAACATGCGATCGAACTTCATCTTCTCCTTTTTAGTTTCGCATTGCGTCCTTGCGTCGACAATGACCCGGCGGAGATCATCATCATCGGGCACATCGTCTGGTTCCTCTTGATATTCAGAAGCTTCCCCCGTTGCAGCATCACCTTATTCAGGGGGCACATAGTTGTCATCATCCTCTTCTTCTTCGTTGTCTTCCATCATAACCCCTATTTCTCCGTGCTTGGTCCAAACATTATAGTGTGGCATGAAACCCTTATAAAGCAGGTGGGTGTGAAGGGTTTTCGACTCAGAGTAAGACCTCGTATTCCCACAGCTAGGGCATGGACAACACATAAAACCATTCTTCTTGTTTGCCTCAGCCACTTCGAGAAAATTATGCACGCCCTTAATGTACTCGGAGCTGTGTCTGTCACCATACATCCATTGCCGGTTCATCTGCGTGCATTATATATAATTATGTGTGTCAAAAGTAAGAAAATTAGACAAGTATCTATGTAAAGTAAGAATTTTTTTAGAAAGAAGATAAGAACAAGAGGCTCACCACGGTGGTCCCGGCGACGAGATCGGCGCGGGCGATCGACGGTGGTGAAGATGGGGACGGGGCGTAACGGACCGCTAATATAAACCTAGAGAAATCTTGAGGAAAATTGAGCTTGGAGGTCGAGCTTCGAGAGGAGAAAGCTTAACTAGTGTGGCTCGGGCATTTCATCGAACACCTCATGTGCATAGAAGGTGAGCTAGAGCACCCAATGCCCTCCCCCTCGCCGGCCAGCAAAAAACAGAGCACTGTGGTGTGCTCTGCTCGTCGGTGATGGGGTATATATATAGGCAACTCATTTGTCCCGGTTCGTGGATGGAACCGGGACTAAAGACCCTCCTCCTATCCCGGTTCCTGCCACGAACCGGGACCAATGGTTGTGGGCCAGGAGCGAGGCCCATTGGTCCCGGTTCGTGTCTGGAACCGAGACAAATGGTCCCAGACGAACCGGGACCAATGCCCATGAGGCCCCTGCCGCCCCCTGGGCTCTCGAACCGGGACAAATGCCTCCATTGGTCCTAGTTCGTGGCAGAACCGGGACTAATGGGCTGGCCAGGCCTGAACGAAAGCCCCTTTTTCTACTAGTGTTTGCTAGTAGTACTACGAGGCAAACACCATTAATATTGCATCAATTAGTGTTAGTGGCCTTGTATATCTGCAAATTGTAATTTTGATAGTGGCCTTGTATATAAAAATGGAGGAAGAAAGATGAGAGATAAGGTGAGGAGGAGTGGGCGTGGTGGTGACTGGTGGTCAGACTGGGCGGAGGCATGGGGATGGATGGCGCACTATGTCTAGGTTTGTATCTCTATAGTCCCTGTCACGCACACCCACGTAGGTGGGGGCGTGCACGAAGAGAAGAGGTGAACGCATGGCGCACGTACTCCCGTCTCTTTCCCAACCACACCCGCGAGGGTACACGGTGGAGCTCATTTCTGTACGAAAAGGCAGCCCACGTGGTAACTTGACACGTGTACTGGTTGTCCACTAGATGGAGGGAGGATCGTCTACCATGGGTGAATAAACAAATTGCTACTTGACACGTTATGTTAAAAAAGAGGCAAACCATGTGGGGCCTACCTTAGAGGCAAGGCTCTATACATGGAAGTACTTTTGATGTGTCTCGTCAACTCGCAGAACGAGGAGAAGCTTGCTTAGTACGCCGTATCCCCCGCCCACGGGCGCGGTGGCTCACAGGATGAGGGGAAGCTTGCTTACTATGCCTTACGCCCGCTCCCTCGCCCATGCGCGCGGTGTCTCGCGGGACGAGGAGAAAATTTTACCACTCCCTCCGTTTACTCCTCGTCCCTACTACCTTGGTTAGAGAGATTATCATATTGTTTGGAATATATATGTCCTTTAGTACTCCCTCCATTTACTTATACAAGTCCACTACAAAAAAAATCATTTTGCATCTATACAAGGCCACAAATAGTAATCGAGACAAAAGTTACTACTCCCTCCTTTCCAGTTTATGGCTCAATTTCAAAATCTCTCCAACCAAGGTAGACGATGAGTGATCGAATTAATTTCATACTCGTAGTTTGCACAAGTAATTAGTACGCTCGTTTTTCTCAAGAAGTTATGTTTACCGAGGCATTAAATAGAACGAATGCATGAATGACCACTAAATTTCCATGAACTTCTACATGCATTGGTGAGTTTTCTCTTGACACTGCTTGCATCGGGTACGCACCTCGAAATCCAACATGTGATGGTACTACTACTAGTAGTAGAATTGAGACTTACAAAACGGAAAAACGAATGTTTTTTAGATGAGCCCTATAAACCCTAGTGGGTACGTACTCCGTAAAATCAGATTTTCCCAAAACTAGGTCGCTCAACCTTTATTTTGTTCTTTCCCTTCCTGCCTCCTTGCCTCGAACAGACTATGCCAAACTCCCCTGCCTGCGCGCGGGAAAAGACCCGCCCTCGCCTTTTTTAGTCCGGTTTTGTATCGATGGATCGCGCGAAGCCGCAAAAACCCAAGCCGTGTCTTGTACTCTTCCGTCGACGCTGCTTTCATGAATTCTGTACTTCCTGTCGCCGACATGTGGGACATATAGCAACCGGCTCGACGTGTCAAGCACCAAAAAGCAGTGCAGAACAGGAGGGGGGATGCACCCTAGTCGTATCGCCCGAGTAGTAGTAGTAATGAGCAATGAGACATCAAATCACAATGCCGCACCTTCCCAGACGGACGAAGCAACCATTATTTCACACTTCGGTTCGCCATCCTCTCAAACCACGTAGTATTGCTTCTGCCTCAAGAGGGACACACGCATCGCCTTGGTACATCATGACACGTGGGACCGCATGACAGGCCATGATCCCCCGCCGATCGCTCAGTAAAATAACCTCATTTTTACTACTATACTTCCTCCGTATTGGTTTACATGGCATGCACGTCGTTCTAGGTTGAGAATTTAACTGACTATATATGTGATGAACAGTATATGTTTAGAAACTACATCTGCTTAATAATCCAATGATATACTTTTTGTGACATAGTAACTCAGATTTAGTTAGTCAAATGGATGACCTAGAACTACGTGCACGCCCTATAAACCGAGAAGTCTAAAAAACAAGACGGAGAGGGTAGTCCAGTACATATCTTTTTAGATCAATATAGTCGGGATTCACCAAGGAGCAAAACCAAGTGGTAGGCTGCACCTGTCGTGTTGGCGTAGCAACTCAAGCAGGGTCAGTCTGCACACGAAATGGTGACACACTTAACAGGACCCCTTTGGCCGACATGTGGCTCATCCACCGTCTTGTTCCACGTGTGATGCACCAAATTACAGTTCAGAGCAGCGGTTGGAATTGGAGGCACCCGGTCGTGCTAATCATGATAGTAGAAAATGAGCGACGAGGGGTCAAATCACAAAGCCCCACCTTTCCCCCATTAAGCTGGACGGACGAAGCAACCATCATTTCACTCTAGGGTGCAAGAGCATAAAGAAAAGAGAAAAACAATTATGCATGCAGCAGCTACCTAGGGCACCCTACGGTAGGGGTCTCCATTACAGATCATTTTTTTTGAAAGCGCCTCTACTACAAATCGGCTTCTCCCTCGTCCTCTTGAAGAAAACCGATGATGCGGCCGTAGGGTTTGTGTAGCGACCCGACCCAAATGGATCAAGTCTGTGTGCTTAGGTGTCATCCCTGGATCGGTATGCTGACACACACAGTACTCGAAGGATTTATAACAGAGGTAAATCACATGTATAAATAACGTAAACTATTACCTCTATCCAAATATAGCGGAAGCAACAAGGTTGTGGATTCCCATCAACACCAACGGCAAAGTTGAGTGTAGAAATAGTAACCCTAACGTAACACTTACTCGTCGTCTAAAAAGTCTGCAACATGAAAAGTTGCAGCCCGAAAACGGGCCAGCACATGGAATATGCTGGCAATGTAACACATAGAGGGTAATGAAGGAATAAACCTATACTACATGCATATATGGCTGGTGGAAAAGCTCTGTGGTTATAAGGTTTTTTGCGAAAAGCCAATTTTCCCTCTGCAAAGGAATAAATTATTTAACTATCATGGTGGTTGTTGAACATTGAGAATGGTTGACATCATTCTCAATCCCAATTAAAAGTACTCATTAAAACCCAACAATATTAATTAGAGTAACATGATGAGATCAACAGGATAATCCAAGAACTAGATACTCAAGATTGTCCATAACCGGGGACACGGCTAACCATGATTAGTTTATACACTCTGCAGAGGTTTGCGCACTTTTCCCCACAAGACTCGATCGCCTCCGTTTGGTTTCTCGCACTGCATGGTGTTTGAGAGACGGATGACCGAGACATAGTCTTTCAGAAGCGCTAGTACCTTACATGTGGGTAGACCGTACTAACCTACAACCCCTACATCTGCTAGTCTACCCGTAAGAGTTTGCACAACTTAGTCAACTACGCCAGAGCCCATAATGGCTTGTGGCTGCACACGGAAGTTTCTAGTTTGAATAATCTCATGATCCCTTTGAGCCTGGGTGGTGGTCCGAAGAAATACAGGCAAATCTTGTCTACCCAGGTGCCTTGATAGGCAAATCCTGGAATAGCCAGGTGCCTCAATCCACCCAGATGTGTGTTTAAGTTGCCACCTTAGATAAACCATTAATTATCAATCTCACATCTGTCATGGATATTCACTCAAACCCAATCCACGTCTACGAGCATAGCATGGCATAATAAGCAAATGTAGAAGTAACTCCCAAGGGTTTGAAAATAAAACAGGTAATAGGTACTACCTCAACTACTTCCCAAAACCCACAATTTAATTAGATCCTAATCATGCAATGTTTGAGGATTGATCTAATGCATAAAAACTGGGTATGAGAAGGGATATGATCAAAGTGTTACTTGCCTGCAAAGTTGATGAAGATGATTCGCACTCAAAACTCTTGATAGTTCTACTCGTCACACTCCGGTCAATCTATCGTAATCAATCAATAGTAACCACACATAAGCAATCACTCAAAAGATCAGAAAGATCGAAGAAAACAATTCATAAAACATCAAAACCAAGCAAATAACTCTTGCAACATAAAACAATTTCTAACAGTACCAAAATTACGTGAATTTGGCCTTATCAGAAAGTTTAGGTCAAGAGCTTTAATGTGCAAAAAGAATCAACTAAATCAGAGTTACGAAACTCAAGTTATGATCAAACGAAGTTCAAATTCAAATCTGATCTAATTCAAATTTTAAAATTTCAAAAACATGTTTGAGTTGGATTACTGGATAGAGGGGACCATAACGAAGAAGTGGGCATTGGTTTCGTTGAATTTGGACTAACGAGTAAAAAGTTATGGTTGTTTGAAAAACAGGGGCTAATCTGTAAATAAAAATATTCACAAACGAGTCCCTGGCAGAAAAACTAAAATAAAAGAAAATACTAAATAGCGAACGTTCGTTACCGATCGCTAACGAACGAAAACCGTTCACTACAGGACCCTAACTAACGAACGACCACTAAATAGATTCTAACTAAAAGGGAAAACCGGTTTTAAGATAAAACCGAGGAAAACCAAAAGATTAGACCGGTCAAGGCGGTTTTACCGGCTAAGCGGGGTTGGCCGACAGCGGTCAGTGCGCAGGCGGCGGCAGCGGCTCGGTGGTCCTCGGCGACGCAGGCGTCGGCGGCGAGGCGAGGCGTCCGGCGGCGGCAGCAGATGGCGGCGGCGGAGAGCGGCGCAAGGCGTCGGCGGATGGAAGAGGCGGCGGCGGATCTCGTCGGCGGCGGGCTTGAGCAAAAGCGGTGGCGGTGATTTGAGAGGAGGGGAGACGGGCGAGGCGGCTTAAATAAGCGAGGCGGCCTCGGGAGGCGTGGCGAAGGGGCCACGGGGAGGCGTGCCCGGCCGGGACTCGGACGGTGGCAGCGGCGGACTCCCGAGCGGAGTCCCGCTCGGGGACGAGGGCGACGAGCGACGTGGGCTTGATCTTCGTCCTGGCTCGGGTGCTGGGCCGGCCCAGTCGGCGAGGGGAAGGGTTTTTGTTTTAAATAAACATTTTCCAGACAAATGAAATAATAAAACAAATTACATGAAAATATTATATGGGCATATAATATATCAAAATTTTCAGAAAAATATTTCCAACAACCTGAACATTAATCTAGCTTCAAATAAAATACACACAAATTCAAATAAAACAAAGAGTGCTTCTGATCTAATAAAATCCACTGAAAATCATTTTAAAAATACCAAAATTAATTCAAATTTATTTCTCTCCATTTTTACGATGTAGGGAATCATGTTACCCTATTTTCCATATATTTTATTTTTGGAGAAAAATAATTTGAATAAAACTCAAATAACTCCAAATTGAAAGAAATTCAAAAGAACTTTGAATTTAATTCTTTGAAACTCCCAACTCATATTTCATATGTTTTGAAGAAGTCATTTTATCTTCGCTCGTGAAAATCATTGAGTTGCATAAAGTTTCAGAATTGGAAATATTCTCAAATGAAATTCAAATATTTTCAACACCCCTTGTCATTTAAATAAATGGAAGAAGTCATATCATCTTCACTCCAGGGTTTATGATGAAAAGTTTTTGAATTCACGGAAACAAGAAAAGCAAGATGAAAGTTTGGGAAAGTCCTTTTATTCCCTCTCATTTAACATTCAAAAGTTTCGAATTCACTCACTTTCAGTCAATCAATCAAACAATCAATCAAAACTATCTATTTGTTTATAACATTCCAAAATTTAGAATTTTGGGATGTTACAAACTACCACCCTTAAAATGAATCTCGTCCTCGAGATTCGGAGAGGCTAGAAAGAAATAGGTTAGGGTTTGGGGGTCTTCTCAAAATCCATCGATCGTCTCCGGGGTCTCGGGTGCTACCACCCTTAGAAGCATTGTTACGGTTCCATCAAAACTTATATACTCCATCCTTATTACTGACAGTGTCGGTCTTCTCAGATCGTCTAGATAATTACTTCTATGTATTCTTTTGGCAGTGGCATAACCTTTTCCTCAATTCTATTGTCCTTTTATCTTGGTAAGGTTATTCCGAAACTGGGTCCTCTTAGCTGACGGGTCTGGCGCCAATTCTAAACAACTATCGATATCTCATGGTGGTCAACAATTTATGGTTTCTCCTGCAGGAAACGGGTCTGGGTTGAACCTCACCGTATAACCTACGGTTGGCAACAACTGCCGTGTACAAGGGAAAAATGCTTATACCATTCTAAGGTTCAAACATGGTTTTGATCGTCGTCTCTCTACTATAGGTAAGTCATTCAGATTTACCATCCCATATAGCAACGCGAATAATAAGAGTAAGTCGGTATGGTGATCAATCCATCCCGCACCCAAATCATTACCTTGTACATGGTTTAGCGAATCTCGCATTCTAACACTCGGTCATCCTCACAAGCATTGCAGAATTTCTCTTGTCAATGAACTAAGTTCGAAAAATCCATTGATTCTGCAAGCCAAACAAACATCTATCATTCCTTCACAACTCTCAGGTTTTGCGTAAACTCCTATAGAATCGTCGGTTGATAAAATCATAACTTCTTCCAGGTTTTTTTCCTTCAGCAAGAGTGTGCTTGCTTCTTGGCAGTCACAGGGCACGTGGGTTATAGCCCATCTCATCACTTATAATCCTTGAACACATCATCTGGGCAACTGATCATTATCCCAACATCCAACTTCCAGTATTCTTAAATCCATCCAATTGTATTGTCTTCCTTCCTTCTATTGGCACCAAACTAGGACATGATTACTCAGACTCATCATGGAATTTCCATTGATCCATACTTCCAACATCATACCTCATTGTATCCAATAGTAATTCATCTCTTCATCCTCGTGGGATGTCCCACATACTGAGATAAAAACTTATACTTATGAAGTCCATACTTCACTTCGTGGAACATCATTATCCTTTCCAGGGTCAAGCGTCCTTACAGGAGAATATTGGCCATCTCTGCATGGCACTTCTTCAACTGGGAAACGTGAAACACATCATGAACTCCTGATAGTCCTTCGGGTGACTCCAACTTGTTAGCCAATTCTCCCATACGTTCCAAGCTCGGTATGGTCCTACAAATCTCGGGGCTAACTTTCCCTTAACTCCAAATCGTTTAACTCTTCACAGAGGGGACACACGAAGACATCCTCTGTCTCCAATTTCATGGACTACCTCCTTGCGTTTTTGAGTCTGCATAACTCTTCTGCCAGGACTGAGCTACCTTCAGTCTATCTCGAGGCAACTTAACATTCTCTTCTGCATCCTTGATCACATTTGGTCCAAACAACTGACGGTCTCCAACTTCATCCCACATCAACGGTGTCTGGCTCCTTCTCCCATACAAAGCTTCAAAAGGGGCCATCTTCAAACTGGCTTGGTAACTGTTGTTGTATGAGAAATCCGCGTAAGGTAGATTTATCATCCCTACTAGATCCATAATCTAGCGCACACGCTCTCAACATGTCCTCCAGAATCTGATTGACTCTCTCGGTCTATCCATCTGTCTGCAGATGAAAGGCTGTACTGAACTCTAGCCTAGTACCCAAAGTCTGGTGCAGCTGATTCCAAAACTTTGAGGTAAACTGTGTTCCTCTACGTTGGTCGTCGGAACTCCCTGCAGACATACGATCCTTGTCAAATATATCCTGGCCAACTTCGCACTTGTATAGGTGGTTTTCACTGGGATAAAGTGAGCCACTTTGGTCAAACGAATCAACTACTACCCAGATAGAATCATGTCCCGTTCGGGTTCTGGGAAACCCGGTAATGAAATCCATGCCAAGCTTATCCTACTTCCATTCGGGTATCGGCATAGGTTGTATTAATCCTGCTGGCTTCTGATGCTCTGCTTTTACTCTCTCGGGCATACATCACCTACGACTACATACTCTGCAATATCCTTCTTCATACCAGTTCACCAGAAACGCTCCTTCAAATCCAAATACATCTTGGTGTTTCCAGGGCAAATTGAGTATGGTGAGTCATGAGCCTCCTGAAGTATTAACTTCCTGATCTCTGCATTATTGGGTACATGTACACTATCCTCAAACCATAAGGTGTCGTGCTCATCCTTACGAAAACCTTTGGCCTTTCCTTTGCTCATCCCCTCTTTTACCTCAGCAATCTCTTTGTCATCCTTCTGAGCTTCATGGATCTTTCCCAACAATGTGGACTGAACTTCCATTACTGCAACAAAACCTTTTGGAACAATCTCCAATCAAAGTTCCCTGAGTTCCTCGGCTAACTCCTTTGGTAATCCCCCACTTATGAGGGTATTCATCCTTATTTTCTTTATGGTTGTGTCCCATTTCTCCACAAAGCTTGTATGCACAAGGTTTCTTCATATCCTTTCCATAAGGCCTCAATTTCTGGGACACAAGATGAGACTTTGGCAAAGTCAACTTAAATTCCTTCCAAGTGGTTACTCCTTGCCATCCATTGATGGTTTGGTACATCCTCCACCAAGTAGCAGCACCTCTTTCAAAACACTCAAGAGCATGCTGGGTCATATCCTTTCCGGCTATAGGGTTATTCTCCATGTGATCCTCCATGTTCTGAATCCATCGGTCTGTCTCCAATTGACTCATCGGTCCAGAGAATACAAGCTCATCTCCATTCGTCCTCTATTGGGTCCATGGGTTTTGGGGTGGGATAAGAGAGATAGAGAGGGATGCACACAATACAAACAAAAGTTTTGAAAAGGCAGATTTTATTGTGGTTGTCGAAAAAAACATCAAACAAAATGACAGCTCACAATCGTCGCATCTAACGTAGGTATGTAACAAGGGTTTGGTCTTGTAATGGTCAATAGATCTCAAAGTCATCAAACTCTTCAAGTCTTGGTCATGTCTCTGCTGACCCCTTCTGATCATGCTTGTCCTTCTCAAGTTCTTTTGCCAATCATCTCTGTTGACGCGAAGTCTCTCGCGACGTCCTTTAATATTTCTGGAGTTACATTCCAACTTCTGGATTTCAACATCCTTGGCATGAACCATGATCCTCTCGTCCTTGAGTTCATGGCGAATCTCGGTACCTCGGGTTTTGCTTCTCGGCTTGACTACTTGCGCACGGGTCTGAGTTCTTCACTTAACTGTTTCCTTGTCAAATCTGACTTCTGCAAGTCCATCTTAAAATCCTTGATGTAATGCTCCAGATCCTGGTATTACTCCAATACACCTTAATCTCGGGTATTGATTACTTCCATAATCTCTCAATTCCATAAGCGTAACCTTCCTAGGTCATAAAATCTGGGAATTCTTCAAAGCCTTCAAATTCTCCTAGTCTTCAACCGTTGTAGTTTCCATTTACACGGTAAAATCCTCTTCATTCCAAATGATCTTAGTTGTCTGATATCTTATCTCCTTGGAGTGGTATCATCGGTCGAATCTTCGAGTGGTCAAAAGGGAAAAGGGGCATGGTCTCACTAAAAAGGGAATATTTGAATAAGCTCAGAAGAGAAGATAGGTAAAAGATTTTTTTGAAAATGAAGTTGTAGAGAAAAATCTTTCCTATGGGCTTGTTAGTTTCTAGGGTCACGTCCTACAGTCAACATGTGCTCTGATACCATCTTGTAGCGACCCGACCCGAATGGATCAAGTCTCTGTACTTAGGTGTCATCCCTGGATCGGTATGCTGACACACACAGTACTCGAAGGATTTATAACAGAGGTAAATCACATGTATAAATAACGTAAACTATTACCTCAATCCAAATATAGCGGAAGCAACAAGGTTGTGGATTCCCATCAACACCAACGGCAAAGTTGAGTGTAGAAATAGTAACCCTAACGTAACACTTACTCGTCATCTGAAAAGTCTGCAACATGAAAAGTTGCAGCCCGAAAACGGGTCAGCACATGGAATATGCTGGCAATGTAACACATAGAGGGTAATGAAGGAATAAACATATACTACATGCATATATGGCTGGTGGAAAAGCTCTGTGGTTATAAGGTTTTTGCGAAAAGCCAATTTTTCCCTACTGCAAAGGAATAAATTATTTAACTATCATGGTGGTTGTTGAACATTGAGAATGGTTGACAGCATTCTCAATCCCAATTAAAAGTACTCATTAAAACCCAACAATATTAATTAGAGTAACATGATGAGATCAACAGGATAATCCAAGAACTAGATACTCAAGATTATCCATAACCGGGGACACGGCTAACCATGATTAGTTTATACACTCTGCAGAGGTTTTGACTTTTCCCCACAAGACTCGATCGCCTCCGTTTGGTTTCTCGCCTTTGCATGGTGTTTGAGAGACGGATGACCGAGACATAGTCTTTCGAAGCGCTAGCACCTTACATGTGAGTAGACCGTACCAACCTACAACCCCTACATCGCTAGTCTACCCGTAAGAGTTCGCACAACTTAGTCAAACTCCAGAGCCCATAATGGCTTGTGGCTGCACACGGAAGTTTCTAGTTTGAATAATCTCATGATCCCTTTGAGCACAGGTGGCGGTCCGAAGAAATACAGCAAATCCTGTCTACCAGGTGCCTTAATAGGCAAATCCTGGAATAGCAGTGCCTCAATCCACCAGATGTACATTTAAGTTGCCACCTTAGATAAACCATTAATTATCAATCTAACATCTGTCATGGATATTCACACAAACCCAATCCACGTCTACGAGCATAGCATGGCATAATAAGCAAACGTAGAAGTAACTCCTAAGGGTTTGAAAATAAAACAGGTAATAGGTACTACCTCAACTACTTCCCAAAACCCACAATTTAATTAGATCCTAATCATGCAATGTTTGAGGATTGATCTAATGCATAAAAACTGTGTATGAGAAGGGATATGATCAAAGTGTTACTTGCCTGCAAAGTTGATGAAGATGATTCGCACTCAAAACTCTTGATAGTTCTACTCGTCACACTCCGGTCAATCTATCGTAATCAATCAATAGTAACCACACATAAGCAATCACTCAAAAGATCGGAAAGATCGAAGAAAACAATTCGGAAAACATCAAAACCAAGCAAATAACTCTTGCAACATAAAACAATTTCTAACAGTACCAAAATTATGTGAATTTGGCCTTATCAGAAAGTTTAGGTCAAGAGCTTTAATGTGCAAAAAGAATCAACTAAATCGGAGTTACGAAACTCAAATTATGATCAAACGAAGTTCAAATTAAAATCTGATATAATTCAAATTTTAAACTTTCAAAAACATGTTTGAGTTGGATTACTGGATAGAGGGGACCATAACGAAGAAGTGGGCGTTGGTTTCGTTGAATTTGGACTAACGAGTAAAAAGTTATGGTTGTTTGAAAAACATGGGCTAATCTGTAAATAAAAATATTCACAAACGAGTCCCTGGCAGAAAAACTAAAAGAAAAGAAAAAACTAAATAGCGAACGTTCGTTACCGATCGCTAACTAACGAAAACCGTTCACTACGGACCCTAACTAACGAGCGACCACTAAATAGATTCTAACTAAAAGGAAAACGGTTTTAAGATAAAACCGAGGAAAACCAAAAGATTAGACCGGTCCGGGCTGTTTTACGGCTAAACGGGGTTGGCCAGCAGCAGTCAACGGCGAGGCGGGCAGCGGCTCGGTGATCCTCGGCGACGCAGGCGTCGGCAGAGGCTAAGCGTCGGCGCGGCAGATGGCGGCGCTGGGCGGCGGAGAGCGCAGCAAGCGTCGGGCGGTGAGGAAGTGGCGGCGGCGGATCTCATCGGCGGCGGCGGCTTGAGAAAAAGGCGGTGGCGGTGATCTGCGAGAGGAGGGGAGAGACGGGGCCGGGGAGGCTTAAATAGGCGGGGAGGCGGCCTCGGGAGGCGTGGAGAAGGGGCCACGGGGAGGCGTGCCCGGCCGGGACTCGGACGGCGGCGGCGGCGGAGTCCCGCTCGGGGACGAGGGCGACGAGCGACGTGGGCTGGGCCTTCGGCCTGACTCGGGTGCTGGGCCGGCCCAGTCGGCGAGGGGAAGGGTTTTTTTTAATAAACATTTTCCAGTCAAATGAAATAATAAAACAAATTACATGAAAATATTATATGGGCATATAATATATCAAAATTTTCAGAAAAATATTTCCAACAACATGAACATTAATCTAGCTTCAAATAAAATACACACAAATTCAAATAAAACAAAGAGTGCTTCTGATCTAATAAAATCCACTGAAAATCATTTTAAAAATACCAAAATTAATTCAAATTTATTTCTCTCCATTTTTTCGATGTAGGGAATCATGTTACCCTATTTTCCATATATTTTATTTTTGGAGAAAAATAATTTGAATAAAACTCAAATAACTCCAAATTGAAAATAAATTCAAAAGAACTTTGAATTTAAATCTTTGAAACTCCCAACTCATATTTCATATGTTTTGAAGAAGTCATTTTATCTTCGCTCGTGAAAATCATTGAGTTGCATAAAGTTTCAGAATTGGAAATATTCTCAAATGAAATTCAAATATTTTCAACACCCCTTGTCATTTAAATAAAGGGAAGAAGTCATATCATCTTCACTCCAGGGTTTGTGATGAAAAGTTTTTGAATTCACGGAAACAAGAAAAGCAAGATGAAAGTTTGGGAAAGTCCTTTTATTCCCTCTCATTTAACTTTCAAAAGTTTCGAATTCACTCACTTTCAGTCAATCAATCAAACAATCAATCAAAACTATCTATTTGTTTATAACATTCCAAATTTTAGAATTTTGGGATGTTACAGTTTGTAGGAGTACTACTAGGGCATGCGGGGCCACATCTTAGTAAATGGGAGAGGGATTGAGTTCAAGTCGACGCCTTAAATATGTGTGGGCCGCTTGGTTTTAGGGGAACGAGGCAGCATTTTGGGTTCGAGGACCAGTGGAGATATAGTACGTACAAAAAATTGTTAGGTTCAACCGAAAGGCAATGATGCATGGGCCCTGCGTTTTGATATACCCGGGGCCGCATGAAATTTGCTACTCTACTCAAAACTAGTAAGGTACACATGCATTGAACGCATGAGATTTCAAAACCAAATTATGAATAAATACACAATATAGCATGTAAAGCTTTGAGTCATATATGCATGATGTAGATGTTCGTTTAGTTCTTATAGTTCATCTCATTCAAAATCAATTAGTTTTATAAAAATGTTAAGATTCATGGGGTTGTGCATTGTAAAGCATAAAGTAAAAAACAAATAATGGCTATTCATTTAGAAAAAATCAATTATGATACGGAAGATTCTAGAACAAAGAGAAGTGTTTGTGTTTTGAGGTTTGTGCATTATTTTTTAAGTTCAACCATGGAGTCTTCTAAATTGTACATGTGGCAGATGTGGTGGAATGTTGATGATATCCAACGGCCAGTAGTGCTCGGATTTGCCATCTCTGCACTGTCGGATTAGCTTCATCCAGCGACCATCTTTCAAGTTATTCGCACACTATATAGTTCTTGTGCCATAGTTGCATGTCTTGGAAAAAAGCTACTAGTGGGTTGTACTAGCTATTTAGGAATAGAAGATGTATACATGAAAGTTGTAGGGAAAGAGATGACATGGAGTATCTCAATTCCTATGAGTAGGGATTGGAAAAGAGATGTCATTTGGTTGACATCATAGGAACTTTTCTATTGAATCTAGAGATGACATGTATCTCAATTCCTATGAGGAGGGATTAGAAAAGAGATGTAATTTGGTTCATATCATAGGAACTTTTCTATTGAATATACGCTAATGTTTATTTTCCTTTGAAATTATGGGAGTATATTAATCCATTCATATGAACCAAGTGGCTCTAAAGCTATAGAAATGATATCATGTTTATTTCCTTTGAAATGTGGAGTATATGAATCTATTCCTATGAACCAATTGGCTCTAAAGGAAAAATCCTATAAATATCATATCATATAGAGTTCCTATGATATTCCTAGACACCAATGGATGGTTGAAATTGCTGCAGGTGATACGATGGTCTTTCTTTGTAGACTCCTCCCCCATCTTTATAGTTATCTCTCGAAGATGACTGAAATGATATATAAAGGGTATTCTACATGTGCAATTTGGTACACGAAAACTCGGTAAAATTTGCGAGGTTCGAATTTTCAATAAAGCTATATGCACTGCATTTTGGAACGGAGGGAGCATTCGGCAGTTGATAACACTCACGTGGAAGATTTGTGTGTAGGAGGAGTGGCTATTCTGTTAAATGACATGGGAAGATTGACACTATCGGATGCTGATCTAACGGTTCTTATGGCGTTCGTCAGGAAAAGGCTTGTGGCGAACGTTTGTCGGATAATGATTTACGGACACATGCATGTCATTGATACGTGCCCCCCTCTCTCCCGTGCACACGCACCCTCCTGAGTCCTCTCGCACCCACCATCTATCTGCAGGTAGACGTCACACACATATGTGCTCTTCACACCCTACCCTCAGAACTCCTAAAAAACAAAAGACGTCGCGCACATTTTATTTTAGCTCACACGTCACACACTTATACTATTACTCTTGTGGCGAATGTTCTTTGGGCATAGTATATTGTACTCTCACGAAGAGAAGCAGTGCACGCACGCACTAGTTCTCTCACACCCACTCGCGGCTACACGTAGGAGCGCATTTTTTTGAAGCTGGTACAACAAAATCACTCCACTACATATATAAGCGGGAGCCTTAGCGCTTGCTTTACTAGGGTTCCTCTCGTTTACTCTCTCATGCTCTCCAGATCTAAGAAAGACATAGGTGGCCACACTCTCTCTCAGCTCACGGCTGGTCACAAATCCGGCCTGACAACCTCGACCGGGGCAGGGGTGTAGGTGCATCGTTCACGCTGTCGTCGGCGGCGAGGGAGGAGACCAACGGCTGCCCGCGCATCCTGATCGGCGGCCGTGCCGTTCTCTCCGAGAGAGTGCCGGCTCCGGAGGGCCTCCGACCCCTTGTTCCTCCCTACGGTATTGTGGCCAATATGCGGCCTCCCGACGTCGTCTTTGCCACATGCCGACGACCCTCAGGTATATATTCCTTCGAAACTGCCTTGCTCTACTGCCCCAGCTCCCCACTTGGCTTCGTGTGGATCTTTTTCTACTTTCGTCCGCTGTTCCAATGCCACCTAGACTTTTACTATTATTAGAGGTAAAGCTAGTTCATACAGTCGACTCTAAGAGTTGGTTCAAACAGGGAAGAAAGTGGGAAAGCTGTAGCATGAATCTAGGACTTGGTTCTAAGAGGAAATGGGGGAAAGTAGTAGATACTGGCTACCCAACCGGTCTCTTTGTTGAAAAGATAGAGAAAGCATGGTGGATGGCGAAGGGTGGGGGGAAGTAGACCTATCTCTTGGTTGAAAAAGGAAAGAAAGTGACGGGTGTTGGGGGACAACGCAAATGAGAATGAGCAGGTCTAGATTTCCTGTGCTCACATAGGAAAATGTCACTGAGGAGATAAAAAATGGGACAAATGCAGACATGTTGCCTGAGTGTTTCCCGCTCTCGGCAACCACATCTACCTCACCACTTTATGCCTCTGCTGTCCCTACGCCCATGTCGCTACCGTTAATGTAAAATCACATGAAGCATTAAGCTATGCCACCTAATGTCACTATAAGTAATGGTCTAGTGCCGTCGATAAATTGAAGCAATGCCACCACCATTTTATGAAGTGCTTCCGTCTTGCTTTGTTTCCCATGAATTGTGTTTTCGCAGTTACACTTAAATCTCACACCGCCAACATTGCTTCATCCCAGTGAAAGTACACAAATTTGATTGCACATTTACTGACCATGTGCTACTCTCATGACAGTAATACTAATGCTATTGTTCTGCATGTTAATCTAGTGGCAGTGTTGATGTGATGTGATGCTACTTACCTAAGGACACTTTCATACTATCAATCTAGTGCCAATTATAACACAATAGATGATGCTGTTAATCATACGCCACTGCAAATATCTGTCACTGTTTAAATAACCGTATTTCCTATTTGCGCAAACAGGGATGTCTGTCTCCATATCGTTTCGGGATGTCTGTCTCCGTATCGTTTCTATCCGCGCAATCAAAAGCACACACCTCAGTTTTAGTAGAACTGCACAAAATGAGATGGCTATCCCTCATTGTCGTCGTCTAACCACCCGTCTTCTAGGTATTCCTACATTGGTAGTTACTAGGTAGAATCACCAATGCAATCTAAAAGAAGCTGATTCATACGTTTTACTTCCTGATTGTAGTGCAGGGACGAGCGAAAACATCTGCATCCTAGTCCAGAATGCACTTTCTTCCAGTTCATCCATGGACCGAGGACAAGCTGGCACGGCTGCACGGAGGTTTTTGGGATAGGTGCGCAGACAAGAGGCATTCTGGTCTGCTTATTTCTGCAAATAGCGGCGCTTAAATTTAGTGGAATGCACAAGACTTTTAGCTGGTCAGTACACTGCATGGTTCAGTTCAACATTCCAGCTGAGAACACAATTATAATTGGTTATTCTGGAATGAGAGAACCTAACCCTGGATGGTGGCAACAAGAAAAAACCAGAGTGAACTCCAGGAAATTTAAGCCTGCTGGGAGGCCCTTTGCTCAGAGAAGCCTTGCTTGTTTTTTCCAGATTTGTAAACCTTCTCACAACTTTGTCTTTTGCTATTAACTAGTATATGTTTGTTATGTTCTATGAATCATTGAGATGTATAAAATTGCTTAACTTATGCTTTTCTAGTTTTTTATGAAGCCGAGTTTAATGTGAGTGTTCCACATGAACGCTGGAGTAGCGTGTGAACGTTTGGAATTTACATTGTGGCCTCAGTTAACTGCATGAACCACTGTAACAAGATACATAGTTGCTTATATGTCAGATAGCAGATTGTTGATTGTTAGCTTGTCGATAGCGTAGTGTTGAAGCAAGCTGAGCCAATGTGTCGTGTTTTGCACAACTGTTTACAAGTACTTATGTATACGTCGGCGCATAGTTCTTGAACGAGTACTCTATTTCATCAAAACACACACTGCTCGTATGATAAAACTAGTGAGGACGCATCTGTTTCGGTAACAATTACGATGATTCACGGGCACACAAAAGTAGCAGCAGTTCCCATAGACGGATTCAAACAGAGTACTAGCCCCAGAGGGCTCGATAACAGGCAAGGTTCGGATAATTAGAATCCAAACTACTATTAAACACTAGATGGGGCAAGAATTTCATGCCTCGATCTAATTTGGGCTGGACACAAGACGGACCTTGCCATGAACATCATCGAGGATGTCCGGCAGCAGCTCAATCCTGTGAACCTTCATGAAGACAACCTTGTGGCCTTGGCACTCATAAACTTGTTTGTGGAGGCATGCCACGTCATCTTACTGGGTAAGCTTGACAAGAACAGTATGCTTCATAAACGAAGGAGTAGCTTTGAACTTCTTTTGCTTCTGTACACCCTGGACAACACGCCTGACTATAGTGATGCTGGAATACAACTCTTCATTCACTACTAGGGAAAACCTTATACACAGAATGTTACCAGTAGCGTTGTACAAAATCAGACGGTACTGCTACTTAGTAGCAGCGCACGTAAATAAACCGCGCTACTGCTATGACTTTAGCGATGGCGTGCTAGCAAAAGCGTTGCTGCTATGTTTAAACTGGGCGCACATGGCTAGCCCAACCTAGCGATGGCAGATATCTTGCCCAGCGCTCTGCTACTCTCCTTAGCTGTAGCGGCGCTTATGTATAAGGCGCTCGCTAACGGAAATAAAATAAAGTAAAAATAAGTAGAAAAGTAAATGAAAATGAAAGAAATAGAAAAAGGAGAAAGGAAAAAAATAAAATGTAAAGAAAAATAAAAGAAAAAGGGAAAAGGAGAAAGGAATAGCGATGGCGGGTTTCAGAAACGCTGTAGCTAACTTAGCTATAGCGTTTTGGAACGCAGCGCTACCGTTCGTTCACTTAAGCAGTGGTTCGCCCCGCCACCACACTTCTTCCCCAAATCCCTCGCCCTCGCTGTCGTCTCCCCAATTCACCGTCGCCCCATTTCGCCGTCGTCTCCTGCCGGCGTGGATGCCCGCAACCTCACCGTCTCCCCCCGAGGCCGCCGTCATCCTCACCGCCGCCGCCCGAGGCCGCCCTCAGCCTCACCGCCGCCACCCGAGCCCGCCCTCGACGTCACCGTCGGCGCCGTCCACCTCACCGCCGCCCGAGCCCGCCCAGGACCGCCGTTGCCCGTGCTTGAGCCCGCTCTCTCCGCCCCTGCCTCCGTCACCGAGCACCTCCCCGCCACCGTCTCTCCCCTCTATGTAAGTCCCCCACTCCGCTCCCTCTGCATTTTAGAGAAAAAAATTAGTAGAGCAAAAGTTTGTTTATAGCAAAAAAATTAGTTTAGAGCAAAGGATGTTAAGTAGTAGATGTTAGAGCAAAAATTAGTTTAGAGCAAAAAATTTGGTTTACAACAAAAGTTAGTTAGGGCAGTAGGGTTTAATTAGGGTAGATGCTGCTTGTATAGTATATAGTGATACTAGTAGATGTTAATTAGGTTAGGGCAATAGTGGTACTAGTAGATGTTAATTATATGTTTTTCAGTTAGGGCACTAGAGTTTTGCTAGGTTAATTAGGTTAGTAGTGCTGCTAGTAATAGTGGTACAAGATGGGTTAATTAGGTGATGTTAAATGAATAACCTAAATGAATGAAATTAGTAGTTAACTGAATTTTTTTCTTTCATCATTATAGAGCACTAAAGTTAACTAAATTTTGTTACATTAGTAGTTAAATGAATTTTCTTCTACACTTTGTTTTTGAATTAGCTTGTGAAATTTGGACATGTGGTTGCTCGTGTATATTTGGACATGTGTTGCGGTGTCGAAGAGGATATTTGAACATTGTTTCAGGGAATGATGTTGAGTGGCCTATGTTTTGCGGAATGTTGATTCATTTCTGTTCGGCAAATTTCAAGTTCTCGATTTGTCCACTTTTTAGCAAAGGTCATGCGAAATTTTCCGTGAATTTCCGCATGACTTGTGCTACAAACTAGGACATACCGGCGCCGGGATTTGCCGCACCGGGAAGGAGTCAACGTTCCTGCAAAACAATAGGCCTTTTATGTCATTATTCATTTTATTAGGTCTAGAATTAATTGACTAGATTTAATCATAGGAAACATGGCTAGCAACGATGAAGGACAGGGTTACGGTGATTGCGACGCGTCACCGGGCGGCGATTTAATTCTTTAGCCTTGCCAACGATCAACCAATGTTGTTCTGGGCCTACGGTGGCATCGGGATCGAGACCGACACATGCACCAGTCTGAGATCGAGATCGGCGCCGAGACTCAGACCGCATCGAGACCGGCGCGAGATCGAGACCGGCGCTGCCTCGGGAGCGGAGCGGTGTAGAACCGAAAGCAAAGAGGCAACGGCTTCCTAACAAACTCAGGACTACTAGACTGGTGGTCACGGAGGTGGACGACGGCAATTTTGAGCCAAAGGCGCCCGATGAAGCGCACGCGTGCTACGGCAATCAAACAGGCTGCATCGTACGGACAACCGCCACCATCAACAATGAGAAACTACAGAAGATAGAAAATATGAGGAGCTCCCTCCTAAAGAAGTTTCACCAGATATTCTTGTTCCCGGGCCGGAATGAGAAGGATTATGAAGATCCAGATGAGGACCCGGCAATGAAGAAGATAAACAAACACGCCATGACCAAGTTTAGCGACGCGTTGGCCGCCTGGAAAAATCGAGTGAAAGCAAAGATCATCGACAAGGAACCCTACTCCGAGATTGTAAAGGATAATCCGACAATCACGGAAGAGCAGTTTCAAATATTCAAGGAGGCTTGCGAGGCCGAAGCTGCCAAAAAAAATCTAAGTACATGAAGGGGCTTCAAGAGAGGAACATTGGGAGCCACCACCTCGGAAGCCGTGGTTACGGCGGAAAGAGGTCCAAATGGGCCAAGGAGGACGCAGAAGCCGCGAGTCTGGGCATCCTAGATCCCTTGGCGGAGTTCACCGTCCCTCAGGAGCGTGACGTCCTCAGGGCCCGGCACCGTTGGGACCCAGTGAAGAAGGTTTACGAGACAAAACCGGTCATAACGGAGTTCATGACACTGCTGGTAATTTTAGTTTCTGATCAATTTGACTTCACACGTTAGTCATATTTGTAAACGATCCTTGGGCCTTTTGCAGAAAGAGCAGCACCGGATTGCGGCCGAAAGCGACTCGCCGTCTGAGTCATTGGCGAGGCCCAAGTGGGACACTCCAACCGGACGTTGAACATATTGAAACGACAACCGGTGGATACTCGACCGTCGTATGGACGCGTGCATGGTGTCGGAGACGGCGCCACGTGGAAGAAGTACTACCATGAGACCACGGAGGAGAGAAAGGAAAGACGGAGGTTACTGAAGAAAACATCGACAAGAAGGTTGAGATTGCGGTTGAGAAGAATCATCTCAGACAGTCGCAACAGCGGTAGCTGCCGCAAAACAAGTGGTTTCAGATTTGTCTACTTCCTTGGTGACGGGCGTTTTCACTTGGACAAGGCAAAATCCAGAAAAAAATGTAGAGGACTTTCCCCTTGCTGACTTCTTGGGAGCACCTGCTCTCGCACCTGCTCCCGCATCGGCTCCCGCACCGGCTCCCACACCGGACGTGCTCGGCGGTGCTTCGTCTTTGGCTGAGCTCGACGCCCACACGGTATCTGTCACACCGGCCCCCTTCAATATAAATGTATAATCTCCCGTTTTCGTTGCCTTTCGGATGTCTCACGTCGCAGACTTTACTTTGCAGGCCGCGAAACCCGTGCACCATATTGTACACCATCGGCAACAGAAGGTGGGCGTGGGAAAGCGGCGATAATGGAGCCGAAGGAACCATTGTTCCACAGCCGGCCGATCCCCGAACGTCTTCAAGGTTTCCGTGGCCAGTGTCGAACCGGGCCATGAGAATTTTCCTCCTCCAATACTACTGGTGGATGACGAGGAGACACCGCGGCAGCTTGGTGATTGTTGCAATGGGTGGGTCCTGTTGTGGCCAAAGAGTCTGCTTCGTCTGGAGGCGATCGGGAGCACACCCACGAGCACGCAGCCTCAGCAAGGTATGAACATCAACACCCCACCTACCCAATTAGCATCGGGTGTCGGGTTGGGTGATAGCGGACGGGGTAAGGAGGAGGCTCCATTAGTCGCTGATGACGTTGCCATGGATGAGGATGAGGACGACGGTGACGCTGAACAGTATGTCTATACTGGCGCCTCCTCAGGGTTTGAGCGTCATGAGTCGGTGCCTGAATTGCCGTCTCATCGTATTATGGACGACCTTCCGGTAGTAAAGAAGTCTAGGAAGAGAGAGAGGAAAGGCAAAAAAGTTGATTCTATGATCCAGCCGCCTCAGCAGCCTCGGCTTCAGGACCGTATAGATATCCCCGATGCGGATAAATGGCATATCCCCGGTCAACCAATCCTACCTGCAACAGCGCTAGGGGTCAGATTCGGCGATCTAAGGAGACTTCATGATGATGTGTTGTGGGTAGAGAAAGGCCTCATTGCCTTGACAGATCCAGGATACTCACTCTACGTGGTTAACGTTCCGCGGCAAATGTCGTACATCGACAGCTTCCCCGCGGATAAGTTCTTCCTCCGATTCGATTACATATTCGACATGTTTCACGTGAAGAAGCTGGATTTTATGTTTGTCTGCCTTTATGCCTTGCACATGAACTACATCATCGGGTTTGAGCAGATATCTCATATCTGTGTCGCTGACCCGTACTACATGCACGAGGGCTTCTTGGGAGTCTGCGCAGAGCACCGTGTATACGCGAGGGAATACATCGTCAATTTCATGCTCGCCAATAAGGACAAGGAGGCGATTCTCGTGCCTTATCATCCCGCGTAAGTCATCCGCGCTGCTATCCTTCCTTCGATTTCAATCATTCATTTGCACGGTGGAGGCTAAGTAATTTGAGGTGTACTTATTTTGCGCAGCGGCGGGCGCGCCGTCCTCATCATC
The DNA here is from genome assembly GCA_021605205.1 of Aegilops longissima. Taxonomy (NCBI): domain Eukaryota; kingdom Viridiplantae; phylum Streptophyta; class Magnoliopsida; order Poales; family Poaceae; genus Aegilops; species Aegilops longissima. The sequence goes on along the minus strand of CM038678.1, from coordinate 553,435,088 downwards.
CTATACCCCCGATTCCCCCACGCTCTTTACTTGGACTCGTCGAAGAACATTCACAAAAAGGATTACACCCACATCAAGGATGTTCTCGACAGTGCTATGTTTTACTACCAAGCAAGGGGTGGAGAGGTTAGGGACAAGAAGAGAAGGGGACGCAGGGTCGCCTTCGGCCATAAGACCGACTTCTGCTGCATCCAGCAACCGAACGATTCTCTTAATGATGGATTCTATGTCCTACACCACATGCTAGAGTACAGACGGGATCACCAGAACCTTCGCATGTCATCTACATTCGGCGATGCCCATATTCTGCAATGGGCAAAGAACGTAGGAGATATCGAGGATCATCGACTTTGAGCCGAGTTCTATCACATCCAGCGCGAACTTGCCCAAATCATCATGAAGGAGGTCGTCGGAAAAACAGGGATGTTCTACGAAGAAGGAAAAATGTCGCGGGAAGACGTCCGAACATGGGTAGCCGCTCAGCGTCTCGACCTGAAGCCTTTCACTAGGCTCGGGGACTATCTCCCTAACATGGATGGATGGAACGACATGTTGGAGTGATTGTCGATATATGACAATGTGTCCGTTTATTCCATACTTTCTGTATGACAAAACTTTGAGTTATGCACGGTGAAACTTTATTTGTGATGTAATTAAACCGTCCTCCTCCTCGACTAGCGAAAATCACTCTAGTTAGGGCATTTTGCGGTACGATGAACTTTGTTATTTATGGTTATAATATGTTGTTTCTATTTTTGCCAAGTCTGTCTCTTTCTGTTACTCAACTATATATGTTGCATATCATCGACTCATGTGACGATGCAGGTGCATAGATCATCGATGGTGAATAAGTGCTACGCCAGGAGTATATATACGACAAGTGGCGGAGTGTCGAGCCCAGTGTACGGTTTCCGGTTTCGAGCGACTGGGAGTAGTTAGTTTAGGTTCACGCTAATGCGAGAGAGGGATACGAAATCATGTACTCAAAGTGATAGCTCTTCTCGCGTTTATCATTGTTTAGATGGATGACGATGTATGAGCAAGTAATCGAGACTTGTATCGCTATTTTCGAGATGATGACGAGAGATCACTTTGTGTTGGATGATGATTATGATGATGACATGATTTGATGAGACTAATTGTATGTATATGCTATGATTACATTTGTATGTGTATGATATGCTAAAGATTATTGTATAAAGCCTATACAAATACAAAACAAATACAAAAACAAATATGCAGGGAAAAACACTAATAAAACTAGCAGTAGCGAGGGGGGGAAATTTAGCAGTAGCGCCGCATTACTAGTAGCGCTTCCTAGTAAACAGCGTTGCAGATAATATCAGCAGCACCCTTCTCTAAAGAGCGCTACAGCTATTCATGTATAGCACTAGCGTGGGACAACAGGCGCTACTGCTACACGTTAGCTGTAGCGCCTTATTAGTGGCGCTGGTCCCCGCGCTACTGAGAGGCCCAAAACCCGCGCTGCTGCTAGGCTTTTCCCTAGTAGTGATTGGTATAAGCGCAAATGGCTTCCAGGATCAAACAGCCTAAAAACTCTGTTTTCCCAGTGCGTATATTCAGGTCACCCGCCTCATAGCAAGTGACATGTACAACCACACAATCCTTGTCTGCATTAGGGCTCTAATTGAAACATAAACAAATTCTGAATTAGTTTCCAGTATAAGAAACACAAGTTATTTAAACCACTATGTATAGCATGGCATCGAAGCTAATAAAATTTTGCATTATTCATCACCACATACTTAGATGAAAAACCACAATCGAGATCGGCAAAGAAGAAAATCACCTTGGGCAGCTCGGAGGAGGGGGGACACATCCTCGAAGGGGAACACTGCTCCTGCAGTGCCACGGGGCTCAGAACCTCAAACGGGCGTTGACCATCTCAAGAGTGGCCGTGGCGATCGGGGTCGGCTCGGTGGCTGCCTCCATCTTCTTGGAGCTCTCTGTCTCGTGGGGATCAGCCTCCGGCGTCTGCCCCAATATCTGCAGATCTTTGCCTGGTTCTCCTTGGTCCATCATGAAACTGACGAATACTAAAAGACCACTGAAAGGAAAACATAATCGCAATGACAATGAAACAAAAAAGAGAGTGAGGATCGGTTACTGCTTTGCAAAAGTTTTTTTTTCTCTGAACGAAAATATACCAACATCACGGATCCGCTTACCTTCCCTTCCACTACAAGAAATATGTCAACTAGTGACCTTCTGTCAGTGACTCTGGAAGAAATGGTCATAGATCTATGACCATTTCAGACCAATTGGTCAAAAGCTGTTCGGGGGGCTCCAAACCCTAAACCATTGCGACCATTTTGGTCAGAAAGGTCGTAATTTCCTTACATGAAATGGTCATAAAGCAAACAGCGCTAGTCCGCTGCCTTATTTCTAGTTGTTAACGACCAATATAGATGGTCATAGCCTTGTAAATTGTGGTGGGTTGCTATGACTAGGCGCCACCTCATTAGTTTTGCCTATGTGTCATGTCCATGTGGCAGTTTTTGCCCTAGGTTGTGAAGCAACCTATATTTCTGTCATTCCCAAAATTCCCAAAAAAATCTCATAAATTCTTTGGGTCATATCTTCGTCAAATATGTAAAAACCTTCCTAGCCTAGTTCAAAAATAATTCAAAAATATTCATTTTCCTATTCTGTTCAGAACAAAAGTATGTGAAGGAAGCACCACTTTGGCATGTCCAAATAGTATCCATTTTCTACAGTGCTTTCCTATGCCCAAATAACCATCCTCCACCAAATGCCAGCTCAATCCATTCATTATTTTGAGCCGAGCTTCAACATTTGTATTTATGTCCAGTGTGGTAGTTTGCAAAGCAAGTACCACCTAGGCTCCTCCTTTTGAGCTGAAAATATGTGAAGACGGTCTTCTTAGTAACTGATCATCCTCACCCAAAATTCACGCCCATTAGCCATGTACATTTCTGCATCGCTAATCAAACACTTGGCTGCTAATTCATGTTTGAGCATCGATCGGTCTCCTCGTGAGAATCTTATGTTGTAATTTTCTTCCTAGCACCTACCGGGAGTGCCCAACCCACTAGACATGCCTCGGCTGCCCGAACACATGGCAACGCCACAGTCACGCTGGTGACCACGCCGGCGGGCATGCGAGTTCTGGCGCTCTAGAGTTGGGGCCTCGGCCACCGCCCAAACCTCGACGATCGCCACCAAACCATGTATTTATGATTAAATAGGTACTTATGTAACTATAAATGATTTTTGGAAAAAATAAATAGTAAACTATGAGGCAGCTGCAGTTCAAATTTGACCCGCTTCCAGCTGAATCGGCGGGAATTTGTCTTTTTCACCAGAGGTGGATAAAAACATTTGACACCCAACCATTTTTTCAATTGTGCATTAAATATGGCCTAGTATTTTAGAAAAATGATTTGGTCCAATTTTGCAACAAATATATGGTAGGTCCTTCACAAAAAACCTCCTTTTGGGCACTCAGAAAATGGAAAATGGTTTTTTCGTCCAAAGAAAATGAAAACTTCCTTAGGCAACATCGTTTGCCATTCCAATATGCATCCTTGTGCACAGTATGAGATCATTTGAATAGACTATGCCATGAATGTGGCCATAAGAGTGATCATTTGGCTTGAAAGCCATTGATCTCCACACGTGATAGCTCGTTTCTGAGAACACTTTTTTAAAATAATTGCCGTATTACAAGTTTGTTATTCCTGGGAATTTGGCCACATATAATGACACAATGCGAAGGCTTCCCAATTTTTTGAATTTTTTGAATTTTTTATGCCCGTTTCAAAATGCGGTCAAAACGACGGGAATGACCGCTCCTAGCTAGTGGTTGAATCTTTGAATTTTTTGGTGTTTATCTGATTAAATAGATACTTATGTACCTAGAAATGATTTTTGGAAAAAATAAAGAGCAAACTACGAGGCAGCTACAGTTCAAATTTGACCCGCTTCCAGCTGAATCGACGGGAAATTGTCTTTTTCACGAGAGATGGATCAAAACTTTGTACACCCAACCATTTGGTTAATTGTCCATTAAATATGGCCTAATATTTTAGAAAAATGATTTGGTCCAATTTTGCAACAATTATTTGGGAGGTCCTTCACAAAAAAACCTCCTTTTGGGCACTCGAAAATTGGAAAATGGTTTTTTCGTCCAAAGAAAATGAAAACTTCCTTAGGCAACATTGTTTGCCATTCCGATATGCACCCTTGTGCACAATATGAGATCATTTGAACAAACTATGCCATGAATGTGGCCATAAGATTGATCATTTGGCTTGAAAGCCATTGATCTCCACACGTGATTGCTCGTTTCTGAGAACCCTTTTTTAAAATAATTGCCGTATTACAAGTTTGTTACTTTTCATGGGAACTTGGCCACATATAATGACACAATGCGAAGGTTTCCCAATTTTTTGATTTTTTTTGAATATTTTATGCCCGTTTCAAAATGCGGTCAAAACGGCGGGAATGACCGTTCCTAGCTAGTAGTTGAATCTTGGAATTTTTTTGGTGTTTCTCTGATTAAATAGATACTTATGTACCTAGAAATGTTTTTTGGAAAAAATAAAGAGCAAACTACGAGGCAGCTACAGTTCAAATTTGACCCGCTTCCATCTGAATCGGCGGGAATTTGTCTTTTTCACGAGAGGTGGATCAAAACTTTTTACACCCAACCGTTTGGTCAATTGTCCATTAAATATGGCCTAGTATTTTAGAAAAATGATTTGGTCCAATTTTGCAACAATTATTTGGGAGGTCCTTCACAAAAAACCTCCTTTTGGGCACTCGAAAAATGGAAAATGGTTTTTTCGTCCAAAGAAAATGAAAACTTCCTTAGGCAACATTATTTGCCATTCCAAGATGCATCCTTGTAGATGTATAATCACACAATGCGAAGGTTTTTCAGTTTTTGTGAATTTCCTATGCCGATTTCAAAATGTGATCAAATTTTCCCGCATGACCCTTCTTAGTTAGGTGGTTAATAATGCAAAGCTATTGGTTTGTCTATGATGAAATAGCTACTTTTGGATCTAAAAATGATTTTTTTAGAAAATAAATAGCAAACTATAAGATACCTGTAGTTCAAATTTGACTCGTTTCTTGCCGAATTGGCTGTTTCTCAAAATAGCTAGAAAGATCGGAAATGCAATCAAATTGATGATCATCGATCAAAGGTGGTCTAACTTAAGTGGAAATTTTAGTGATGCCATTTTGCAAAATATTTTTGGTAGCTGCCTCGCAAACCTCCCTTGTTTTTTACAATAAGAAGATTAATTTTTAATAGCTCATTTTCGAACCAATCAGGATGCATCACACGGATCACCCCACTGTATTCGATCTGAGCTGTTCGACTCCTACTAATCCAGCGTCTCTCCCTTCCTCCCTCGACCCCCTCCTTCCCGAGAAACCCTAAGTCAAGCGCTGCCGTCTCCCTCCCACCGATCCAGACCCCTCCCGCGCCACCCCTCTCCCCGATCCAGATCCGTCCTGCTCTGATGCCCTCCCCTCCGTTCCATCCTCCCCTTGGACAAGATCTACAGCTCGCTGGGGTCTTCGTGCTGTCCGTGCCGAGGCTCTGGTCGCTCATCAAGCCCCCTGCTCCGCCGCGTCCTCGCCTACCCGGCCCTCCACACCGCCGTGATCTTCCGCCCGGCCGCGCCCCCCGACGTGCCCGCGGCCGCGGGCCCCCAGCCACCGTCGCCGTTGTTGTCCTGGTAGGCCCTTCCCCTCCTTCCTCGCCCAGATCCACCCGCTCCTCCTCACCTTCTCCTCCTATCCGTCCCTTTGCTGTAGGTCATCATGGCGTGGAGATGGATGAGGGCTACGCCTAGCTTCGGCCCTGCTCTGCTCGAGGAGGAGGGGCAGGAGGAGAGGTTTCGTTCCATCGAGGTAGGCGCCGTTCGTTCCCTGTTCCCCCATCCCTCACCCGGTTCTTGTTCTTCTGTACTCGTCGATGTGATCTGTGTGCTAATATGCTTCATGGCTCTCGAAATCTGTCTGCATGTGAAGGGCTTCGTCGGGGACGACCAGTTTGGGGAGGCGCTGGATCGACGCAGGCATCGTCAAGGGCCTCTGCACCGGCATCACCATGCACTGCCCCAATGTAAGCCCTCATCACTCACTCTGTCTGCTGCCACACAGCTCTAGATCTGCACTTCAGCGGATGCCACACAGCTAGATTTGGTTGCCACGTGCGTTAATCCAACGTTTCCCTGCTCAGAATTGCTTCTACTACTTGCTGACGATTGTAGTATGTATGTTTTGCGTTCATTCTGATCCGGGGCATAGGGACAGAGCAGTCAGATTTGTTGCATAGGATTAATAGACTGAATATACTTGTATTTGAGTACCGATGTTTTTTCTGGAACCTATGTTTTTTGAGTCCATGAATCTATGGTACTCATGGTTCCCTAGCTAATAATATGATGATTTAATCCCCTAAGCATTGATGCACCCATATCACCATGGCTGTTGTTTGCTGTCAAGATTTGCTTCGCCTGAATACATGGTTATGTTTTTGTGTACTGCTATCCTGTTGTCTCTGTTGGATGGACAGCATCCCAGTACAAGTACTTGCTAGGTTTTACCTGTTCATGCAAATCTTGTTGGGTGTTGCAAGTTGCAACACTTGGATTATTTATTAATATAACCCAGCATCGACACTTCCATTTTAACACATGTATTAGTGTGCTAAAACTACTAAAGTACCTGCTTCTTCTTACCCAGAGTAGTACATCAGGCTTTTATTAACTTGTATCAATTGTATTAACTTGTAGCCTAGTCACTGCAGTCATCTTGCGCTTTTATCTTCTCTGTGATGTCATGTGCCTTTGAGTCATATATCTTTTTAGTCCCTCTATTTCCATAAATGTGACACTGTTTTGTTTCTAAATACTTGACACATACAAGTTTGAGGGCATTATCCTAAACCTCTGCTATGATTGATCCATCTCCTCTACTTTGTTACTTGTGCTTAATTGAGATGTTACTCAAGGGTAGTGTTTGGGCCAGCATATATAAATGATATGGTTGCTTACTTTAATATGTGTGTGGCTCAAAACTGTCAAAATATCTAGAAATAGAGTGAACTCACTTCACAAATTCTTTCAATTTTCAATGGTTATGGTTTTTGCATTATGGATTCTTAATCTCGGCTGATTCCAGATTCTTCCAAGTGCGCTTTTCGGGCTGCTCAGAGCCATGCTGTTAGAGCTCTTCATCAACTGGACCATCTACACCAACAAATCGCGGTACATACACTGAGCCATAATTCTTTTGTGTCGTTGTTCCATGTGTCAAGTCGAATGCTACTCTTATTATAGTGCCCCGATGCAAGTTTCTGAATTATGCCTCTTGAACTTGCGAGTTGGGATATCTTGCAAATGCTTTAACTTTTAAACTCGAAATTGTTCCCTTTTCTGTTTGATTCAAGCTTGTCGGCGTTCTAGGAATAGGGGTACCCAGACTTGCCTGCCTGCGGCCTGCGGCGTGGCTCAAGGGGTGGCCCAGCATGGCCCATCTTCATCAGCACAAGCTCAAGACCCTCGCGAGGGGCCAAGCCTCATGGGCGGACGACGTGAAGCTTCCTCGTGCACGGCCTCGTCAGCTGGCTCATGAGGAGGCGGAGAGATCAAGGCGGGTACCTCACGAGGTGCCCATGACGCAAGCCATGACGACCAAGGCGCCAGCCAGAAGTTGTCCTCATTTCCTCTTTGGTGCAAAGGAGGCAAGCGCAGGCGAGAGCATCAAGCAAAGGCAACCATTTCGGTGCAACAAGACCAAGACTAACACAACAGCAGGAAGGAGGTCATCGTGGAGCCCAAGCCGGCGTCATCATCAGAGCCTTTGACAGGCGAGGACCAACTTTAGTCAGGATAAGTGTACTAGATGTTCCCCTTCAAAATGGCCAATTGTTTGCGCCCTTCCCGCTCAATATTTGGGAAGAGGCCTAGGGCCTCTGCCTATAAATAGGACTAGCCACCCATAGGGTAGAGGGATCCGGAATCCAGAACAGAGCTAGAGGTTAAGCAATCTAGAGAGAGAGAGAGCGACCGAACTCCCCCTAGCAGTTCATTGCACCGGCCAAGAACAGACCCTCGCGAGGCTGTTCTTCCTTGTATTGTTCATCATCAGCCCCTGAGGAAATCCACCACACCACACACTGGAGTAGGGTATTACACCACAATGGTGGCCCGAACCAGTATAAACCTTGTGTCCCTTGTGTTGCTCTTTGTGTAGTTTAGATCCTTGCGAGGCGACTAGGTGCAGGTAGATATGGGGTGAGTTCTCCGCGTGCACCCCAGAGTTTGAACCTAGAGGGTCGGCCGGAACCCGAAATCCAACATTTGGCGTGCCAGGTAGGGGTGCACCGGAATCCGTCTTCTGCCGCCCTGTTCTTCGCCGCCCATCGCATCCATGTCGGACGCTTCGCCGGGCCAGCGCCGAGTGCCGGGCCGCTCGCCACCGTGTCGCCCAGACGGCCCCTCGCCGGCGTCGCCGCCGTTCCCGTCGCCGCCGTCGCCAACGCCGCCACCAGCCCGGCGGGAACGAGCAACAAGCATCGCCCCAAGATCCGTCCGTGAGGCGAGACGGCCGTACCTCTTCTACCTTCGCCGCCCAGCTTGGTTTTTCGTCTCGCGGCCTGCGCCCATGGAGGCTCGAGCGCGCTCATCGCGGCAACGAGCTCTGAGCTACCGCCCGCCGACGACGCGTCACGAGGAGTGGCTCGACCGCGTCGCCAAGCTCGTCCGCGCGCAGGGGGCTCCCGCGCCGCCCTTCTCATCAGACCGCGCCCGCCTTTCATGGCGATGAAGCTCGGGCGCCCAGCCGCCTCCCCTCAAGAAGGCGCCTTGGCCCCAAGGCGCGCGGGCCTCGGGCGGAACCCACTCCGTCCGTCACCAGCAGCAGCAAGAGCAGAGCTGTAAAGAGGTCCTCGCCCCAAGAAGCTGCCCGAGTGCTCCTCGCACCGGCCCGTCACGATCAAGCGCTCCTGCTCCCAAGACGCCAAGACCCAGCGCTGCTCCAGGCAGCAAGACGGGGACCCGCAAGACCAAGCCCTTTGTCACCAAAGGCCTCCCGTAGCCGCAGGCTGCCGCTTTCATCGCCGAGCTACGCAGGCGTCGCGTGGCCCGGCAAGTTCAAGCCGACCTGCCTCCTCGCCATAACGGCACGGCCGACCCTGCGGAGTTCCTCCAGCTCTACGAGCTGGGCATCGAAGCCGCCAATGGGGATGAGAAGGTCATGGCGAACTTGTTTCCCATGGCGCTCAAAGACGGTGCCCGCACCCGGCTCCTGAACCTGGCTCCTGGCACGATCTCCTCCTGGGACGAGATGCGCACCCGCTTCATCGCCAACTTCCAAGGCACTCGCGACCGGCCTCCTGCCGTGAGCGACATGCGCTGCATCAAGCAGCAGCCAGGAGAGACCCTGCAGAAGTACATCCAGCGCTTCAACAACGCACGCCTCAAGATTCCTAAGGTGACCGAGGAGGCCATCATCTCAGCCTTCTCCGACGGTGTGCGTGACGTCAAGATGAAGGAGGAGCTGGCGATGCATGAAGACTTGTGCACGTCCTTGGAGCTGTTCAACTTGGCGACCAAGTGCGCTAGGGCTGAGGAAGGACGCCTTTCCCTCCTCGAGCTACCGCTGCGCACCCGTAAGAGAAGAAGCCCAAGGTCAAGGACGGAAGCGCAAGGGGCTGCCGTGCTCATCGCGCAGTAACCAGACACCAAGCAAGGCAGGGATCAGCCTGAGTCTTCCAAGGGCAGCCGATACTGCGTGTACCACGACCTCCACACCTACAACACCAACGAATGTCAAGAACTCAGAGCCGTGCGAGAAGGGCGAATCGGTCGACGCCCCGACCGCAGTGACCGATGCTACGGCCGAGGAGGAGGAAGAAACGCAGGACGCTGGGAAGATCGTGGCCCTCGCCAAGGGTGGCGCGACCGACCTCGCGAGGACCGCTGGCAGGATCAGCCTCGCGAGGGAGGAGGAGGATCAGCCTCGCGAGGATCGCCTGCAAGGCAACGCAGGCCTCCCTCCTCCGCCACCGCAGCCAAGGAGAAACGAAGGCCATCATCGGGGACGAGGGGCTGGGGCTTCCGGGAGCCGCGCAATCGCTTGCATCCCGGGCGGAGCTCAAGCCCCAGCCTCTCAGCGCATCTTCAAGCAGTTCGCCCGCAAAGTGAATGCAGTCCTCCCCAAGCTCGAAGCCAGGTGCCCTCTCGTGGTCAGCATGCGCCATCACGCTCAGCTCAGCGGATCAGCTCAAGTCTTGGCACGCCACCGGAGTCCTCCCGATGCTTTGTTCCCCAATCATCAGCAACGTGCAAGTCACCAGGACCCTCATCGATGGCGGAGCAGGGCTCAATGTCCTGTCCGTAGAGACATTCAACAATCTGCAAGTGCCTTACAATCAGCTTCAGCCAACCAAGCCTTTCTCCGGAGTCACCGATGGCTCCACAGTTCCGATTGGGCAGGTTCGCCTCCCTGTCACCTTCAGGGCGCGCGACAACTACCGCAACGAGCTCATCGACTTCGACGTCCCCCACATTCGCCTGCCATACAATGCCATCCTCGGGTACCCAGCTCTGGCCAAATTCATGGCCGTGACTCATCACGGCTACAACGTCCTCAAGATGCCGGGAAGCGGCGGAGTCATCACGGTGCCTTGTGAAGAGAGAGACGCAGTGTGCTCCTTGGAGCGTGCTTTTCAAGCCGCCTCACTTGAACACCCAGATCGCAGGAGCGGGAGGCTCCCCGAGGCTGCTCCCAAGAAGAAGAAGACATCGCCTGGCCCGGCCCCTCGGGAGGCAGGCCCCTCAGGGTCCGCGCCTGTTCAGGGGGCACCTCCTTCTGTCTCATAGGAAGGTGCGCCCGGCGCCCTCCTCGAGCAAGGCTTGAGGGCTCTCTCCTGGAGGGCCACCGACCTTGCTAAGATCACGAGGGAGGCGCTTGGGCACCACTTGGAGGCGTGTTTCAAAGCACGTTTCCCTCAGGAAGGAGCGAGGCAAGGAGGGCCAAACCCTCTGGAGTTCGTCAGCCAGATCATTCAAGAGCTGCAGGAGTCAAGAGTCATGAGCGGCAGCCGCCGCTTACCCGCTGTAGCTCCCCATCCAGGCGAGGATGGTGGGCTGCGCGTCTGCATCGACATACCAGGCTCAACCGAGCCGCCTCAGAGCGCCCTGCCCTCACGCGTGGGGCACGTGAAGGTCCACCCACAGCTACGTTCGATGCCTTACGGCGTGCGTCAACGCTGCTGCCACGCGCCAGCGCCTCATGAGGAGCATCCTGGAGGCTCAAGAGGCCAGGCGTTCTGCAGTCCTGGCGGAGATGGAGATAGCCCGCGAGGAGCCACCAGCGCCTCCGGAGCCTCCCGAGGCTCCTAGGCCTGGGGGCTCGTGAAGATCGGCTTCCGCAACCCATGACGTCCGCTACTTCAGCATCCCTTCGTATTCAACGTTATCAGGTGACATCCTTCGAGTTTCATTTTCAGCTGCGAGCACCCCCCCCCCCCAGGGCTGCATCATTCCCAGGCCGCATGGGTCCGTCCCTGCGGCATGTATCCCTTTTGCTTCATGTCCCTAGCTTACTTTATTGGGGCGCCCTCGGCTGCATCATCCCCAAGCCACTCGGGCGCACTCCAGCGGCATGTGCCCTTCTTGCGCTTATTCGGTCGTGCGCTTGATCCATCATGATTGTTATTTGTGCCTGTCCACGCACCCCTTCTTCCTTCATGTCGGCCGCTTGCACGCTAAAGGGGGGTACCGAGCATCGCGACCATGGGCTCCCACCGCTCTCCAGCCCTCACCCTCCGCCTTGTCCACGGCATCGTGACTGGCATACCAGCGACGACTGAGACCCGCTCGAGGGCCGGGACTCGAGGACGTAGAGTGTCGAAATCTAACCAAATTTGCAGGAACACATCACAAGTTAAGGCCTAGTGCCAGGCGCAACCCGTCTTGAGGTAGGGCCCCGTGAGTCCCGAGCTGGCTCACGGGTGCCCAGATACACCTCGTCAGGCCCTACCGTGCCAGCCACGTGTTAGGGCGGGGCTGTACACGCCCCGGGTGCTCCTCCCGGAGGGGAGCCCCCTCCCACGCACCAGTGGAAGCACCATGCTCCGCGCTGGCTGACGACACTACTGAGGAGCGGCTATGCCCGTACACATACAGAAGCGCTATGCTCCACGCTGGTGATAAACAACTGAGGGTGGCCCCCAGCCGCATCAACCTCAGGGAGCCCAGAGCTTAATGTCTGGCCTCATCGTAACGCCTCCCCTCGGGAGTGCCACACGAGGGGGCTGGGCACGGGGGCTACGCCTGGGTCACGCCCAGAAGCACGCCACCCAGCCAGGCCCCTCGGGCCTGGTTCGTCGCACGTCCTTCCCCGAGCGGAGCCAAGGTACGAAGGTCATTTGAACGTCAAGGGGGACTCCTGAGCATCGCGACTCAGGAGCCTAACTGGTCACGTAGCCCCTCACCCCTTAGTTCCGAAAGGCTAACGGCGGTTGAGGTATGCGCTGGACCGGGCTCTGCAGACGTAGAATGGTAAATTCACCCATACATCTCACCTCCCTACTTGCTGTTCGTGCGCCAAGGGGGACTCCTGAGCATCGCGACTCAGGAGCCTAACTTGTCACGTAGCCCCTCACCCCTTGGTCCAGTCCTGGTTTCCGGTCGGGGCAAACGGCGACTGAGGTATGCGCGGGGCCGGGCTCTGCCGGTGTAGAACATAAGCAAGTAGGAAGGAAAAGCGCAAATCTCAAGGAATTCAAAAGAAAATATTACAGTCCATAACTGTTTTCACAACGCCAAACGCAAGTTTAAACGCCTCCATGAGGCATGACGCATGTTGGAGCAGCTGAAAGCAGGACATGAGCCACAAAGGAGTCACTTGTTGGCAGCACCGTCGCTGGCGGTGGAGCTGCGCTGGGCGGGTTCGCCTCGTGAAGTCTTGGGATCGGCAGCGCCTCGCTTCGGCTTGGTGCTGAAGGCCCGGAACTTCGCCAGCAGAGCCTCCGCTCGACCCTTCATTGCCTCAGCGGCAGCAGTGGCAAGCTCGCCGCCACGGGCTCCAAAGAGCTGTCAAGGTCGACATCGGGGTCGCGAAGGTAGACGTGGGTAAGGACGCGCGTCAGCGCTGCAGAAGACAGGACACGCGCCTCGGCCTCAGCCGTGGGGCCAAGGCCAAGGGTGACATCTTCAAGGGCGTGGACCAGGAAGGGAAGCAGCTTGGCAGGGCCGTCCTCGGTGCCGGCCAGCGGGCTTTCCAGGCCGCTAACGTAAAGCGACCTCAGCAAGGTGCGATCCTTCGCCTCCAGCTCCGCTAAGGCCACGCGGTCCTTGACGAGGACCCGCACCTTGCCTTCCAGCTCGATCCTCTTCGCCTCCAACTCCTGCTCCAGCACACCCAAGCGGTCACGACGCTGGTCAAGCTTGGCATCCCGGTCCTTGGCGGCCGCCTCACGAGCCCTCATGTCTTCCTCCTTCTCTTGGCGGACGCGGGCCTCCTTGGCAAGCTGGTCGCGCAGGCCCTGCAGCTCGCTCTCGAGCGCCTTGCAGCGACCTCGGACATCGGCTACCTCCCCCAAGACGGCGTCCCGAGCGGCCTTTGCCCCAAGGACGGCCTGTTTCTCCTTGTCGCAAGCCGTCGCGGCCTGAACCAGCGCCGGTCGAATCGAAGCATCAGAGTGAACCCAGCCGGAGGCCAGCTCCAAGCGTCCGGCCACCAAGCGAGGGTCGGCGCCCAGAAGATCTTGCCGCAGCCGGTCCAGTTCAGCAGCAGCACGATCCAGGACAGTAGGAGGAGTCGGAGAGACAACAGTTGGCGGAGTAGGAGGAGAGGACGGCAGCGTAATCACAACATCATGAGGCGGGGCCTTCTGCGCCCCGACGACTACGGCAGTGGCATCAGGCAAGGATACCTCGGGAGTCGCTTGGGCCATGCGGGCTGAGCTTGCCCCAGCTAGCTCCGCCAGGCCTCGCGAGGATGACCGGGCAGGAGAGGCCCGTGTCTTGCCGTCACCTTCTTTCGCGGACGGTGGCGCTGCCCCGGACGAAGCCTCAGGAGCTCCCTTCAGCTTCTTCGCCGCAGGCGCCAGCCTAGCCAAGGAATACAGATATCGAGCCTCAGCGACAAAGCAAGGAATAACAAGAATCTAGCACTTACTGGTCATCGCCAGGCTCGAGCAACCTCCGGCGAACTTGAATCCCGAGAGCGGCTGCTGCAGGATCAGCCTCAAGAGGCTCGGGAGCAGGAGGCGCGTCTGCAGATCGCCTCGGAGCCAGGCCAGACCCCCGGGGGACCAGCCCCATCCTGTCCTTCTTCGGGATCAGGGGCAAGCTCGCCGCCCGCCATCGCCATCCTCATCGCCGTCCGCAAGAGGCGAGAGCGTGGGACCTGCGCCGGGGGGGCGCTCGACTCCCGCCGGTCACCTCGAGTCGGGCCCTCTCCCGCCTCCTTTTCTTCCTCCTCTTCGCTGGAGTCGCCGGAGGACACGCTCACCGCCGCCCAGGCCGCCGGGTCCTCGGGAACCTCCATGGGCACAGGCCCGTCCCCGTTGAAAGCGGGCATGGAGTCCACCACCTTCTCCCAATCATCTCGAAGGAACAGGGTACAAGAGCGCCCTCCAACCTCGCCACGTCTCCCCCGACCAAAGATTGGAGGACCGCGGCCAGATCTTCGTCGGCCAAGACTACGAGGCTCGGCGAGGCCTCCACAGTGAAGCGTAATCATCGACAAGTGGGGCCACCCGGTGCTCCAGGAACTCCCTCAGGAGCGATGCCCCGGTCAGCTTCGTCGTCGCCATGTTCCCCGGCCACAGGTCCGTGTTCATCTTCTCCAACACTGGCTTCGCGCGGGGATCCACGAGTTCCGCACGAGACCAATCGTCGATAGGCGTGGGCTGCTCCGTGGGAAGAATCAGCCGAGGATGGATGCGCCCAGCATCTACCATGACCCACTTGCTCCTGAAGCCTTCAATCCTCTTCCCGGGCTTCGAGATGGCGTTGGAGCTGCCGTACGCGACAAAGCTCGCGCACGCGGTGATGGGGACGCAAGAGGCCCGGAAGTAGAAGTAGTGGCGCAGCAAGGCCACTGAGGGCTGCACCCCGACATGAGCCTCACAATAGTAGGCGAAGATCGCCAGGAGAAGAACAGAGTTGGGGTGGAGGTGCAGAGCTTGCAGTTTGTAATGGCGGAGGATGTAAAAGAAGAACTCGAAAAGGGAGGCACCAGACCGGCAGCAATAGCGCCATGAAGAGCGGATAGAAGGTGCTTCCTTGGTCTCGGAAGGGCGGAGCCAGCACTGAGCACCGCTGCTCCGTCGTTGCCTTGCACCGCCACCATCCGGCGCGCCCGGGCAAGGCTCTTCTCCGACACGTTAGGGGAGTCCAAAGCAGGCGAGTACCAAGCTGCGGCCGGGGTCTGGCGAGGCGCCATATCTTGCTAGGGCACGCGGTCGAAGTAGATCTGGAGATTTTGGAAGCAGGAAGGATAGGTGCAAGAAAGGGGATCTGGGCAATGACTGGAGAAGGCAAAGGAGGTAAAGCCTAGACGGGTGCCGCTCTTTTGTCGATTCGCGCAGTTGCCAAGGCGTCGCGGGGAACCAGAGACGCCCATGTCCAATCAACCGCCACGCGGCGCCCAAGGCCGCAGGCTGTTAGGGCCCGCGGTGCTTCGCACTTGCCCCTTCGCTTCTCTGCCCAGCCAAGTCCAGGCGCGCCTTGGGCCCGGGGGCTACTATCGGTGTTCGGGAACGGGGTACCAGACTTGCTCGCCTGCTGCCTGCGGCGTGGCTCAAGGGGTGGCCCAAGACGCCCATCTTCATCAAGACAAGCTCAAGACCCTCGCGAGGGGCCAAGCCTCATGGGCGGACGACTGTGAAGCTTCTCGTGCACGGCCTCGTCAGGCTGGCTCGCGAGGAGGCGGAGAGATCAAGGCGGGGTACCTCACGAGGTGGCCATGACGCAAGCCATGACGACCAAGGGCGCCAGCCCGCGCAGTGTCCTCATTTCCTCTTTGGTGCAAAGGAGGCAAGAACAGGCGAGAGCATCAAGCAAAGGCAACCATTTCGGTGCAACAAGACCAAGACAACACAACGGGAGGAAGGAGGTCATTGTGGAGCCCAAGCCGGCGTCATCGTCAGAGCCTTTGACAGGCGAGAACCAACTTTAGTCAGGATAAGTGTACTAGATGTTCCCCTTCAAAATGGCCAATTGTTGGCGCCCTTCCCGCTCAATATTTGGGAAGAGGCCCAGGGCCTCTGCCTATAAATAGGACTAGCCACCCATAGGGTAGAGGGATCCGGAATCCAGAACAGAGCTAGAGGTCAAGCAATCTAGAGAGAGAGAGAGAGCGACCGAACTCCCCCTAGCAGTTCGTCGCACCGGCCAAGAACAGACCCTCGCGAGGCTGTTCTTCCTTGTATTGTTCATCATCAGCCCCTGAGGCAATCAACCACACCACACACTGGAGTAGGGTATTACACCACAATGGTGGCCCGAACCAGTATAAACCTTGTGTCCCTTGTGTTGCTCTTTGTGTAGTTTAGATCCTTGCGAGGCGACGAGGTGCAGGTAGGGGGTGAGATCTCCGCGTGCACCCCAGAGTTCGAACCTAGAGGGTCTGCCAGAACCCGAAATCGGACAAAGCTTACTCTCGTTATAATGTATTGCGTAGTTGTTGTTTCAAATTGTTTTGCTACAAGTACCATAATTTGCATTGAAGATATTGTATTCTGTTGGTGTATCATTGTTTAATAAAACCACAGCATGATGCTCACATGAGATATCCACATGTTTCTGTGCTGTTTGATTCAAGCTTACTCTCGTTATAATGTATTATGTTGCTGTTTTGCTACAAGCTGTGTGTTGATTTGATAACAGGAGTTTCCTTGTCCTGGTCCTATACTGCATTTTGACTCCTATGTTTCGCATGCTGTGTTTAATTGATGTTGTTTCAACTTTGAACTACTTCGCATATGGCCTATACTGCAATTGAGATTTAAATTTGTGGTTGTTCCTCTTTACGATGCTCAAGTGTGAAGTGTGAAGCAAGTGTGAAGCCGTGAAGTGTGAAGCCGTCAAGTTCTACTTAGTGAAGAGTAGCATATTGTAGCATATATGTGTTGTAAAGATTGTAATAGATTTATTTAGTGGTATATTTGATGAAATTTATGTGTTCTTTTTGATTATGTATGTGATCTGAAAACTTGTGAAATGGAAACTTGACCAATGGGTCCACTTATGAAAATAATCTATCAAATTTGTACATTTTTGACATGTGGGACCAATTTGAGAGATGATCATGACAAGTGGGATCCATCTGACTAGTGGGACCAGCTTGAATATATAATGGATGAAAAATATAAAATCAATAAATAATAAAAGGCCACGGGCCAACAATAAAAAAGGCTACAACGTTGGGCTTGGCCCATGAAGCCGACCAGAATTAACAAGGAAAAAAATAATAAAAGGTTGAATTAATGGGCTCGGCCCATGTAAAACACCTAATCGGACCGGGCTGATTCTTGTGCCACATCAGATTGCCACGTCGGATGCCTACGTGGCCTGAGGAGGCTGCTAGTGACCAAAACAAAACAGTAGGCCTATTTTGGTCGTAAACGTCTAAGACCTTCTCACAGAGAAGGTCGTTAATTTCAGTTTACGACCGCCAGCTTTTGACCTTCTGTTTTTGGTCAAAAAAAGGTCACAAATGAAAAACAATGACCTTTCAGTGACCAATAGTCAAGGTCACAAGTTGACATATTTCTTGTAGTGTTCGTTGGGCTAGAAGAACAGTGGCAGATGCGAGTGTTGCCTTTCTTGAAGACGGTGAGGGAGAAGGGGATTCAGCGAAGAGTGAAATGATGGTTTCTTCGTCCG
The DNA here is from genome assembly GCA_021605205.1 of Aegilops longissima. Taxonomy (NCBI): domain Eukaryota; kingdom Viridiplantae; phylum Streptophyta; class Magnoliopsida; order Poales; family Poaceae; genus Aegilops; species Aegilops longissima. Next base: position 553,417,179 of record CM038678.1, on the reverse strand, counting down.
TCAAACTTAGAGTGCGGGGAGGTGGGGTTTTATGATACGACGGCTCGTTATTGCCGCGCTACGGCTGGGGTGACTCTCCGCCTGCATACTGCCTTCTAATTTGGTGGATGGCATTTGGGCCCGCGCGCTGCATGGCCCGCATGTCGGTGAAAAAAAGCATAACGACATTTAGTAGAGGGAGATGTTTCGATGACCTAGGAGGAGCCAGAAGCGGTATTGTATCCACTGTACTAGTAGTAATTGTTTTTTGGGTAGCTGTAGAGTGTCTCCACTGTACTAGTAGTAATTGTTTCTCTGGGCCCAAGACAAAACAGCCCATCCACCCTAGTAAATAGTAAAATCAATTCAAAAGTCCATATATTTACTGAATGAGAGGCGCTACCCACACCCAGCACACCGCCCCCCAAAAAAACCTGGGTGTTCTTCTTCCTCCTCTCTCCCACCCACTCACGCCACTCGCTCCACTGCACCCCAAATTCCTCACCTCACTCCTACAGAAAACCCCAGCTTCCCTTCTTCCTCAATACTACAGAAAAACCCCAGCCCCCCTTCTTCTTCACTCGCACTACAACTAGGCTCGTCATTCGTTACTCTGCTCAAATCCGTGAGCGACGCGACGCCTCGAGGAAAATGGAGTCTGCAGACCCCAGCGCCAAGAAGATGAGGTTCGCTTAGCGGCGATGCTGTTGTAGATCCCTTGACTGGCAGCAGCTGGAAGAAGCAGCGACCCCGCCCCCACCGGATCCCAGGAACCCGTAGAATCTTGGGTGGACCGCATCAACGATCTCCCGGACGCCGTCTTTGGGGAGATCATCTCGCTTCTCCCCACCAAGGATTGCTGCCGCACCCAAGTCCTCTTAATTCGGTGGCGCCCTCTATGGCGCGTCGTGCCCCTTAATCTCGACTGTCGTCAGCTATCTCTCTTCAATGATTTTGAAATCCCCAGAGCCATCATCTCCTCCCACCAGGGCTCCGTTCAAAGCCTCTGCATCCCGTCATGCTTCCTGAGCAAGCATACCATGCCCTGCACGGTGGACGCCTGGTTGAAATCCCCTGAATTCACAGAACTACAGCTTCTTGAGTTCTACTATTCCCCTTGAAATCACCTACCAGATACCGAACGCCATCTACCTGTGCCCTCAGCACCGATGTCCATCTCGCGGTTTTCCTCCTCTCTCCACACCGCCACCTTTGATACTGCAATGCGACCTACCGCATAATCGGGTACTAAACCTTCGACTCCCATTTCTCAAGAAACTTTCACTTGTGCGGGTTCGTATATCGGAGGCCTCATTGCACAACATCATCCACTCCAGTTGCCCTGTCCTGGAGTGCTTGGTGCTTGTTTTCACAGTTAGAATCGGTTGTCTCCAAATAAAGTCGCCTAACCTAGTAAGAATTGGAATTTTTTTTGACGAAAGGCAACTCATCATCCAAGATGCCCCTTCACTTCAAAGGTTGATCCTTGGTTATAGTTATTCACCGTTGCAAATAACCGTCCTCTCTGCGCCTAAACTGGAGACCTTGGGCGTAATACCTGATCTCTGTGCTCATTTCAATATGGTGTTTGGCTCAACAGTTCTTCAGGTACTTTACATTATCATCTACACTTGTAACCATAAGCTGCATTTTAAATTTCTGCACTTCAGTTATATGTCATCTTGGAGTACACATTTTGTACTAATATTATGTGCTATGCTCAATGAAGAGTTTCTCCATGGATGGCCTATCAATGGTGCTGGATTCTGTCAAGATCTTATATATCCAAATGAATAGTTTTGATCTGAACAAGATTATTGGCTTGTTGTAATGCTTTCCATTTATGGAGAAGTTGTATATAAAGATGATAATTTCACGCACATTGAAAGCCCGCATACAATGTACTAGAATTAACCGTTCAGCTGTTGCTCTTTCGACACTCTTTTTTTAGACCTTAACTGTTTTCAATCTTCATGTCTATTTACGCAACATGACGGGGTAAAAAAGTTATAACCAATCGGTGGATTCGTAAGCATCGAAATTTTCTCACTTCTCATGAGATTCGATTGAAGACAATAACGGTAGAACGATATGTAGCCAACCGTGCAAACACTAGATTTGTCACATTCTTCCTGCTAGATGCGAGGTTACTATTGTCCATCAGGCTTAAATTTATCAGCAGCATGGTTTTGACGGATGGGTATGTGGAAGAGCAAAAAAAAGGAGTTTCAGGTGGGCAAAAGAGCTTCTGAACGTGCCGGGCTTCTATTCACAACATATTATGGTCATAATCCAGTAAATTTTATGACCTAGGATGTTCATTCTATGGACCTGACCGATCCATTTGACTGTGACTGCCAAAAACAGTGCTGGAGTTAGATGTTGTTGCCCTTTTCAACCTAGGTTTTTTTTGTAAACCTGATGAACAATTAACCCTCATGCTTTTGTATAGTTTGTAAGCTGGAGTTAGATGTTCTTGCCCTTTTCAACTCGGCTGTGACTGTCATATTTTCTTTGAAGCAAGGCAAATGACTTGCCAGTCGTTTAATTTAGAGTGAAATATTGTAACAACTAACAAATCCCAACCAAGGGAAATAACATCACTCTCGCCGGCTGCTTGAGCTCACTGTGCATTACAGAAGCCAAGTGATTAGCCCCCACCAGCACCCACAAACTTATAAGTTTGGATTAGTACTATACTTTTGACATGCACCACATGTTTCCTCCATTTGAACCTAATCCACCTTGATTTGACACACTGTTATGTACATATTGATATAACAACCTCATAATTGATATTGTACCAAAATTTGTATAACGGCGTATAAATACACAAAAAATTAAAAAAATAAGAAAAAGAATACTAGTAGCGATGGAGAGTAAACACACTACTACTAGCTATATTAGCAGTAGCGCGGGTGTGAACAAACGCTGCGGCTATATGTATTAGCAGTAGCGCGTGTAGCAGACGCTACTACTAAGGAATAGTTGTAGCGCCGTGTCCCACGCTACTAGTGGGCATTAAACACGCGCTACTTCTAGGGGTTTCCCTAGTAGTGCTTGTATTATAAAACAAACTTAGTTAAGTCATCGAGACGGACACGTTGTGTATGAGCCGGCCGGGACTCTGTAAGCTGCCGGGCATCAACCCTTGTATATAAAGAGATCGAGAACTAGGTCACGCGTATTCGCTCCCTGGTAATCGAAACCCAAGCAATACAACCCCAAATTTGAGTAAGCCTTACCTCCACCGCGAGGGCCGAACTAGTATAAACTCTCTGTGTACTTTGTCCCGATTAAACCCTTTAAGTTAACCTAGTTGCAATGGCTTCATGACTAAGTCCTTTCGCTAGGACTTCTGCCGTGTTAAGTCCATGACACAAGGAAATCCACTGATTTATGCCCCCGTTGCTTGCACTGGTAGCACTTGATCTTCTCCTGCTTAAATGCTCACCCACCGTGACTTGAATTGAGGCTTGGCTGTGGCTGGGAGCGCTGTCCATGAAGCTTGACGAGACCCCCGCGTCGAGCAGCAGTAGCAGCATCCCCGAGGCGTCTTGATGGCGCCAACTGTGATGGGGGGTGGATCAGATGCCAAGGATTTGGAAGGGGATCCTCCGAAGTGCTCCCGGGACAGGAGGACACCAGCTGCTACGCTGTCAACGCCCATGCTGTACCCAGCACGGTGGACGGGTTGTTTACATGGCAGCAAGTGGGCGTGACGCCATCGCTGCCCAACCAGGATCAGCGGGCTCGCAGGTCGAACACCCGCTATTGGGCCCGAGTGGACCAAGTGAAGCCCAGCGAGACGACAAAGCGGCACCACTACTTAAGACCACCCCACCGATCGGATCGCCATCCAAAGGATCAAGCACCCGCGGCGGCAAGAACCCTAGCTTCCTCGTAGCTCTTCCGCCTTGTAATCGCTACCCTCCGTAACCCAGCCATCGAATCAATTCGTATGCAACTAAGCTAGTTTGAGTGATTCCCATCCTGTCCCTTACATCGGTATCGAGACCAATCCCATCCCTTCCACCGCCCACTCGCCAAGATCATCGAGACGCGGCGATCGCGCTTAAGCTCGATCTCGCTCGCCGCCATGGATCCAACCGTGGAAGCCTTCCTCGACCGCCGACAACACGCCAAAGCCCGTATCAAGGCCATCGCCGAGATCCAGCGCCCACAGCCAAGATCGACGAACTCAGACATCGGGCGACCCGATCCGAGAAGCGCTCTCGATCCTGGCGACGCGGTGGCGGCGCTCAACCGGGCGCAGACTAAGGAAAGCGAGGGAATCGAGTGCCCGATCGAGCTACATCCCGCCAGCGACGCATCGCACCCATCTCGGGGCCGGACCGGCGCTGCCGACGTTCCTCAAGGGCCAAATGGCCACGGCATCTTCAACCTACCACGGGGCCCCCGCGGTGTCGCCAGACGCCGCCCGCCCCGCATCGGGTCGATTCAATTCCCTAGCGCCATCCCTTCCTCCTTGTCCCCTTCGCGCATGCTAGTCAACTTCTCTCGGGTTGGGCCAAACGCACTCGTCCATCTCGCTTCTCAATTCACGGGCGATAACCCGAATTTGTGGAAAACATTGTGCGAGCAATACTTCCAGATGTTTGAATTGTGCCGCTGCTTTGGGTCCCCATGGCAGCTCTGAATTTCTGGGGCAGCCTCTGTGGTTACAATCCATTCGAAACGACTTGGGGATTATGATTGGGATGCTTTTACCACCCTCCTTTGTACTCGTTTTGGGCGCGATCGGCATCAAACGCTGATAAGGCAGTTTTACACCGTCCGCCAGACGGGTTCGGTAGCGCAATACATAGAGCAATTTGAACTGATCATTAATCATCTCTTCATATTCGACACAATTCATCCCTTCTATTTCTTGACCCGTTTTGTCGAGGGGCTCCGGAAGGACATACGAGCGGTGGTACTTGTCCAGAGGTCACGGATTTGGACACGCAGGCGCGCTGGCCTTACTTCAGAGGAAGTGGCCGACGGTGCCTTCGGCAACCTGCCGCGCCACCGGACGCCGGCGCCAGACGGGCGCGCCCTGCCGTTGTTCTCCTCCTCCGCACGCTGGTGCTCGCTGCACCGCAGCGGATCGTCGGGCACCGAGGCTGCTCGAGCGACACGCCCAAGATCAAGGCCCTACGAGACTACCGCCGCTGGGGTTGTGTTTCAAGTGTGGAGAGCGCTGGGGACAAGATCATGTCTGCCCGACCACAGTCCAATTGCACGTGGTTGAAGAGATGCTCGAGCTATTCGGCATTGAAACCAGCAGCGAGGCCGAGGGGAAATGCAACAAGTTCACGCATTCGCGCCCAGCTCTTGATGGTGGTGTGTCACCTAAAGCGCTCCAGCTTGCTAGCAACCATGCAAGATCAAGAGGTGCTCATTTTGGTGGACAGCGGAGTTCCACATCGCTCATCAATCAGCGCCATTTAACGCCTATCGGGGCCCAAGCCATGCGCCAACCATGTCGAGTCAAAGTGGCTGATGGGGTGAACTAGTCTGCTCGGCATCTATTCCAAATTGCCGCTGGTCGCCGCAAGGGCTGGAATTCGCCACGGATATGAAGATTCTGCCGCCGGAGTGTATGACGCCATTCGGGATGGATTGGCTAGAGCAACACAGCCCGATGATCGTGGATTGAGGAACAAGCACTTGCGTATCCCAACAGCTCTCGGGCCAGCCAGTTTGTTCGGGCACGGCGCAGTCCAATCAGTGCCATGTCATCAAAGGTGCTCAGCTGCAACAACTGCATCGACAGGAGCTCTGCTGCACCTCCGTCTCGCTCTACCCAATCAATGAGAAGACAAAGAGCTCGGTGCCCGAAGCCCCGGGCTGCACCCGCCATCGCAGAATTTGAGGATGTGTTTGAGGAACCGCAGGGCTACCTCCCGCCGAGCTTGTGATCATAAGATTCCTCTCATGCCGGGGCGCAACTGTTAACATTAGACCTTATCGCCATAAGCCGTAACACAAGTCGAAATCGAACGACAAGTCCAAGAACTGCTGCAGTCCGGAGTGATTCAAGCAGCCACAAGACCTTCTCTTCTCCTGTCATATTGGTTAAGAAGAAAGACGGCACATGGCGAATGTCGCCGACATGCACACCTTAACGCAATGACGACGCCGCAAGTTTCCTGTTCCGATTATTGAAGAACTGTTGGATGAGTTGCACGGTGCGGTGTGGTTCTCAAGCTGGATTTGCGCTGGGTACCATCAAATTCGCTTGGCTGAAGGGGAGGAATTTAAAACGGCTTTTCAAACCCACTCGTGCCATTACGAATTCAAAGTGCTTGCTTGGACCGGCAGGAGGGCTGGTACCTTTAATGGAGCAATTACGTAAACGATGCACCCCTCTTAAGGCATCGTGGTCTTGCTTTTCTTCGACGACATCCTTGTTTTTAGCAAGACGGGCGGATCACTTAGCTCACCTCCGATGTGTCCTCGAACTTCTACGCAGAGACCAATGGAAAGTGAAGGAATCCAAGTGTGAGTTTGGGCAGCTACAGTTATCTTATTTGGGACATGTGATCAGCGGTGCAGGAGTGGCCACCCACCTGTGGAAGATTCAGCAGTGGAAGCATGGCCAACGCCACGGATGCGAAAGAGGTGCGCCGTTTCTTGGGATTGGCAGGGTATTACCGCAGATTTGTGCGTGGATTCGGCATCATAGCTCGCCCCCTGTTCAATATTTTGAAGAAGGGCGTTCCGTTTGTCTGGACAGAGAACACCGACCAAGCTTTTGCCCTACTCAAAAAGCAGCTGGTGTCGGCGCCGGTGTTGGCAATGCCAGACTTTAGTAAACCTTTCACGATTGAGACCGACGCGCATGCGATAAAGGTATCGGGCAGTTTTGCAACAGAGGGCACCCAATTGCATTCATGAGTAAAAGTTTGAGCCCTCGTTATCAAGGCCTGTCCACTTATGAAAAGGAGTACCTGCTATTGTGGTTTTTGCCGATCAATGGCGACCCTACCGCAACACGGCGAAGTTCGTCATCTTCACTGCACTGTAAGAGTCTTATTCACCGAAGAGCAGCGCTTGACAACGCCCGCAACAGCGCACGCTTACCAAGCTGTTGGGGTTAAGGTATGTCATTCGGCACAAGAAAGGGTCGGACAACATCTGCGGCAGACGCTGTTGTCGCGCTCGCGAGCCCCGAACTGCTCTTTGATATCACTTCATGTCAACCTAGTTGGTTGGATGACGGCTGGCCAGCTATAATCTGCAATCCCCAGCGCAGAAGCTGCTTCAAAGAATCGCACCGCGAGAGGATCCCAAGAAGCGCTTCGCCCTGCAGAATGGCATACTGTACTTTCGGGACCGAATCTGGCTCGGGGGGTCGACGGCTTTGCAGCAACGCATCATCTCAGCCTTCCACGACAGCCCCATGGGGGGCCACAGCGGGTTTCCAGCAACTTTCAAGCGCATTCGTCGTCTGTTTGCGTGGCCTAAGATGAAGGTGCACATCTTGCAATACGTACGATGCTGCTCAATCTGCCAACAGGCCAAACCTCGATAGGTCAAGATCCCGGACTGCTGGAGCCGCTACCGATACCCAAGCAGCCGTGGGATATGATTACCATGGATTTTATAGACGGCCTACCACAGTCGGGCAGGTTCAATTGTCTGTGGGTGGTTGTCGACAAGAGGACCAAGTTCGCTCACTTCCTGCCGTTGGCGCATCCTTACACAGCCGCTAAGGTGGCGCTACTATACATGTCCAAAGATCTACAGCGCTCATGGGTTCCCCGCTTCGATCGTGTCGATCGGGACCCGCCTTCACCAGCAATTTCTGGCGTGAACTTTTCAAGTATGCCGTACAGATTTGAGGATGAGTTCAGCGAACCACCCGCAAACCGACGGCCGACAGAGAGGGTGAACCAAAGGTGTTGAGACTTACTGCGTTGTTTTGTTCATGCTTGCCCGGGCGCTGGAGTCACCGGATCCCGCTGGCGCAGTTCTCGGTACAACTCCTCGCACCACTCGAGCATCGGCATGTCTCCGCTCAAAGCTATGTTCGGCACGAACCAAGACAATGGGGACTGGCACCCGCCTCGATTGCACGGTCCCGTCACTCCAAGCATGGTTGACGAGCGAAGCGCTGATCCAGATCTCCTACAGCAGCACTCGTGATCGAGCGCAACAGCACATGAAGGCGCAGGTCGACAAACGCCGTCACCGCTGCCTTCGAGGTGGGTGAACCTGTCTATCTCAAGCTGCAGCCATATATACAAACCTCGTGGCGAGAAGGGCAAACCACAAGCTCTCCTTCAAGTACTACGGTCCATTTCCGATCATCGCCAAGATAAATGACGCGTTTACAAATTGAGCTGCCAACAAGACTCGCAAGTGCACCCGTGTTTCACGTGTCCCAGCTACGCCGCTGCCTTGGCCCGCACGCAAATCTCGATGCTCTTCCTCAACCCATCGACATTCCGGTGGTGCGGTCGCAGTTCTGCAACGACGCGGGCGCCGAAGAACGGGACACTCGTGGAGCAGGTCTTGATACGATGGTCGAACACGCCAGCTTTGGAAGACACTTGGGAGGACAAGGTGGCGTTGTAAGCGCGCTTCTGGTGCAGAGGCTTGGGGCAAGCCTCATCCCAAGGAGGAGGGATGTCAACGCCTCGCTGCGTTCCAAGACCAAAGGATGTGGGCCAAGCCCACACGGCAGCATGGGCGTGGACGCCATCGCTGCTCAACCAGACCTGGGCTCGCAGGTCAACACCTGGCCATTGGGCCCGAGTGGACCAAGTGAAGCCCAGGCGAGACGACCAGCGGCACCACTACTTAAGACCACCCCACCGATCGGATCGCCATCCAAAGGATCAAGGACCCGGCGGCGGCAAGAACCCTAGCTTCCCCTGTAGCTCTTCCGCGTCTTGTAATCGCTACCCCTCTGTAACCCAGCCACTGAATCGAATTCGTGTATGCAACTAAGCTAGTTTGAGTGATTCCCATCCTGTCCCTTACATACGCAGTAGATAGTGGGGCTCCGACCGGACTACAGGCACGCGACGGGCTTGCAGCTTGGACTTGGTGGCAAGCGCGCGGTGGATTTGTGGACTGGACCGCATCAACTTAATGAAGGCATCCGCTTTCCACCGGTTGGCTTCAATGCGAGCAGGGTCGTCGATGAAGCTAACACGCTTGGATCTAGGCAGGGGGTAGCTCAGAGCGCGAGATGCGGCATTCGTAGCCATCTCAGGCGTCTCAAGGACGAAGGAGGAACTTGAGCGCATGGACCGCGGCGATGACTGATCGGGATCCGCGTCGTGGGGAAGCCCGATGGCCGCCAGAGCAAGGGGGAGCGGCAGGAGTGCGCTGGTTGGAGCTGGGAGGGTGTTTAGTGGCTGCCCCGCCCAAAGTGTCCGGGCATAGGTGGGTGGCTGCAGTCGTTGGAGCGGAGACTTGCAGGGGGCTCGTCATAAATGAGTTCGGGACGTTAGTTGCATTTAAAGACGATGTTTACTTTTTTTGCATGAAAACTTTCGATTTATTTATCTTCAATCGTGATAATACAACAAACACTAGAAATAATACAAATTACATCCAGATCCATAGACCACCTAACGGTGATTACAAGAACTGAAGTGAGCCGAGGGCGCGCCACTGTCATCGCCCCTCTCTCATGGGAGCCGGGCAAAGACTTGTTGTAGTAGATAGTTGAGAAGTCGTCGTGCTAAGACCCCATAGGACCAGCTCACCAGAACAACAACTGTCGCCGATGAAGAGTAGCTGAGATAAGAAGGATCCAACCTAAAGACTCATGAACTTAGACGAACGATGACCATATCCGAGCAAATCCACCAAAGACAGATCTCCCGGAGACACACATCCACATGCCCACCGACAATGCTAGACACACCAGCGGAACAGGGGCGGCGCGAGGAGAACTTTATTTCATATTCAGGAAGCCGCCAGCGTCTCGCCTTCTTGAGCAGGACATAAACCCTAACCAAACTCGAAGAATCATCTTCACCAGGTACGTTCGAATACCCGTATTCACAAAATACGATGCTTACTCATTGCCATGGCGAAACTAATGGAGTGGCGTAATGATAGATTGTCTTGTGAAATTCTTTGCAAGAGGTCCTCCGCATCTTGAGGCAACGATGAAGCTGACTTTGTTTCATCTTTGATTGTAAAATGATACTGCTATTATTTCATTTATATAAAAGTCCTCTCCCGTCCAAAAACAGATAAATTAGAACGCGCTACTCTTACTTCCCCTAGGCGTGTCATCATACTAATTATAGCTCACCAGGGAGCGTAGCTAAAGTTGAGAAAAAGGAAAGAAGCTTTTGTTGTAACCCGTGCATACCATTGCAGCCCGAACTAAACTACCCCTTTATAAATAAATATAAGAACGTTTAGGTCGCTACATTAGCTAGTATCTGTCGTAGTCACGGTGAAGGTGAACTCGCTTTGAGTTTCAGAAGATCCCGTATCTGTCCTGTTCCTCCTCAAGTTAACTCCAGGCTCATTTGGCTCCGGCAACGTGGCATTCTCGCCGGCCAGCATCATGACGACCGAAGACATCATCGGCCTGTTCCTAGGCTGCACGTCGACACACATGAGAGCAACCTGTATGCACCTTCGCACCTGACTGTGATCGCAAGTGCTGCCCATCGCATCGTCCAGAAGCTCCGTGCACCTGCCTTCCTTCCACAACATCCACGCCTGAAAAGTGATTATATATATTTGTCTATCAGTAACACAACTAACTAATTAACCAAAGATCAACCAGCACTTGTATCTGTTATTAATCATGCTGCTGGTACTTACATAACCGCAAAGGTTTAGATCAAGCTCGTCATCGTAAAAGCCTCGGATTTTCTTGCCGGTGACGATCTCCAGCACCATGACGCCGAAGCTGTAGATGTCGGATTTGATGGAGAAGACGCCATCCATGGCGTATTCCGGAGACATGTAACCGCTGATGATCGGCCGCCACCTCATAAGTCAACATCTTAAAAATAGTTGTACATACATGATGGTTTCAAAGATACACTCTCCGTCTCATAATATAAGACGTTTTTACAGGCTGGGACGGAGGAGTTATATAATACTCACTATGTCCCGATGACCTTCAAGGTGTACGCAGTTGTCTGATCACCGCCAAACATCCTGGCGATGCCGAAGTCCGATATCTTGGGGACCATGTTTCTGTCCAGCAACACGTTGCTCGCTTTCATATCTCTGTGGATGATCCTGACCCTGGAATCCTCGTGGAGATAGAGCAGACCCCGTGCAATCCCCAGAATGATCTCGAAGCGTTTGCTCCATCCCAGTAACTTACGCTTTGCTTCATCTGCATGATAATAATGTGATGAATTAACTGTGTGTTCGTTTGATATGGGAAAAAGTGGCTGCGAGTTTTTGTATTGTGCAACAAATTAATGAACTGACCAAATATAAACGTATCCAGGCAGTTGTTGTGCATGAACTCATACACGAGCATCCTCTCATCGTCGTCGATGCAGCAGCCGAGCAGCTTCACGAGGTTCCTGTGCTGGAGCTTGGCGATTAGTCTCACCTCGTTCTTGAATTCCTCCACACCTTGTGATGATTTCTTGGACATCCTCTTCACAGCTACTTCTTGCCCATCTTCAAGCCTCCCCTGTTCATTATACTTCGTAAGCAATAAACTATAAGATCACAAGGTGTCACTTGATCTTAAAATAATTTATCTTACCAAATAGACAGGGCCAAATCCACCTTCACCTAGCTTGCTCTCGGCCGCGAAGTTGTCCGTGGCGGCGAGGATCACGGCGAGATCGAACAACGGAAGGTCCAGATCGTCTTCGCCGCTGCTCACCTTGTTCTCGTCGTCCCGTGCTGGGCTCAAATCAGGGTGTTTCCTGGCCCTGAATGGAAGCACGTTGTCTCCACTGCCTGCCGCCGTTTCAGGCTCCTGACGCCGACGCTTCCTCCTCGCCTTGTATCTCCAGAAACATAAGCAGCCAGCGGCCGCCAGAAGAAGCACGCCGGAAATAGCCGCGGCGACGGCGATCACCATGGACCGTCGGCGCTTACCGGCAACTGCAATGAAGTAGCTACGCTCATGAAGACTTGGTCGAAATGGGACAAACTGTGCTTGGACAAACAGGGAAGTTGTTCTAACCCGAGACGTTCAAGGCATCTACATCAGGCTGCGCGAGCCGGATGTACAGGTCCTGCACCACCGCCGGATACTGCCTCATGTCAAGCAGATCGAAGCCCCAAATGACGCACCCGCGATTGGTCCCGCCGCTCACGTTCGCGGCGGAGTAGGCTCTGCAGCTGCAGTTGGCCAGGCACGCCTGCCGGCACTGGTCCAGCGTCATGTTGGCGTGCACCGTCGCGTTGGTCGTCTCCGGCAGCTTCATCCGGTTCACCGGCCAGAACCCGTCTCCGGCGCCGCAGCTCAGGTTGGTCGTCCTGACGCATCCGCTGGTCCCGTCCCTGAGGTCCCACTGCTGCTTCGACCGCGGCTCGAAGCCCGGCAGGCAGCTGCAGAGCGGGGTCTTGCTCATGTCGCAGTACCCGAACGGCCCGCACTTGCCGTAGGTGTCGCAGGGGTCCGTCGGGTAGTACCAGAAGCTTCTCCACGCGCTGTCGAGCCACACGTACCGCTGCATCCGCCCCGCCGTGCCGTCCATGATGAACCGCGACAGCAGCTTAGGGTTGGTGATGGAGTAGCTGTAGTACGTCGCGTCGGGGCTGTCCACAACGGCGAAGTGGAAATCCTGGGACATGAGGTTCGGCACTCCGGTGAGCCCGGCCCCGTTGAATGGCCCGCTCGAGTAGATTTTCTCGGGGCCCTCGAAGAGGAAGAAGTCCGGGAGCCCGCCGGCGACCAGCTTGAACGTATACTCCCCCGGCGAGGGGTCAGTCGGGCTGCTCCACGACGTGATGTTCCAGGCGAAGCCATTCCTGTGATCCACCCCGATCTTCATGCCCGGGAGCTGCGTGTCCGTCGGGTGGTCGAAGCTCTGCCACGCCACGCTCTGGCTCGATCCACTTCCATCGGAGCTCACGACCAAGTTGCCGCTGTCGAGAAGCCGAGCGGTGGCGGTGGTGGCCACGTTTCCGGTGGGCGCCGCGGAGGACCAAACGGTGGTGTTCTGGCCGTCGATGATTACAAGGCGGCCGTCAGGGGAGAGCTTGAGGACGCCCGGGGATTGGACGACCGGATTCTTGCGGTTGGCGACCCACACGACGGTCTGTACTGGGATGCCTGCGTACCAAATGCCGATGTAGGTCCTGTCGCCGGAGCTGCCGGGCGGGGTGAAGAAGCCTAACCTGAATGCTCCACGGGCGGAGACGAGTGTCTGGTTGCCGGTGATGGACGCGGTCAGGTCGATGGTGTCGGTGGCGATCGAGATGGAGAGGTAGGTGGCCGCGACAAGGAGTAGAGAGAGCGCGCGCCTCCTCCTCCTCATCTCGCCTCTAGGATCTCTTTGCTTTGGAATTGACCGCTCAAATACAAGCTGCCGGTGGCCGGTGGCCGGCCGCCGGTGGAGTATGTGTGAATGGAAAGTGATACTCTAGTTGAGTGGCTGATTGAGTGCTGAAAGAAGTAGTGTTGCTTCACTTGCTTATTAGCAGAAAACGTGGGCAGGTCCGTCGGCATCCGGAACAGCTGCAGGGGGACGATAGCACGATGCATTTGCATGGGACATGTCAATCGGAGAAGAAGAAAATAATATACACTTGGATATGTGGCAGTATCAGATCCGAATATTGCGGTGCACTTGCCTGCTCCCGCCTCGGTGCTCCCATCCGTAGATCCCATCCTACGGCGCTAGAAAATTCTCTCCTCTCGCTGCCAAAACAAATCGCATAAAATTCTGTATTCTCTTTTCATCAGGACGTCACCGACAACGCTGGGCTTAAGAACCTCGCCGCCGCTGGCGATCCGGCGCAGCCCAAGTTCATCGGCCGTCAATCAGTCGGCACCAACAGATCGAGCCCAACGCGCCGGTGAAGCCGACTAGCCTCGGCTCACCGGCATCAAAGAGAATAGCAATTTCTAGAGTGGCGAGGACCCGACCACTGCCACCAGCATTGAGACGCCGGTGCGCGCCGGGAAGTAGTACAACTCTCGGTGGTACGCCATCATACATACTCAAGGCAAGCAAAAAAAAATTTGAGCCAAAACCATAGAACAATTGTTCTACGGTATATCTTCATTCATTAATTAAAATGTACATAAAAGAAAAAATCAGCCAATGCCAGCTCTAGGAAAAAACATGATTAAATTAAGTGTTCTGTCCTCTCCAAAGTGTAATCTTTTCTGCCTTGGATGCTTTGGCTCTGAGCTCTGTAACTTGAAGTCCCTCTTCCAGATAATATTTCCAGGGGCAACAATAGGAGTAGCCATTCTAAAGATTTTAACGTTTCTGCTCATATAAATACTCCAGCAACCCATAATAATGATATCGACAGCGATGTATGATGGGAGGTTGTTCATGGATCGATGAATTTTATCATATACTGAGATGCCTCTTAACTTGTTTGGTGCTATGGAGTGCCAACATCTCCAAGCAAATTGACAATCCCAAAATAAATGAACTACTGTTTCTTCAGTGGTGTCTGCACATAGAGCACAAGTATAGTCTTCCAAAAACATGTTCTTCCTATGAATTAAGTTCCTTGTGCTAAGGCTTCACAGATTAACAACCAGAAAAAGATCTTGTGTCTGAGTCTACATGTTTTTTTTCCAAAGATATCTGAAGATGTTGTGTGCTAAGCCCTCCCCCTTGATATCTTTGTACATTTTCATGGATGAGTATTTGGGTGCTGCCCATGCATATGACCATCTGTCTTGGTTTGCTGATAAGGCTTGTCCATTAAGAAGAGCTTGCAAGGAGTTGAATTGCTCATAGGCTAGCTGAGATAGTGGCATGTGGAATAGTTGACTGATATCATTGTGTTCCAACACTATTCAAAGAGATGTCATGATTGATTGCAAATGAGTGCAATGATTTTTATGGCATACATCAATTTATCCTAGCTAGTCGATCCGCCGATCCCCCTCCCTCCTCTCCTCCTCCAGCCATACAAGGGCGGCCGGGAGGAAACCCTACCCCCGCCGCCAGTCCCCACCTTCCTCCCTCCTCCTCGCAGTCGCGCCTAGGCTCGGTTGGCAAAGCCCGCCGCAGCCGGGCGGTGGCGGGCGACTCGATCTCGCAGATGTGGGCGCGGGCGGTTCTCCGGCGTGGGCGCGTGCGGGCGACGGCGCGCGGGCGCGGCGGAGCGCTTCCGCCGTGGCAGGGCAACGCGTGCATCAGCGGCGCTGGGACGGGTGGTGCACGCGAAGGTGGTAGGCGCGCGCTGGTCTTCGACCAGATCTCACGGGCGTCATCTTTGACGGCGCGGGCGCGGGCGGCGTGGCTCTCTCGCCGGCTGCGGTGCTCGCGAGGCGGGTGGGCCGCCGCCGCTGGGCTGGCCGGGATCCGCCCGTGCCTCTGGTGGGTGCTCGACGCCGGTGACTTGGTGGCGGTGGTGGTGGAGCGTGCCAGCCGGATCTGACGCTTTGTTTCCGGCGGGCGGCGCGGGTTGGGGCATCGGCCCAGCGTGGCTGCTGCTCCGGCTGTGGGCTGTGGCGGTGTTTCATGGTGCCGCGGTGGCATCACGGTAGTTTGGCGGGCCGGCCGCGGCGACGGCTGGTTTCTCAGCGTCGACTCGTTTGTAGGCAGTCCGTTTCGACCTGCGATCCCTCTCCTCATCGTCCGGCGCTGCTCGGTCAAGGCAGGTCCTCCCCAGCTGCGATCCATCACCCGCCTCGCACCCGCAGCAGGACTGCTCGTCTCGCAAGACGGCAGCAGGACCGACCCGCCTCGCGCCCGCAGCAGGACCGCCCCGCCTCGCGCCCGGCAGCAGGACGGCTCCGCTCGCGCCCAGCAGCAGACCGACCTAGTCTCGCGCCCGTGATGTTGGATGGTCGATGGAGGTTAGTTTTGGCCGCCCTCTGGTCTCGCTGTTGGGGCCACCTGTGGGTGCGAAGGTGGGTCCTTTCGCTGCTTTCTTCGGTTGGGGTAGCGGCGGCCTCGTGAGGTGGTATCCAGGTGCAGGAGGGCGGGCGGCGGCCTGGTGGTGGCTCATGCGGTGCTCTTGGGCAGAGCCCGTGGATTGGTGTTGCCCGTGGCCATGGCCATATGGGTGGCATGGTCGTCGTGGGTGTGGCGCTCGGTCGCGATGAATGTTGGCCGGGTGAAAACCTGCTCTATCTCGGACGGACGGCGGCGGCGTTGCTCGCTCCCTTCTTGAAGGCGCGCCGCTGCTCTCATCGGCCGCTGTGTTGCTCAGGGAAACTCGATCGTCGTCGGGCGGTGGAGGCGCTGGTGTTGTAACCTTCTTGAAGGCGCCGCTTGGAGTGCTGATTGGTCATATGCGGCTTCATCTCTTCCCGGTGGCGTGTTCACGGTGGAGGACCTCGATTGCTTTGTTGTGCTAGGGGTGGTGTTGCTGCGCTCAGCGCCTATGTATCCCGCCTTGGGTGTGTGCGTGTGTTGTGGTGGGGTGCGTTTGTACTTGGGCTTTGGTTGATCATTGCTTTATTTATAAAGCGGGGCGAAAGCCTTTTTCGGTGAATGAGTGCAATTCATGGTACTTGGTATATAGTGATAGCTCTTGTCAATTATCAGACAAGAAATAAACCGAATCTCCTATGCCTGCTTTACATATGGCATGCTGCTTGAACATAGGGAGACGCTTTAGCACATCTCTCCACCAGAAAGATCCCACCTTTTGCTCTCCAGGTAATCTGCTTTGATAATGCCTCTCCCAAATGATACTCACCCAAGGTGTGTCATTCTTGTTGACGAACTTATGCACAAACTTTATGAGAAGGGCCTTGTTATGTATGTGAAGGTCTAAAACCCCCAGGCCTCCATGGTCCTTTGGTTTCCTGACTTTATCCCAAGAAATAAGCACAGTACCCCTGTCCATTCAGCCATATTTTCTCCAAAAACAGTTCATAAGGTAGGAATTGATTTGTTTGATGACTCTTTTGGGTATCATCAGAGTGCTCATGAATAAAGTAGGCATACTTGTGAAAATGGATTTAATAAGGGTCAATTTATCTCTAGAAGATAGCATTGTAGAGCAACTCAGCAATCTATTCTCAATTATGTTCAACAGTGGAATGAAGTCTTCCACTCTAGGCTTTGTGAGACACAGTGGCAGTCCCAGATAGGTGTGGGGCAATGTACCAATCTTGCAGCCTAAAAGGTTGGAGAGAGCATTCATTTTATCAGCGGGTGTGTTGATTGAGATCATTGTCAATTTAGCATAATTCACCCTGAGTCCAGTGTTTTGAGCATAGTGCAAGAGGAGATTTTTGATGTGTTGTATTTGTCTATGATTAGCTTTAGCCACTAGAATGGTATCATCTGCATATTGAATAATTGGGTAATCTGGACAAGAAGTGTGAATGAGTGGGGTTTCAATCATGGCAGCTTGGCAAGCTTCATTGAAAATTGACTGTAGCAGATCAGCAGCAATCACAAAAATCAGAGGGGACAATGGGTCTCCTTGCCTCACACCATTTTTGCAAAAGAATTGTTTACCAGGAACTCCATTGAGTGGAACAGATGAGAATCCTGTGCCATATATCATTTTAATCCAGTGAATCCATTTCTCACCGAAACCTTTTGCTTGCAGAATCTCAATAATGGTGTTAT
Source organism: Aegilops longissima (assembly GCA_021605205.1). Lineage (NCBI taxonomy): Eukaryota > Viridiplantae > Streptophyta > Magnoliopsida > Poales > Poaceae > Aegilops > Aegilops longissima. The sequence continues at coordinate 553,399,507 of CM038678.1, read as the reverse complement.
GGATCACATGTCAAATGCTTTCTCAAAGTCCAACTTGTGGAGTATGATTTCCTTCCTGCTTTGTTGGCATTGGTGGATATATTCATATGACCATGCCAGGCAATTTTGAATACATCTATGATTAAGAAAACCATACTGATTTTTGTGAACCATGCTGAGAATGTACTTCTGAAGTCTGTTGGCCAGCAGTTTGGTTATGATTTGAGGGTACAATTCAGCAATGAGATAGGTCTAAAATCTGCTGGAGTAGATGCATGATCCTTATTTGGGATGAGGGTAATTAAGGAGTAGTTGATACTCTAGATGTTAACTTGACCTGAGTAGAAGTCTGCAATAAGCTTATAAAAATCTGGAGCAATGATATCCCAGCAACTTTTCAGAAATGCTACATTGAATCCATCTGGTCCATGAGATTTATCTGCAGGCATATGCTTGATGACATAATCAATCTCTTCCTTAGTAAATGGTGCTTCTAATTCAGAGAGATCATCATGAGGTTGGAGCAGTTGATGCAATAGAAGAGGTTTTGAGGTTGGTACACTTGTCCCCATTCTTGTTGTGAATGCCCTGTATAAGATTGTAGCTTTAGCCTGATGATCATGATGTTCATGTCTTTGCTCATCTTTCAACATTGCAATACAGTTGTTTCTGAATTTAATAGTTTCTTTGGCCTGAAAGTACTTGGTATTAGCTTCACCCACTTTGATTTCTCTGATTGTAGCTCTCTGTTTCCAATATTGTCTTTGGTGGTCCAGAGTTACTTCCAGATGCATCTTGAGGATGTCCCTGCCATTGCCTTCTTCTGTTGATAATGTTCTGAATTCCTATATAGTGTCAAAATATAAGATCATGAAGTTGGTGTTTTCAATAATCTTCTTCAAATCAGAAAGCCCTTTTGCCCACACTTTTAAACCTTTTCTCAGTCTCTTGAATTTGGTAGCAATCACCTTGGCATTGTCTGTTTCTGCCATTGATTGTGACCAAATGGAACATACCACATATTTTGAATTGTGGGTGCTCTAGCCAGAAATTCAAATCTGAAAATGTTGGTTTTGGGGATAGAAGAGCCTATTTGGATTTTGATTGGCACATGATGAGATGTGGTTTTAGCAAGAGGATATGCAAATGTAGCAGGATATTTAAGTGTCCAAGCTTCTGATGTGAAACACCAATCTAGCTTTTCTAGCAAAGGTGCATCTTGCATATTACTCCAGGTGAACCTTCTGCCTTTGAGTGGAATTTCAATCAGGGCCTGTTTGTTAATGGCTTCATTGAATAGAAGCATATCATTAATGTTACATCCTTATTTGCTTCTATTGTGGGGGTATCTAATGTCGTTAAAGTCACCCACAACTAGCCAATTAACATCATCTTGCATTTGGACATTCTAAAACCAATTGAGGAAGAGGATTGTTTCATTTTGATGACAAGGTCCATATACATTTGTTAGGATCCATTTATCACCATTGTGTGTGGAGGTGAACTGAATAGATAGGGAGAACTCATTAACATGGTGTATCTGGCTAGAGAACAAATGCTCATTCCAAGCAATTAAAAGGCCACCTGCTGCTCCAATAGATGGGAGGAAAGCAAACTTTGAGATTCTTTTCAGGCAGAAGTTTTTGATGAATGTGCTGTCAAAGCTCTCTTTTTTAGTTTCTTGAAAGCAGAGGATTGAACATTGTGATTCTTCGATCTTATTTGCAATGGCAGGCCATTTCTTGGGGTCATTAATACCTCTAATGTTCCAGTTAAGCACATTCCAGTTCTGATTCATGATGTGAAGTGATATTGAGAATAATTGAGATTAAATAACTGCATAACAAAGAGATGGTATAACAGAACCCTGAGCCGTTAATGTAGCAACTAGACTTAGCAGCAAAAGTCAGAATTATATCACTTAGGTCATTATAGGATAGTTTCTCAATAAGATCACATGACATGCTCTCAAAGCAGTACAGATGCAAAATGCCCATCACAAAAGGCCTGAAAATAACTTCTGGTAGAGCTGGCTGGTGGATTAAATCCACTTCTTGCTCTGTTCCTTGCTTCCCTTACTAGCTTCCATCCCTTGATTTCCCCCTTTAGATTTCTTAGCTTTCTTGTTGATCACTGCTTCAGTGGTGTCCTTCTCAAATACCTTGCAGAAAGATTTGTTCAAGCTTTTAATGATTTTTGCAGGAATATGAGGTGGAATAGCATGACATGCCAGACATTCCTTGTCTCTACTGATAGCTTTGTTAAATCCTTTAGATGGTTTTTGGAGTCTACAGCTCCTTCTTACCTCAGTTTCAACCATGGGTACTTTCTCTTTCCTTTTCTTGTTGTTGTGCAGAGCAGATGTGGATGATGCAAACATTACTTCAGTGGAAGCATTTTCTATAGGAGAGGAGTTTTCCTGATCTTGAGAAACCTGAAATCCAAGTGGCAGAGAACATTCAAGAGATGTCTCATTAGGGCAAGTCTCAGGCACAACAAATGGGAGAGTGATAGTTGATGCTGCTCCATGAGTGATGATTTCCCAAACAGATGATAGAAATGTAACTGATAGGAAATTGAGCCACTCAACTGGTACCTGAATGATGTCTTTGCTATTTTATTTTGGAGCAAATTGCTCTCTCCACACTCTTGCCCCTTCTACCCCTAAGTGTTGCTCTGCCAGAGACTGGTTCCATGATGTGATATCTATCAGTACTGGAGCCATGTCTTGTACTTGTAGGCACTCTGTTCCTGAATTATGAGCTTGATTAGCAAAAATAGGGTTAGGGAATCCGGGGGAGCAGTCAAATCAGAGTCAGCTCTCTCACCTTCATCAGGTGCAACAGGAAGTTCACTGTCATCATGTGCATGTAGCACAAAGTTTGTCTCTAGTGTATGTACACAGGAGCATAGATGTTCAGATTGTCCTCTAGAGTGTGCTCTGACCCTGTGCCTACAACCTCTTTGTCCTTCAATCCATCAATAGCTTTGCTCTCAGAATAAGGGGTAACATGTGGCTCACTGTCAGGTATAACTACCTTCTGCATGCTGCTAGATGCATTTTCTTCAGTTACTGACAGAAACACTGGAATAGTTGGTAACTGAATGTTAGGAGCAGCGTCAGAGTGTCCCAAGAGTTCAAACTGCATTGGATCAACCATTCTCTCCTCTCCAGGGTGAGTTTCTTGTACCATGACAACCTCTAGACTTGGGTCAAAACCAAAATGGGCCTAGGCCACGGGCAAGTCCACTGGATCAGCTATATGGGCCTGTTGCTCTGGCCCATGAGGTACATCCTTCACATTCAAATCTGGGAGTGCAAGTTCTATGGGCACCAAAGGACCATTAGCAGAAGCAGCAGAATTAGCACTGTTATCAGAAGGGACTAGTGAGAGAGTAATACTGCTCTGATCATTATTGTCTGGATTAAGATCTTCCTCCAATGGTTCCATGATTTCCTCCATAGCTAAGAATTCACCAGCAAGGTTTTCCAAGTCCACTTCTTGTGTCATAGCCCAGTGCCGCCGTCCAGGTAGGTCATCTTGATTCTCTTCCTCCTTAAGGTTATCATCTATCTCCTTGTTCTGAACTACATTGTCCCCAACATTGAGAGCTAGCTATAGATTTAACTGTGGTCCTACAACTGGATCATGTTGCTCATCATGCTCATGCTGTTGCAGAGGACCAAGGAAGTGGTTGTGTTGGTTGGGGTGATAGTTGGCTTGGGGGTAATAGGATGTGGGTTCCCATTTGGATCAATGGGATCTTCATCTGGTGCCTCCATACCCAGAATTTGCTGTTGGAGAATCACAACTGGGACTATCAATGATTCAGTCTGAAAATCATATCCTTCCCCAAAAACAATACTAGTGGGGATGTCTCTGAGCTCTTCCACTCTCACTTTCACCATGAGATTAGCTCGAGTGCTCCTAATTTTGTCCCATTTGTAAAAACTTCCTAAATTTACTAACCGCATTGCTCACTTCTTAGATGTTCCTCCTGTCAAATGGATAGCCACATAACAGAATCCAAGCATCTATATTCAAAACCAGCCTCCAACAATTCAAACCTCTGTTGTGCTTCTCAAATATAACATGGACATCAGTAAATTGGTGTGGGATACTGGTGACCAGATCTCTATCGAACACACTGTGCAGCTTGACATAAGCTTGACCAAAAGGGCAGGGCTCTATCTCTGAAAACCCAACTGCTTATGAGTGAAGAAATCTGCTAGTACCTCTCTGATGCTATCGAAAGCCACCGGAAGATCAGGAATTGGAACAATGGTCGCTATCGCCCATTCTTCATGTGTGACCGGCGCGGCGCTGGTGATGACTCGGACCCTAGCAGGACAACCTGAGACCTCGATGCTTTGGTGACTGGGTGGAAGGAATGGAGCAGGATTGAATGGGAATGTAGCCATGGTTGCGGGATCGGGGTTTGTTGCGGATGGATTGGCAGTCGATTGCCGCGGGGAAGGGTTTGGTGGGATTGTTGCCAAGAGCAGCCGATGAGCAATGGAGTTTTGGGAAGTGCAAGGATTGAGGCTGCCTCCCCGGAGAGACAGAGGAGGGGCATTAACTGGGTTGTTGTGGTTGGCCTGCTGACTGGACACTCGATTAGTCTCTGTCGCGGGAACAGTGGAGACCTGCCCCAGAATTGCAATCGCCGGTCCTGGGAAGGAAAGCAAATCTAATCACTTACCTCTATGTAGTAGCCTCTCTAAGCCGATTCATAGCCGCAAATGTCAAATAGACATGCCATGCCATGCCCATACGTGCAGTAGCTAACTGGGGACGCGGAGGAGGAGCTACCACCATGAGCAGCATCGTGATTATTTCCGGGTTTTGCCACGCAGCTGCACCGTCCCAGAGGGAGTCCTGGATTAGGGGGTATCCGGACTGCCGGACTATGTACAGCGTCCGGACTATTGAAGCATGGAGATACAAGACTCAAGACTTCGGCCCGTGTCCGGATGGGACTCTCCTTTACGTGGAAGGCAAGCTTGGCGATTCGGATATTGTGTTTCCTTTCTTGTAACTGACTCCATGTAAACTCTAGCCCTCTCCGGTGTCTATATAAACCGGAGAGGTTGGTCCTTAGAAGGCCGACCACAATTACAATCATACCATCATAGGCTAGCTCTTAGGGTTTAGCCTCTACGATCTCGTGGTAGATCTACTCTTGTACTACCCATATCATCAATATTAATCAAGCAGGAAGTAGGGTTTTACCTCCATCGAGAGGGCCCGCACTGGTAAACATCTGTGTCCCTTGCTTCCTGTTACCATCAGCCTTGACGCACGATCGGGACCCCCTACCCGAGATCCGCCGGTTTTGACACCGACATTGGTGCTTTCATTGAGAGTTCCTTTGTGTCGTCGCTGTCAGGCTCGATGGCTCCTTCAATCATCGTCAACGACGCTGTCCAGGGCAAGACTTTCCTCCCCGAGCAGATCTTCGTGTTCGGCGGCTTCACACTGCGGACCGATTTGCTTGGTCATCTGGAGCAGATCGCGTCAGGAGTGCCGAATAGTCATGATGAGCACGGCTTAGACCTGCCGTCAGACGATGTTTGGGATATCACCCCGGCAGAAGCTTCGGATTTAAATCCGGGGCAGGATGCGTTGCATAAGGACGGAGGGCTGGACCCCGCCCCGCAGGTCGTACCCTCATCGGCGATGGAGCCGAACATAGACCCCACCTCTGGGAAAGCTCAGGACTCGGCCTCCGGATTCAGATCCGTTGTAGGTCCCGATCACAGACTCCAGAGCCCACCAAGCCTGGTTGGGCCCCGGTAATGGAGTTCACCGCTGCGGACATCTTCCAGCACTCGCCCTTTGGCGACATACTAAACTCATTAAAAACTCTCTCTCTAACAGAGAATTCCAGGCCGAACTATGTCCGGCTCAAGTGGGAAGCAGGCGACGAAGAGATTCGTTGCCCACTCACCACCCACTTCATAGCCACGGTTGATGATTTAACCAATGTGCTTGACTTCGACTCCGAAGGCATCGACGGTATGGACGACGATGCAGGAGAAGACTCAGAATCTATGGGGTACCAGATTCCTGCCTCATCACATGATATATACATGGTCGATACGCCCAAGGAAGACGACAGTGACAATCCAGAGGATAAAAACCCTGGGCAAAAACCAAAGCGATGGCGTAGACGCCGTTCCAAATCCAGCAACAGCAAAAATGTCAGCAAGAGCGCCAGAAGGATGGATACTCCGGTCAACCCCGAAGGCAACAACGACCAAACGGAACCAGCGATGGAGCAGGACGAACCAGGTCACGCCGAACATAGCTCGGAGCAGACGCCCAAAGACAATGATCCAAAGGGACGAGTTCATCAAACCGGCCCAGGACAAGAAGACAGTCCGGACGATGACGCATTCATCATTCCGGAAGAGCGCGTGGAATGAGAGAACCTCCACAGAAAGCTTATTGCCACAGCGAGAAGTCTGAAGAGGCAAAAGCAACGGCTTAAAGCCGCACAGGAAACGCTCAATCGCAGATGGAACAAAGTGCTAGACACTGAAGAAAGATATCACGACGATCGCCACACAAAGAGCTACCCAAAACGAAAGCTACTGCCAGAATTCGACAATGAGGCTGTTCCACCAAAGAATAACACGACCGGGAGACAAGACATACCACTTCATAACCGCAATAAAACAACTACCGAAGACGCGCACGATCTACGTGAGCAACTGGATAAGAAAGCTGACGCAGCTAGGTCCATCTACGGATCTAAAGGACACACCCCGGCGGGGGACTGTGGTCGTCAAAACAGTTATGACAACCAAATACCAGTTCAGAATAAACACCGAACACAACAATAGCCAACGGCATGCCACAGTACGTCCAAATACAGAGGGGTTGCTCACCCCCTGTGCTTTACTGATGAAGCATCGACCATGAATTCCACATGTGGCTTTAAACCTCGTGAACATAGAGGCATACGACGGAACGATGCACCCAGGGTCGGATCGAGGACTTTATCCTGCACATACATATGGCTCGTGGGGATGACCTTCACGCCATCAAATACCTCCCTCAAACTCAAGGGACCAGCTCGGTATCGTTGAAAAGCCTCCCGAAAATTCAATTGGGAGCTGGGAGGAACTCGGGACGCTTTTAGGGCCAATTTTCAAGGGACCTATGTCCGCCTCCGGATGTCGACGACTTAAGTCACATAGTCCAACAGCCCGAGAGTCCGCCCAGAAGCTTTGGAACAGATTCTCACTAAGAAGAATCAAATTGTTGACTGTCCGATGCCAAGCCTTAGTGGCATTCAAACACAACATCCGTGGACGCAGTGGCTCGCTGACACCTCGCTAAGAAAAGCCAAGGACAATGGCAGCCCTAATAAGTTTTATGACCCGCTTATGCTGGAGAAGATAGCTGGCTAGCCCAGAAGGCACCAAAGAACCCCAGACATCCGAAATAAGGGATGGCAACGGAAGCCACGGCGCCATAAAAACAAACGCCAAAACAAGGAAGAGAGTCGGATAACACGATGGTTAATGCCGGATTCAGGGCTCTCGACCTAATCAGCAAAATAAGCCATCTAAAGGCAGCAAAGAGGGACCGTCCGGTCTGAACAGAGTCCTGGACAGACTATGCCAAATTCATGGCACAACTGAAAAACCTGCGAACCACACGCACAGAGAGTGCTGGGTCTTCAAGCAGGCCGGCAAATTAAATGCCGAACACAAGGGAAGGGAAACACCAAGCGAGGACGAGGACGAACCTCGCCAGCAGAGCACTGGGGGACAGAAAAAATTCCCGCCAGAGGTTAAAACAGTGAACATGATCCACGCGACTCGCCCACCCATGAGAAGGCACGGAGACGCGCATAAAGACGTGCGCGATATAGAGTCCATTATTCCCACATCTAACTACTGGATGTCCTATCCGATCACTTTCGATCACTTGGATGGCTGGACTAGTATTCGGCGCGGCGGATCAGAGGCCTTGGTGCTTGACCCAATGATCGATGGACGCCGTCTCACCCGGGTCCTAATGGACGGCGGCAGCTGTCTCAACTTAATATACGAGGACACTGTCCGCAGGATGGGGATAAACCCATCCAGAATCAGCCAAAGCAACACCACCTTTGAAGGGGTGATACCAGGCGTTGAAGCCTACAACAGGGCTCCGCCATCATCGTAGGTAACATTCGCTCTACAGCAACCCGAGCTTAAGAACTACTCTTCATCATCGCACCCTTCCAAAGCGACTATCACGTAGTGCTCGGAAGAATGGCCTTCGCCCGCTTCAACGCATTGCCGCACTATGGCTACCTTACACTTAAGATGCCCGGTCCACGTGGCGTCATCACCGTTAGCGGAATAACAGAGCGCTCGTCACACGCAGAGGAACACGCGACGACCCTCGCGGCCGGACTATAAGCGACCTCCAACATAAAAAAAATATGACCGGTCGTTAAGACCAGGGACACGGTTAGATGAGTCCGGTAGCCCAGATCGAACCAGGGCACCGTATATGTAATCCTATAGCGGATGCCAGGGGCTATAACTACCTAATAAAGCCCCACACTTGGCTCAACCTTATTGGCAGGCCAACGGCTTACACTTTTACCCATCGCGTACTAACGTTGTAACCTCCTATGAGTTTTCTTTTTCCGCATACAACTTTCGCGCGATACCCTTCCAGGATACGGCACAACGGAGACAAAGGCGCAGATGTGCAGCAGGGCCCCATTCAACAGGTTTCTTTTTAGATTAAGCCCCTATGTAAACATCTTTTCTATTGCCTCTTGTTGTTTAACCATCCCATGGGTTCCATACCCACAGAGGATACTGCCGTTTTTGGCATTTCGCCACGACAGATTAACGCGCGTACCGGGACACACAGGATTTATAATGAATAGGCATTCTTGAGCCTATCACCTATTATAAAGTCCGAATACCTTCGGGAGTGTTTGGCGTCACGAGTTAGGCCTTATATGCATCAGCTCCGAATCATGTCTTTGGTTAAATGTTGGGTTTGCCCGGCTCCTGGGTTTGCCGCCTTACATTCCGTTATTATCGGCTAGGGTGGCCAAAGGAGAACTACTGCGATTGTGCCCTGGTTATTCCAGACGAGCACCTCGGTAGAGAAAGCCGAAACAGACTATCATGATACAACGGGAGACTGGTCAACCACTCGAGGACTCACCGGAATATTTAGGATTCCTCCGCATTAACGAAGGGCCATTTCCCGGCCAGGTACATACGCGCCCGTATTCGGATGCACGCGAAGGTACGAGGGGCTACATAGTAGCCCCACTTTAGAATCCCGTGGCTAAGCGAAAGTGTTACAACTATATAGTCTGGTTGCCTAGTTCGTCGTGCGATCGCTTCCTTAATGGACCAAGACGTTGGATCAAGTGTGATTAAGCATATTTTTTCGCGAACACCCCCGTATTGTATGCGTGGGGGCTGAAGCCAACGGCTGCTAACTTTCGGATTACATATTTATATATACATATATATAAACGGCTGCACAGGGGAAATAATCATATTCTCAGGCAAATAGTATAAATCTAGCCTCATAATCAAAATAAACATTGTTTTTACAGTGATTCCGTTCATTCGAATAGGACATTCTTCGAGCACTGCGCCTCTATTAGATGGGCACCTTCTGTGACCTGCGCCAAGTAGTGCTCGGCCGGATATTGGCCCCCCGCCGGATCCTGGGCCGCTATCATGGTGGCATCCATATCCGTCCAATAGGCTTTAACGCGGGTGAGCGCCATACGTGCACCCTCTATACATGCCGATCTCCTCATGGCATCAATCCGAGGCACGGCCCCAAGGAACTGCTGCACCAAACCAAAGTAACTGTCCGGCTTAGACCCCTTCGGCCAAAGATGGTCTATTATAGACCGCATTGCAAGCCCGGACAGCCTGTGAAGCTCCGCTACAGTAGCCATCTTGTCACTCAACGACAGCGGGCAGGTGGGAGCATGGAATTGCGACCAGAAAAGCTTCTCCACTTCCTTGTCACCTTGACCTTTGAAGAAGTCGGCAGCATCGGTCGACTTTTGCCAAATTCGATATCGCCCACGGACTCGGCGTCCATCCACGGAGCGTGCCGGATCGAAAAATTTCGTCCACAATAAATAGGAGCCCCACCGCGATTTCACCGGCCTGTCAAGCTCCTCCCACAAGCACCTCGAGCTCGGCCCGATTTCCTTGGTGGCATTCCGCGCCTTGTTCAGCTCGGCCGAATTACCCTCACACTCCTTTTTAAGGAGCTCATACCGGTCAGCGGCATCTTTTAACTCAATAGCCATTTCAGCTATCTTTTCCTCGCTTAGGCGATGAGCAGCCTGTTCGGCCCTCAGTTCCTCGGCCGCCTTTAGGGCAGCCGCACTACTCACCCGAGCTTGTTCCTTGGTTTGAGCAAGTTCCGCCCTCAGGTCCTCTACGACAGCAACACCATCTGTAGTCCAAGCATACTACAACAACATCATTCCATCTTCATATTTTCCCTATACAAGGGAAGGCATGACACATACCTTGTGATTTGTCTAGCCGCTCATTCACCAGCGTGATATCAGCATCAATCGATCCAATTTGCCTCGTTAATTCGGCAACTTCAACGGACTGGCCGGCGTCCGGACTCACAGGTACCTGCACACGTTTACAACACTATCATTGGTTTATGATCCCCCGTTTGCCGCCTAGGACAGCAACCAGAGTCTCAGGGGCTGCTATCTATATGGAGCACACCTAGCGCGTGCCTTACAACCAAAGAAATAGTGAATTCTCCATTACATACCTCTAAGCCTCTGAGCAGGCTTGTGAATGCTTCATTCAAACCGCTGGTAGCGGATGAAATCTTCTTGAGCACCGCGCCATTAATGAGCGGTGCTCCTCTCGAGAGCGCAGCCCGCCCAAAGAACTCCGTCAAGACATCCGCCGGACATCGAACTGCGCCGGACTCTTCCCATCGCCCCCCGTTGTAGCCAAATGCTTCGGGTGCAGGGCGGCTGACGGATCGACTTTTGGCTTCGGCAGATCCGGACTCCTGCGTGACGACACCTCGGTGTCGCCCGCTTCATGAGTCGGAGAAGGGGGTGGGGTCTCGCGGACGAACCCTGTTGAGAGGAGCTGCTGGCCGGACTGCAAAAAGTTGAATCCTGGTTATTGATCTAGGAGAAACATAGTACCTTCGGATTGTAGATTGACTTACAGCTCGGTGGAGGGCTGGCCCGTTGGAGGGCATGGTGCGGTGGGGGTGCCCGTCAGGGCAAGGCCCCCTGGGGATGTCTTTTTCCCTAATTTGGGCATCTCCGCCTCCAAATCTTCGGAGGCGGCCCTCTTCGTCCCGCGCGGGGAGGAGGCCTTAGCCTCTCCTCCCCAACTATCCTCCTTGGGGGAGGTAACAATTCCCCCGGTTCGGATGCGTAGCATGTGGGGTTCGGTTTCTTCATTCCTCCCCTTGACTTTCCCCGAGGGCATTCTGCTGAGTACCCGGTCGAGCATCTTGGCCATGGTGGGGGCGGGCGAGCCTTCGTGAAGTGGCGCCGGACATCTGATTCTCTCCGCCTTGCTGAGCCATTCCTTGACGTGGATGATTTTTAGAATAAACAATCATGACAAATACAAAACAGGGTGTCCGATATCAAAGCTACTTACTTGAGTATCTAGGCGATTGCAGCTTAGGCCCGCATCCTCGGTGGTATCCGGACACACTACTTTCCGTCCGAAGAATAATTTGCACATCTCTTCGAGCTTCAAGCCGAAGAAGTGCTTGATAGTCCGCGGACCCTCCGGATTGAACTCCCACATCCGGAGACGCCGGCGTTGGCATGGCAACATCCGTCGGATTAACATCACTTGCATTATGTTGACAAGGTTAATGTCCCTCTCAAGAAGCTCCCGGATGCGATTCTGCAGTACTGGTACATCACCAGCGGGCCCCCAATTCCGTCCTACGTCTGTCCAAGAGCCAAGTGTGATGGAGGGCCCGAGCGAAACTCGGGGGCAGCCACCCACTTTGTGCCTCTAGGAGCCGTGACATAAAACCACCTCCGTTGCCATACATCGGATACTTCGAAAGAACCCTCCGCCATGGGGCATCGGGCGTTTTGCTTATTACGGCACCTCCGCACTCCACATGTCGCCCCTCGATCATCTTTGGCGTCACATTGAAGGTCTTGAGCCATAAGCCGAAGTGTGGGGTGACGTGGAGAAAAGCCTCGCACACGATAATAAACGACGAGATATGGATGCTAGCATCTGGAGCCAGATCATGAAAATCCAACCCATAATAGAACATGAGCCCCCTCACAAAGGGATCGAGGGTGAAGCCCAAGCCGCGGCGGAAGTGCGGGACAAAAACGACACACTCATTAGGCTTCGGTGTGGGGATGACCTGCCCTGGAGTAGGAAGCCTGTGTTGGATGTCAGCGGTCAGGTATCCGACCTCCCTAAGCTTCGCAATATCGTCCTCTTGAATCGAGGAGGCCACCCACTGGCCTTGAGGGACGGATCCGGACATGTTTGAGGATCTGGGGTGTTGAAGCTTGGGTTTCGGGTGTTAGAACTCAAGGTGCAAGGAGGCGCGAGGAAAGTGGAAAAGAGGCATAGGCCTCGACCGTTTTTATAAAGGGGATGAATATCAAGAGTCCTTGGTGTGGCCGTTTGAGGCTTATCTAAAAACACGCGGGGTAATACCAACGGCCGTCATGGGGTCACGCACGCCCATGTTAATGGAAAATCCCGTAATAAGAGGAACACGATCTCTGCCTCGACGGGACGTGCCAATAAAACCGCCTCGTAACACGAGTCGTTGTGGGGTAAGAAACGCCGGTCCGTGTTGGACCAGGCCATGATGCAAGGGCACGACGCCCGAAGATTGCCAGCGGATCGGGTTTGTGCTATGTGAAGATCATCTTGCAGATCCGGAAACGGTCTACGTGTTCAGTAATTACTTTGGAGTATTCGGAGAAGGAACCCGCCTTGCAATGCCAAAGACAATACTGCGCGCCGGACTCATCGGCATTGAAGCCTGGTTCAAGGGCTCCTGAGGGAGTCCTGGATTAGGGGGTATCCGGACAGCCGGACTGTGTACAACGTCCGGACTATTGAAGCGTGGAGATACAAGACTCAAGACTTCGTCCCGTGTCCGGATGGGACTCTCCTTTGTGTGGAAGGCAAGCTTGGCGATTCGGATATTGTGTTTCCTTTCTTGTAACCGACTCCATGTAAACCCTAGCCCTCTCCGATGTCTATATAAACCGGAGAGGTTGGTCCTTAGAAGGCCGATCACAATTACAATCATACCATCATAGGCTAGCTCTTAGGGTTTAGCCTCTACGATCTCGTGGTAGATCTACTCTTGTACTACCCATATCATCAATATTAATCAAGCAGGAAGTAGGGTTTTACCTCCATCGACAGGGCCCGAACCTGGGTAAACATATGTGTCCCTTGCTTCCTGTTACCATCAGCCTTGACGCACAGATTGGGACCCCCTACCTGAGATCCGTCGGTTTTGACACCGACAGTCCCCTCCACTGGAAGGGCCTCTCACGCGGTCACACCTCTTGCTACAGGTAGAAAAAGAGTAAAATGCACACAACCACCACATAAGTGTCATAGCTCTCTAAAAATCATCACTTTACAAAATTTGACACTTTGCACCGCAACGAATAATTGTCAGTGACAGAAAACACTGCTTCATTTTCTGAGAGTTTTTTGACGTGGCAGATCGCGTTCGGGCCGACAGTGATGACGGTGTTAGCGGCTGTTAACGGCCTTTTTTCGTGCGGGACCAAGCTGTGGTGGGCTGTGCTAGGAACGCTCGTTCTATTTACTGATCTGCTGGGTCGTGCTCTGTGCTCCTTTGTTTTTCCTAAAAAAAAAAGTTCACGCAACGGTAGTGGGATCGATTTAGTGCGCCCGTTCAGTTTTTTCTTCAGAAAATTCCAGTCGCCACACACATAGAGTGCATTCTTTCACATTCAGCATCCTTGCACAGATAACCACCACCCCTCTCCATCGCCTCTCCATCCAACTTCCTGCTTCCCACCTAAAAACCCTCCATCGTGCCATGACATTTGGCCTCGGATGGGACAAGGCGCTGCAGGAGATCTTCGACGGCGATAGCACCAAGATCTCCTACGCGCGTGAGGTGAGCACCTGGTACACCAGCATTGAAATCTTGAAGAACCATGCGTACAGTGAGGGCAGTTGCAACCATGAGGAGTACGCTCGATTGCCAGACATCCATTGCCCACTGATCGAGAGCTTGGTCTGGTGTATGTACCAGAACCACAGCCAACTCCGTGTGGACTACGCGCTCGACATGTTGGTTCCAGTGCTGCCCCTCGCTCCTCTGTTCGAGATGGTGCCGCTGGAGATGGAGCAGCAGGAGATGAAGGTGGAGACAGGCACAAGCAGTAGCAGGAAGAAGAAGTAGCTCCGCATCATGGGGCCAGTTCGCCAATCTCTCCGTCTTCTGAAGCTGCAGCTAGAGTGAGTCCCGTGCAGCATCTGCCCTTGTTAGTTTCTGCAGCAAGATCTGAACCCATATATGGGTTCGGTTAGTTACTGAACTTAGTGTCTCAAGTACTTTGTTTCTGAACTTATTTATGCAGCAGCAGGTCACTATGTGTGGTTTCTGAACTTATACATGTATGATATCTATCTATCTATCTAGAGTACTCATCTATTTGTGATCTCTATCTATCTTAATGTTTGTGGCCATGGTTTCTGGATGTTTTTGTTCTCATAGTAGCTGAATCTTTGTGCACATAGTATCTGGAACTTTGTGATCACTATGATGTTGTAGGTGTCAATGCAAAGATATAGTTGTGCTGTAAGTGCCAATGCAAAGATAAAATGTCACGAAACCAAAATTAACTAACATTTTTAGTCACCTTATTGTAGTTCTTTCCTATCATAATAGTTTAATTGAAATAAAGTCCGAACATTTCAAGTCTGAATACTGCAAGTTCTCTCCTAGCTAGGGATAGTTTGAACATTAAATTGAGCACACCTACTGACACTTCACATCAGTCAAATCACTTAAACCCTGTTACACTGACTCACTACTTCTATGGTCAACTTGTCCACTGCATCATTCAACCCAAAATTAACTCATGCACACTGCACAATACCCTGCAAAATTAAGTAGTGATATTTAGTGTTAGTTTCATTCAGTCCACAAGAATAGTTCAACTACATTTATCAATCTGTGAGATAACTAACCCTACAATAATTAACCATTTGCAAACCCTAAAATTAACTAAATATTGTTGTGCTTTGATTCAGTGAACTGAATCATTTAGTTTGAATTAACCTAGCTTCAGTCACAGTGATCAAGCTTCAGTTAGGTGAATCTTGTTGTGGTTTGATTCAGTGAACTGAATCTTTTAGTTTGGAGTAACCTAGCTTCAGTCATAGTGATCAAGCTTCAACTAGTTGAATCTTGCTGTGATTTGATTCAATGAACAGAATCTTGTATTTTGAATTAATCTTGCTTCAGTCATAGTGATCAAGCTTCAGTTAACTGAATCTTGTTTTGATTTGATTGAGTTAACTGCATTAAATTCAATTAAGTGAATCTTGGTGTTTGAATTAACCTAGCTTCAGTCATAGTAAGAAAGATTCAGTTAAGTACTTTCAATTAACACCTAGGTTAAGTGAGAGACTGGTAGATTCAGTTAAGCTTGTGCAGTCACAAACAAGAATACTCAGTTAACTGCATAACTTCACAACAAGATTTAGTGAAGAACAAAATTTGCTAGAATTAGAGCAAACAGTTATTTCCAGATCTGGAACCCTAGAATTCGACAAACAAAAATTGCTACTTGAGAGAGGGAGGCGGCTCACCGAGGGCTGGACCAGCATCATTTGATAGTAGATCAACGAATTTTCCTCCAAGAATAATTGAACATATGTAGATCAATGAATTTGACTGTAGATCAACGAATCTTCCTCCTCGACGCGGTTGACCCCTGCCACGCCGGCCAACCAAGGTGACTGGATATGTTCACCACACCTTGCTCCACACCACTTCCTCGCTGATGGATCCGGAGCCGCCACCACCGCTGCCCTGCCCGCGCGAGAGAACGAGAGATACACGACTAGGGATGGGAGTGAGCGATGGGAGTGAGGGTCAACCCAATCGTTGTGGACACGACCGTTAGCAGCGTGCCGTCACCGCTGTCAGCCCGAACGCGAACTGCCATGTCAAAACACTCTTAGAAAACGAATCAGTGTTTTTTGTCATTCAATGCATTTTACTCGCAGGAAAAAGACGGCAGACACCATGACACAATCCCCTCCATGGACCACCTGCTTGAGTACGTGCGGGCTCTGTCAAACACTGCCAGAGATGCTTCTCATCCTCCGCCTCGGTGACATGACCAGTGCACTCGCTCCCCGTTCTACTGCTATGTCAGAGAACATCAGATGCAATGCAATGCAACACGGGCCGGACACAGTGGAATGAACGTTGCTTGGACGGACTGAGCCTGATGAGATACATATGTGGGTATGTGATCCGTCTCCAACATATCAACTTTTTCTCACGCTTTTCCTCTTGTTTTGGATTCTAGTTTGCATGATTTGAATGAAACTAACCCCGGACTGACGCTGTTTTCAGTAGAACTACCATGGTGTTGTTTTTGTGCAGAAATAAAAGTTCTTGGAATGGAACGAAACTTTGCGAGGATTTTTTATATCAATAATAAGAATTTATGGAGCCAAGACCTGCCGGAGAGGGGCACCTGGGTGGGCAAAACCCACCAGGGCGCCCCCTCTCCTAGCGCGCCCAGGTGGGTTGTACCCACCTGGTGGCCCCGCAGACGACCCCCCTGATACTATAAAATCACATATTTCCAAAAAAAATCAGGGAGAGAGAATTATCGCGTTGCACGAGACGGAGCCGCTGCCAAGCACTGTTCTTCCTCGGGAGGGCAGATCTAGAGTCCGTTTGGGGCTCCGAAGAGGGGATCTTCGTTCTTTGTCATCACCAACCCTTCTCCATCGCCAATTCCATGATGCTCCCCACCGGGAGTGAGAAATTCCTTCATAGGCTCGCTGGTCGGTGAGGAGTTGGATGAGATTCATCATGTAATCGAGTTAGTTTTGTTAGGGTTTGATCCCTATTATCTACTATGTTCTTAGGTTGATGTTGCTATGACTTTGCTATGCTTAATGCTTGTCACTTTGGGCCCGGGTGCCATGAACTCAGATCTGAACCATTTATGAATTCATCATTATATCCATGTTTTAGATCTGATCTTGCAAGTTATAGTCACCTACTACGTGTTATGATCCGACAACCCCGCAGTGACAACAACCGCGCCCACTCTCGGTGATGACCGTAGTTTGAGGAGCTCATGTATTCACAATGTGTTAATGCTTTGTTCCGGTTCACTATTAAAAGGAGGCCTTAATATCCCTTAGTTTCCAATATGGACCCCGCTGCCACGGGAGGGTCGGACAAAAGATTTCATGCAAGTTCTTTTAATAAAGCACGTATGACTATGTATAGAATACATGCCTACATTATATCATTGAACTGGAGCTAGTGCCGTATCGCCCTAGGTTATAACTGTCACATGATGAATATCATCCAACAAGTCACCGATCCAATGCCTACGAATTTATCCTATATTGTTTCTGCTAAGTTACTATTTCAAATCATCACTGTTACAATTGCTACAAAATTACTGTTATCACTGTTACTGTTACCGTTGCTGCTGTCACTACTATCATATTAATGTGCTAATGATTACTTGCTGGAGATAATTTATCTCCAGGTGTGGTTGAATTGACAACTCAGCTGCTAATACCTTCAAATATTCTTTGGATCCCCTTGTGTCGAATCTATAAATTTGGGTTGAATACTCTACCCTCAAAAACTGTTGCGATCCCCTATACTTGTGGGTTATCAAGACCTTTTTCTGGCGCCGTTGCCGGGGAGCATAGCAATATTTGTTGAGTCACTTGAGATTATTATCAATTTATCACTATGAAGAATCTGAAGAATCCAAAGACTAAGATATTTCCCTCTAAGACGAGGGGAGGTGAGGAACTGCCATCCAGTTCTGGTTTAGATTCACCTTCTGTTTTGAGTAAACTTGCAACACCACCACATGCTATCAATTCTAATATGTCGCAAGTTATTGATGATGCTACTTCTGCTATGGATAATGCTTATGATGATGCTAGTACCTTGCTTGATAATGATGATGTGCCACTCCGTGAATTTCTTGATGAACAAATTGCTAGAGTAATACAACATGATGTTGTTGAATCTGATGATGAGCTTGAAACTGAATCTCCAGAAACACCTGCTAGAACTAGCCTTCCTAGATATGAATTGCCTAAGGTACGGGAAGGTTATGTTATGAATGAGGAGACAACTAGAGATATTCTTGCTTTTAAGGATTGAGATGATCTAGAGAAATTACTATGCAAGTATAAAGAAAAATCTCTGAATGCTAGAATGAAGTATGATCCTAAGTTTGCTACTTCACCTATTTTTATTTATGATAAGGATTATGAATTCTCTGTCGACCCAGAGTTAATTACTTTGGTTGAATCTGATCCTTTCCATGGTTACGAAACTGAAACTGTTGTGGCACATCTTACTAAGTTGAATGATATAGCCACCCTTTTTACTCATGATGAGAAAACTCGCTATTACTTTATTCTCAAATTATTTCCTTTCTCATTAAAGGGTGATGCTAAATCTTGGTACAATACTCTTACTCCTGGTTGTGTGCGTAGTCCCTAGGATATGATTTATTACTTCTTTGAAAAATATTTTCATGCTCATAAGAAACAAGCTCCTTTACAGGAAATATTTAACTTTGTGCAAACTAAAGAATAGAGTCTCCCACAAGCTTGGGCGAGGCTTTGCCAGTTACTTAATGCTTTGCCTGATCATCCTCTTAAGAAAAATGAAATACTTGATATCTTCTATAATGGACTATCGATGCTTCTAGGGACTTCCTAGAAAGTTGTGCTGGTTGTGTTTTCAGGGAACGAACTGTTGGACAAGCTGAAGAATTATTGAATAATATATTGAAAAACTATGATGATTGGACTCTTCCTAAACCACCGGCTAAACCCACTCCAAAGAAGAGGGGTATATCAGTCCTAAAGATATGCAAGAGGCAAAGAAATCTATGAAGGAAAAAGGTATTAAAGTTCAGGATGTTAAAAATTTACCTCGTATTGAAGAAATACATGGGCTTAATATACCACCACTGCCAAAGGTGGTAGAGGTAAATTATTTAATGAAGTTTAGTGATAATGACAATCCTCACAATATGCATCCCAGCCAACGCCTTTCTGAGTTTGAAAATTATATTAGAAAACAAGATCACTTCAATGCAAATGTTATGAAAGAATTGAAATACAATTCCGATATGATTGCTCGCTTGAGTGACTTGTTATTTAGAATCTCAAATGATGTTAGAGGTGTAGGAAAACATGCTTCTATGGTTCAAACCCAGTTAGAACAAGTTGCTAAATCACAAAGAGAATTACTTGATGACATGAATCATAATATGCATGACTTTGCTGTTAGAGTTGCAACTAGCGGATTAAAATGACTGAGGAACCACTTTATCCCGAGGGACACCCAAAAATAATTGAACAAGACTCACAAAGAAACAACACCACTGCACCTAGTCCTTCGACAAAGAAAAAGAAGAAGAAAAATGATAGGACTTTGCACACTTCTAGTGAACCTGAAATAGAAAAACCTCCTGATAATGAAAATGAAACTTCTATATCTGATGCTCAAACTCAATGTGGTAATGAACATCCACCTAGTGATAATGAAAAAGATAATGCTTATGTTCATGAAGATACTCAACCAAATAATGAAAAAGAACCAGACAATGATGTTGAGATAGAACCACCTGTTGATCTTGATAACCCACAACCTAAAAATAAAAGATATGATAAAAGAGACTTCATTGCTAGAAAACACGGTAAATAAAGACAATCATGGGTTAAAAAACCTATGCCTTTTCCACCCAAGTCAACTAAAAAGAATGATGATGAACAATTTGAACGCTTTGCTGAAATGTCGAGGCCGATCTTTTTATGCATCGCTTGATCGATATCTTGAAAATGCCTCCTTATGCAAAGTATATGAAAGACATCATCACTAATGTCGGGGGAAATCAACACCTATGGAATCACTGGGATCCCTTCTACGGTTGGCGGGCGCGGGGTTGTGCAAAGAGCGGGTCTGACAGGAAGCACACAGATCGTTTACCCTGGTTCAGGCCGCGGAGATGCGTAATACCCTAGTTCTTCTTTGGTGGATGTATTTGAGTGTTCTTGTGTTCTTGAGCTAGCTACAGGGTGTGATTTGCCCAAAAGATCTGAATCCTTCTCCTGGTTGCCTCGGGCCTCCTTTTATAGACAAAAAGGGTTGCCACAGTGGCACACAGGAGGTGGAAAGGTGTACAATGGATGACTCTATCCTCTGGCACGGTCGGACAAACGCATTTAATGCGCTGCCGACGTGCCCCTCTTGCTTTATCGGGGACGGCAAGGAAGCACGTCCCAGCTATCGCCGCCTTGCCTGGCTTTGACACGCGCCCGGGCCGACGAGGTGCCGTGGCGCCACATCGGCTGGCTGCTGGGCTGGCGTGGTGGTGGAGCCTTCACGAAGATCTGCATGCCACCACGCATGTGCTTGCTGGGTCGGTTGAGAGGCCACTCATTGCCACTCAGGTGCCTGCTCAGCTGGTTGAGCTGGCAGCTCCATGGGGACGGTGGTGGTGTCTTGGCAGGTGTGGGCCTGGCTGTGGTTCCGCTGATGCCCTCGGCAAGGGCCTTGCCGGGGGCCCGGCAAGGGTCTTGCCGTGGCGCCGCGGCCGTCCTTGGCAAGGCGCTTGCCGGGGGTCTCGTGGATTTCCTCGGCTAGGATCCCTCCGAGGGTTGTCGTCTTCTGGTCCTCATCTGATCTCGTGTGTTTATAATCTTGACAAAGATCTGCATGCCACCACGGAGGTGCCTCCCTAGCCTTGGTTCCAATGTGGTTTGTTGGCGTTGGTACCCCTGGGCTCAAGGGAGGCGCGCTCTGTTGGCGTCAGGCAAGTTGCCCCGACAAAGCTCTTGTCGGGGCTGCGGAGGCCGTCCTGGCAAGGGTCTTGCCGGGGGAGTCCACCTCGCCCTCTTGCTCGTGGTCTCCCGGTCTTGGCGTTGCCTTGTTTGTCTTGTGCTCCGGCTTCCCTCCCCTGCCCTGCTAAGTGTGGCCGTGGGCGCGGCTCCGACTGCCCATGCACAAGTAAAGTGGTCAAAAGGAGAGCCCCTACTTTTGTACACCGACAGGAGCCCCCGGGCTTGGGCCACACATAAGCGCGACGCGTTGTTGGACCAGGCCCAGAACGGTGCGCGGGCAGGTGGGCCGGATTTTACCGTAGTAACTTTTTGTCCACTGCGCTTCTCCACGACCCGCATTGAATGCGTGACGTGGATGGTCGTGTGTGGCGTGGGGGTCATGCATGGGGTGGTATCCACATGCATGCGTCACATCACAGTAAAGAGACGGCTCGCACCTTCCCCACAAAAAGAGGAAGACGCAGAGGCGCGACTCATTTACTGAGTGGACTCGGGTCGTGGTCTTCAAGGCGCCCGCGCCCCACGATCACGGGGTGGGGAACGGTCGCCTCACCTGTCACCCTGATTCTGCTTTCTCGCCACATGTCCCCCATGCAGGTGGCAGGCGGTGGAGGCGGGAAACCTGGCCATCGCTGATTGGGGCAACGGGTCGGTCTTGATTCCCTGCGCCCCCGATAGTCGGATTGGTCGTGTGGGGCGGCCGAGCCCTGACCCCTCCCCTTTATAAGGAGAAGGGGGATGGTGTCTCACATCTTTTCACCATCCGCATCCATTCACTTCGGCTTCTTTCCTCCATCTGCCATGGCGAGAGGAGGCGCTGGCCCTTCGACGGTGCCGACGAGGGTCGCTGCTCGACAGCGCGTCCCTCCTCCCCAAGAGCTCGCGGTGGCGGAGCCGACCACGAGAGGAAGGGGGAGGGGGCGAGGCCGAGGTCGCCGTGGCGCTCGGGGAAGAGGGGGATGGGGCGGCGCACCGGCCTTGCCTCCGCCGGCAGTGCCTCTCCCAATGGAGGGCCACGTTGGGGACCAGCCTCACGAGTTCTTCATTAGGCTGCGCCGGCCACCGCGCCGTCGTCTTCGTCTCCCTACCCTGTTTGCTCGGGAGATGGAGCTCGATTCGCCCCAGACCCTCAGGCTGCACATGAGGGGATGCGGGAACAGCGGCACGTCGGTCGATGTCGACTTCCCCACTCCCCACGTCATGTACCTCCGTCGCGGATGGAAGACGTTTGCTCGTGTCCACAGCCTGACGGCGGGGCTCGTTCTCTACTTCAAGTTAATGGAGAACGGCCTGCTCTCCGTCAAGGTCTTTGGAGATCTTGGAACTCGCCTAAAGTGCTGTGTGGAGAGCTCCTCCAACGATCAAGATTCCTCCTCAAGCAGGAGTGACGAGGAGGACAGCGACAGTGATGACGAGCGCGTAGAGCGACGGGATGCCGACCTCGACTCCGACTGACCGCGTCGGCCCTCCCTCGGCCACGCGCCCTGCCGAGGGCCTTCCTCGTCAAGCTCTCCATCGGCACGTTCCCCGTCGACTCCTTGGGCGGCTGGTGTAGGAGGGTCGGGGAAGGCAAAGAAGGCGGGTGGTGGCCGTCAAGTCGGAGTATGCGGGCACCGATGCCTTCGTCGCGTATTGCCGGCGCGCTGCCTCATTTTCCAGCTTCCCTCCCGGCACCGGGATATTCTCTTGGTTCCTTCTGCTCCTCGCACCTCACCTAGGCGCTCTTTTTGCCCTCCTACTATCTTGTTCCACCTTCTGAGAAGAGGGACAAGAAAGGGATTACATGCATCTTATCTCTTTTTAGTTTGTAAGCCGGCGGGCACTTGTTAATTTTAAGACTTGTAATCCCCTTGCTCATGTTTTTTATCCTGTATGAACTGTACCTGTATGGGATGTTTTTAATGAAAAAGGGTGCTTGCCGAGTTCTTTGTGCGTGAGCGGGGCCCATGCCAAGGAATGGATCCTTGTTATTTTCAAGATAAACATCGTCGCCTGGCAACATGCCTTGTCGTCCCCTTACTTCAGTCGACCATTCTCACGCTCTCGGCGGAGGCAGGGCGAAATAGAGTTAGGCCCTTCGTTTATTTCCTTGCCACCGCGACTACGACCCGGCTCCGACCTAGGGACTTGGGTACAGGAAAAAAGGGGAGCACGGTGGTCTAGGAGAAAAACAAGAATCATACGTCCCAACTTCAGACGGAAATGCACAATAGAGGATAAAAGACTTATCTGAATCTGCAGCCCTCGGCAGCCTTGGCTTGCCGTGGTTGGATTCTTGCATCTGCAGCCCCCGGCAACCTTGGCCTGCCGAGGTGGGAGCGCCGGCCCGTTCTCTTTCTTCCAAATAGCTCAGCAGAAATGTCCATGTACCCTGCGAACCAACGAGGATGGAAAGGAACAGAGAAACGTGCACTCGACCTCTATGCTAGGGGTTAGTCGCCTCTAAGCACTATCAACCCTAACCGAGGAAGAGACTTAACCTAGCATGCATGCTAAAACTTAGGGCGCCAGCGCTTCATTTATTTATGCTCAAATGTCTGCGCCTAGCTTTGTATAGAGGGTTACATGCCTCGTCGGCAAGGCTTGTACAAAAGGTGGTTTGCTGGGGGGGCCCGGCAACCGCGCCTTATGGGTAAAACTTACGAAGATGTTCGATGTTCCAAGAGTTGCTCACTGGAATAGCATCTTCGGTCTCCAGACGGACTGTGCCAGGCCTGGTGACTCGTATTACCCGATAAGGGCCTTCCCACTTCGGTGTCAACTTGTTGGAATTCTTGGCCGACTGAACGCACCGAAGAACAAGGTCACCTTCCTCAAAGCTTCGGGCATGAACCTTGCAGCTATGGTAGCGGCGCAAGGCTTGCTGGTAGCGCGCTGCTCTCACAGCTGCCCGAAGACGATCTTCCTCGAGGAGCGTTGCGTATTCTTGCCGCGATTGCTCTTGCTCAAGCTCTTCATAAGCGAGCACTCGAGGTGACCCGTATGTGAGTTCCGTGGGGAGAACTACTTCTGCCCCGTATACCAGGGGAAAGGGTGTCTGGCCGGTGGCTCGATTTGGCGTCGTTCTGATTGACCAAAGAACCGCCGGCAACTCATCAATCCAGCGCCTTCCGCTCTGGTGTAGCCTGTCAAAAGTCCTGGTCCTCAGGCCTCACAGTACTTTAGCATTTTCCCTCTCCGCCTGGCCGTTGCTCCGTGGGTGTGCCACAGAAGTGAAACAGACCTTGCTGCCGAGGTCTTGGATATATTGCATGAAGGTGTGGCTTGTGAACTGTGTGCCATTGTCGGTGATGAGTCTGTTTGGCACACCAAAACGGCAGACTAGCCCCTTGAAGAACTTGACGGCTGACTATGCGGTCACCTTCCTCACTGCTTCTACCTCCGGCCACTTTGTGAACTTGTCGATTGCAACGTACAAGTAATCAAAGCCACCGACAAAGCGGGGAAAAGGGCCCAGTATCTCGAGCCCCCAGACCAAAAATGGCCAGGAGAGAGGAATTGTTTGAAGGGCTTGAGCTGGTTGATGAAGCTTTTTCGAATGGAACTGGCACGCTTCACACCTGGTTACTAGTGCCGTCGCATCCTAGAGGGCAGTGGGCCAGAAGAAACCTTGCCGGAACGCCTTGCCGGCAAGGGCCCTCGACCCTATGTGGGAGCCACATATGCCTCCGTATATCTCCGCCAATAGTTCCAGTCCTTCCTCCCGGGGAATGCACTTCAATTTCACACCGTTCGGCCTTTTCCTGTACAGGACGTCATCGACGAACTGATACATAGCAGACCGACGGGCTACTTTCTCCGCTTCTTCCTGCTCCTCAGGAAGTTCCCCTGTTTGGAGGAATTGGACGGTATGCTGTGCCCATGCCGGAGCCTAGGGCTTGACGGCAAGGACTAAAGGCATTTCTTCTGCCATGAGAGCGTCCGTCTCTACGGCCAGGGCTTGACGCCCTGCCGAAGTCAGTTGTCCCTCGGCAGGTTCAGTACCCACGACAACATCCTTGCTGGCGGCCCCAGGGGGCTCGGCAGGAAAGTACTTGCCGGGGCCTGATTTCCTCCGCTTGTTCTGCTCCGTCGATGGTTCCACAGACGGTTGAGTTAACCGAAGCACAAAAGTACCTGGTTCCACAGGTAGCTTGAATGCAGCGCGCTTCGACAGGTAATCGGTGATGTCGTTCTCCACTCGGAGAACGTGCTCCGCCTGTATACCGTCAAAGCGCTCCTCCAACTTCCTCACCTCATCTACGTAGGCCTCCATTAACGGGCTCTGATAATCTTTGTTGACTTGCCTGACGACAAGCTGTGAATCACCCCTAACAATGAGCTTCTTAATCCCGAGGTCTGCCGCGATCCTGAGACCGGCAAGCAACCCCTCGTATTCAGCGGTGTTTTTTGTGGACATCTCCCTGGGAAAGTGTAGCTGTATTACATACTTGAGGTGCTCTCCGGTGGGTGCGACAAGCAACACACCAGCACCGGCGCCTTGCAGCGAAAAGTCCCGTCAAAGTACATGATCTAGTTGCGACTTGCTTCCTTGCCGGGAGAGTGGTCTCCTGGATCTCTTCGTCGGGCGTTGGGGTCCACTCCGCAATAAAATCTGCCAAGACTCTACTCTGGATTGTCAAGGTACTTTCAAACTTCAAACCAAAGCTCGATACCTCCAAGGCCCACTCCACGATCCTCCCGATTGCGTCTGGGTTATGCAGTATCCATTGCAACGGGAAGCGGGTGACGACAGTGATTTCGTGCGCTTGGAAGTAATGATGCAGCTTCCTCAAGGCCATAAGAAGGCCTAAGAGCAATTTCTACACACTGGAATACCTTGACCTAGCCCCTTACAAGAGGGAGCTGACAAAGTAAACCGGGTGCTGCATCATCTTCTTCTTCTGCATCACTTCATTTGATTGTACGGGCCCTGTCCCGATGGCGTCAAACTCTGCCGGGAGCCTTGCCTTGCTGGCGCTAGGCCCTGCCGGGAGGAGGTCTGGCTCGCCATCCGCCAATCCGGCCATTGCCACTGCCTCTTCATCGACCTCCCTCTATGCCACTAACGCGGTGCTGACCACTTGATTCGTTGCTACTAGATACAGCAGCAATGGCTCTTGTGGCTTGGGCGCAACCAGTATTGGTATGGAGGAGAGGTATTTCCTCAAATCCTGCAGTGCTGCTTCGGCCTCCGGGGTCCATTCCATTGGTCCTGCCTTTTTCAAGATTTTGAAAAAGGGGAGGGCGCGCTCGGCGGACTTGGAGATGAATCTGCTCATGGCGGCAACGCAGCCAGTGAGCCGACGCACATCCTTGATCCGCTTGGGCGCCTCAATTTGCTTGATAGCCTTGATCTTGTCTAGGTTTGCCTCGATCCCACGCCGTGACACAAAGAACCCGAGAAGTTTGCCGGACGGAACATCGAAGACACACTTCTCAGGGTTCAACTTGAGGTTGATCTTGCGCAGGTTTGCAAACGTCTCCTCTAAATCTTGTACAAGTGTCTCCTTGTCCTTGGTTTTGACCACTATGTCATCCATATAAGCTTCCACATTTCTATGTAGGTGGGGCTCAAAACCAATTTGGACTACCCTTGCAAATGTTGAGCCAACACTCTTTAACCCGAAAGGCATCCGTAAAAAGCAATACGTACCACATGGGGTGATGAATGCTGTCTTCTCTTCGTCTTCTCTTGTCATGAAGATCTAGTGGTAGCCCGAGTAGGCGTCAAGGAATGACAATAGGTCACACCCGACCATGGAGTCAACAATCTGGTCGATGCGCGGTGTCGGGGGTTGGGTGCGACATATGCCGAAGGATGGCTTATCATGGTGGGAGCGAGTAGAACGACGCCGGTGCCCGGAAGCGGGATGAGCCGTAGACACGAACGCCGACGTACTTTACCCAGGTTCGGGGCTCTCCTAGGAGATAACACCCCTAGTCCTGCTCTGCAGGGTCTCCGCATGATCACTAAGGCACAAGTGGATACACAGGTGCTCCTCGAGCTGTATGCTAGAGGTAGGAGAAGGCAAGGCTAGCTCTCTCCTTCCTCTATGATCTGGTCTAATTCTAACAGGTTCGGAACCCTTTGCATGGGTGCCCTGGGGGGTTTATATAGGCCTACCCCCCGGCGGTACATTGGTAATCCGGCCGGGTGTAGGGCCCGGCCGTCAGCCTCTTCGGTCGCCGGCCTCTGCGCTGACTGCTGGGGCCCGCCGCCTGGTGGGCCCCGCCGACTGGTTGGGTATGGGGCCGACAGGCCGTACCCGCCGCTCCCGGGTCTTGTCGGCAGCTGATCACTGTTGCCGTGTCTCTAATGACGCCGGCATGGTCAGGGGGTCATGGCTACAGCTCCGCCACCAGGCGGGCGATTACTGTAGCCACTCCCTGTCTCATCTGGTTAATGGTGCGTGGGTCCCGAGGAAGGGGCGGGCCGACTCCTAGGGGCCGACCTCCCTCGGGTCCGACTGGTAGGGCTCTTGCCGTCTTCTGGACTCTCGCTGACTGGTGGGGCCCATCGTCCTTGGGCCGTACAGACAGGCCGTCGTGGGAGCAGGACTCCGCCTACTTGTGGTGACGTCAGGGATGGCATGGCAACAGTGCCGCGCCGGGCGGAGATCTCCGCCGGTACAATGCACTGTGGCCACGCTAGCCCTTGGGAAGTAGAGGGGATGAGCAACACTGTAGCCATTTGTAGGACCTTGAAGTATGTCTATAGGGGGGGGGTGATTAGATTACTTGACCAATTAAAAACTAAACCTTTTCCCAATTTTAGACTTTGGCAGATTTTAGCTATCTTTAAGCAAGTCAAGCAATCTTCACGCAATTCAAGCAAGCATGCAAAGAGTATATAGGCAGCGGAAAATAAAGCATGCAACTTGCAAGAATGTAAAGGGAAGGGTTTGGAGAATTCAAACGCAATTGGAGACACATATGTTTTTGTCGTGTTTCCGATAGGTGGTGCTATCGTACCTCCACGTTGATGGAGACTTCAACCCACGAAGGTAACGGTTGCGCGAGTCCACGGAGGGCTCCACCCACGAAGGGTCCACGAAGAAGCAACCTTGTCTATCCCACCATGGCCGTCGTGTAGGACCTTGAAGTAAGTCTAGAGGGGGGGGGGGTGATTAGACTACTTGACCAATAAAAAGTTAACCTTTTCCCAATTTTATAGTTTGGCAGATTTTAGCTATTTTAGGACAAGTCAAGCAATCATCACACAATTCAAGCAGGCATGCAAAGAGTATATTGGCAGCGGAAATTAAAGCATGCGACTTGCAAGAAAGTAAGGGGAAGGGTTTAGAGGATTCAAACGCAATTGGAGACACGGATGTTTTTGGCGTGGTTCCGATAGGTGGTGCTATCGTACCTCCATGTTGATGGAGACTTCAACCCACGAAGGGTAACGGTTCTTGCTGAGTCCACGAGGGCTCCACCCACGAAGGGTCCACAAAGTAGCAACCTTGTCTATCCCACCATGGCCGTCGCCCACGAAGGACTTGCCTCACTAGCGGTAGATCTTCACGAAGTAGGCGATCTCCTTGCCCTTACAAACTCCTTGGTTCAACTCCACAATCTTGTCGGAGGCTCCCAAGTGACACCTAGCCAATCTAGGAGACACCACTCTCCAAGAAGTAACAAATGGTGTGCTGATAATGAACTCCTTGCTCTTGTGCTTCAAATGATAGTCTCCCCAACACTCAACTCTCTCTCATAGGTTTTGGATCTGGTGGAAAGATGATTTGAGTGGAAACCAACTTGGGGAAGGCTAGAGATCAAGATTCATATGGTAGGAATGGAATATCTTGGCCTCAACACATGACTAGGTGGTTCTCTCTCAGAACTGGTAAGTTGGAAGTGTAGGTTCAGTCTGATGGCTCTCTCCACGAATGAAGAGGAGGTGGAGGGGTATATATAGCCTCCACACAAAACACAATCTACCAAACTCGGTGGGACCGAATAATTAAACTCGGTCGAACCTATTTAGTAAACCTAGTGACCGTTAGTGATTTTCGGTGGGACTGACATGCATCTCGGTGAGACCGATATGGTTAGGGTTAGGGCATAACGTAATCTCGGTGAGACCGATTACACAAACTTGGTGAGACCGATTTTGTTAATTAGCTAACCAGAGAGTTGGTCAGGTAAACTCGGTGGGACCGATTTGCTCTTTTCGGTGAGACCGAAATGTTACAAAAAGGAAACAGAGAGTTTACATTGCAATCTCGGTGGGACCGATCGCTCACTTCGGTTGGACCGAAACGTTACGAAGGGAAACAGAGAGATTGCAACCCCATCTCAGTGAGACCGAGATCCCTATCGGTAAGACCGATTTGCTTAGGGTTTGTGGCAGTGGCTATGACTTTTGGAATCAGTGGCGCCGGATAGAAAGAATCGGTGTGACCGATTTTGGCTTTAGGTTTAGGTCATTTGTGGACGTGGGAAAGTAGTTGAGGGTTTTGGAGCATATCACTAAGCACATGAAGCAAAAGGCTCATTAAGCAACACCTCATCCCTTCTTGATAGTATTGGCTTTTCCTATAGACTCAATGTGATCTTGGATCACTAAAATGTAAAATGAAGAGTCTTGAGCTTTTTAGCTTGAGCCAATCCTTTGTCCTTAGTATTTTGAGGGATCCACTTTCATCATCCATGCCATGCCATTCATTGAGCTTTCCGGAAATAATAGTCTTGGAATAGCATTAGCTTAGTGAGCTATATGTTGTTATGAATTACCAAAACCACCTAGGGATAGTTGCACTTTCAATCTCCCCCTTTTTGGTAATTGATGACTACATATAGATCAAAGCTTCGACAAATGATAATAAGATTTAAATAACATCGTCGCTTTGAGAAGTATGTGATAAGCAAGAGCTCCCCCTAAATTTGTGCATAGATTTAGATTTGCTTTGGACTGCAAATGCGCAATGAATTAGGCTCATGGGTTACTCTTCCATGTCACATACATCTTGGTGGAGCGCTCAAAATAATAAACCATGAATACATGCACTCATCACCAAGCAAAGTGAGTGATCACATAAGATAGATAGGATAATATCAAGCATGCATAAGTGTAGCTTATGATCAAACACATGATCATCAATGTCTCACAAGCATAGTATCTCAACCAAAAGCAAACAAAGTTTGAAAAAACCACCAAATAAAGCAAGAGAGAACAAAAGCAACACTCTCTCTCTCGAAGCCTATGATCTATACATTTTTCTCCCCCTTTGGCAACAAGTTACCAAAAAGTTCATAGAAAATGCATAGTGCTATATCGACTCTCAGGCTTGATCTTCTGGTGGTGGTGTAGAGATGGCTCCTTGGACGAAGACTTCAGTTGATGTAGATGGAACTGGAGCTGATGAAGGTGCTGGAGCTGGTGGCACTGAGGCTGTAGCTGGTGCAGACGAAGTTGCTCTTGTGTCAGAAACTGGAAAAGTTGATGACCTCTGGGCTCTAGGCACTCTGGCAAACACATTGGTTGTAGTCTTGCCCTTCCTCTCTGGCATGTCATCTTGTAGTTCCTCCAGTGCAGTCTGAATCTCAGTTACTTTCACATCTAAGTTATAGAACTTTTGTTCTATGATTCTCTCCAGGCTCTCCTGGTTTTGAGTTAGGGTGGCCAATCCCTTCTCAATCCTCAAGGTTGATGCTATCAAGTAACCAAGCTGCTCCTGCTTGTTCTTCAAGAAATACTCAGATGCCTCCTCTTGAGTTGATATCTTGGCAGCCTTCTCCCTCTTTGCCTTCTCCTTCTTCTCCTGAGCTTGAACTGACGATGGATCATCTTCATTCATGACAACCTCATTGTCCTCAAAGTCTGGATAAAGTGGAAAGTGTTCCTTATCCAACTGATATTTTCCTATGCCCATCTTTGAGTTCATCAGTTCTTGAATTTGAGGTGCATATCCACAGCTCCTCTTCTGATCTGCTGCAGTCCTCTTGATAGTTTCAATGATCAGGCTCATGACTTTAAACTTCTGTGGCACATCAAACACATGCAACATGTTGATGGCATGCCCTCTGATCATGTTATGGTCACCAGACTTGGGCAACAAAGTGTGCCTCAGAATCAAATTTATGGTTGGCAACCCTCACAGCAGAAAGTGAACTGATCCAAACTTGTGAGTTGCTAATGCCTTGTTTGGAATTTCCTTGTACATGTGAGCCATTGAATTGTGATCCTTTTTCTTCTTGGCATAAATGTCTAAGTCATCCTCATTCTCCTCTGGGGCATTTATCAGCTTTGCCCACTCCTCAACAGTTGACTGGTACCTTGTACCTTCAGACGCCCAAACAATTCTCCCATCTGGGTAGAAGTGTGCTGTGGAGTAGAATTGCATGATAAGTTCATCATTCCAATTTGTGAGCTTTTGCCCAACAAAATCTGCAACTCCACAAGCAATAAAGCTGTCCTGCACTCCAGGATAATGCTCTTCATTCTCCTTCATGCAGGTCCAGTCGACCCACCTCATATCACACACAATGGGCTTCTTGTCCAACAAGATTGTCTCATAGAAGTCCTGCTATTCCTTTGTATGGAACCTGTAGTCAACATCAGTTCTTCTCCTTGATGCATATGTATCTTCCATTCTCCATTTCCTCAGCCCCGAATCCTTCCTGATTCTCATGTTCTTAGCCACATGATGGGCATCATTGAGGTCTGGTATCTTTGGCTTGAGCTTCCTTAGAACATGTCCTTCTTCATCTTCCTCATCAACCTCAGGCACTGGGGCCTTGTTCTTCTCAGCAGCTGGAATACTCCTAATATTCCTCTTTGGTGCAGAATTGGCCTTGGGGGAAGCTTTGGGTGCTTCCTTGGGCTTAGATGTGGCAGCCCCTGATCTGATTGCATCACCCATTAGCTTTGGTGCCTTTAGTGCTGGTGCAGCAGGCCCTTCCACTTCCATCATGGAAGGCTTCCCAATTACTCTGGCCATGGTCATCTTGACCCTTTCCTTCCTCTTCTTGCTTTCAACAACTGGCTCTTTGGGATCAGGATTTTCAGGTAGTTGAGTTGATGTTCTGGCCTTGGACATTGGTTGTCTTCCTGTAGGCCTTTTGATCTTCATGACCCTTTCCTTCTTGAACACTTCTTTCTTGGAAGTAGCCTCATCTTCCTCAGCTTTGTAATCTTCATCCTTTGAATCAGAAGTTCTTTTCCTCCTTTGCCTAGTTGCAGCCTTAGGCAAATTGCTAGGAGTACTTCTGCTCCCTTCATCTAAAGTTGAGGGACTAGTGCCCTCACTCAAGTCTATCTGCTCTTCTGACCTGTCCTGGCTGTCACTTTGATCAGACATACTGCAAAAGCTTACTGCTGACCCTGTGAAGAGTTTATAGATGAGATAGAAAAGACGAGCATCACAAAATGCAGAGGTTTTTGCAAAAGAATGACTCAAAAGTTCAGTCTTAGTTTTCCACAGAAAGCATTTCGGATCCACCGATTTTAAAACTCGGTGATACCGAAGCAGTTTTGGAACCTAAACTGATGATCTTGGTTGGACCGAGTTTCAGTTTGGTGGTACCGAGACTGCTAGGGTTTCACAGAATCCTCAAATCGGTTGCACCGATTAGTAATTCTCGGTCAGACTGAGAGTCACTAGTGCAATGGCATAAGCCAAATCGGTGAGACCAAGTTTTTCAACTCGGTGGGTCCGAGATGGTTTCGGCGGAAACCTAAACCTAAAAATTTGAATCACATCTAATCTATGAACTACTTTGGCTGGATAGAAGAGTTGCAATCGTGGCAAGATTCAATATGAAAACAATGTGCTAGGAATCAGACGTGGATAGCACAAAGATCAAGTCCATACCCTAACTTGGCGGTGGACTTGCTACGGCGGCAACGGCGGGGACGAAATCTGTTGACGGCGGCGAAGACCAGCGACAGGAGGCTGCTGGCGATGAGGAGACGATCCGGAGACCATGATGGCAGAGCGAGCTGATGCGCGGGCGAAGGGTTTCGGAGAAATTTCCAAAATTTTGCCCGTGACTATATATAGCCCGACCACATCGGTGTGACCGAGTGGAACAACTCGGTGGCACCAAGATGCATAACGTGTTCGATTCTGAAGAAATCGGTGAGACCAAAACGTTCAAATCGGTTGCACCGAGATTGAAAACTCAGATCAACTTGATGATCTCATTAGGACCGAAATGGTAGGATTGGTCAGACCGAGAATCACTAAGAGGTTTTGGAAGTTTAAGTCTATGACGAATCGGGTACTCCGAGTGCTCCTCACACAGAGTGGTTCGAATCTGACTTGATCAAATTTTGTGATGTAGCATGAATAGAGTTTGAGACGAGAAAAGCATAGATAGCTAAAGAAGGTTCTTAGGCATTCTTGTCCATCCACTTGGCACAGAGAAAAGAAACCAAACAAGCAAAAATAACAAGTGGATGTCCTTGAATGAGTAAAATATGCACCAACATGCTCACACAATAAGATGGCAAATGAAATATGTGGCAAAGCATGCACAACCAATTCTAGCATCTATCAAACAATTGGCGACGACTAGGTCATCTATATATTAGTATATTGACTTAGGAGTCAAATGAGAACATTTGATCATAGGTCATACTCATCGTTTAAGCTCAAGTGGGGTTACCACTTTTACATAATGCATTAATGTGTTCACCCCATTAGATTTGCTTTGACTCAATTCTTAGAGTTAAGATCCCCCTAGATGTGAGATCCCCCCTTAGAGGGATGAACTAACCTTGGGTTTTGTCGATGATGACTTCATGTAGGTGTTGAAGATGTAGATGCTCAATGTTGATGTAGATCATTTGAAGCAATCCTTTGGAGTGAGTTGCACTTTCAACTTGCCTTCATGGGTTAGTCCCACAAGGAACAAACAAGAATATCCATAGACATAGAGTGATGCACACACAAGATGATGTCCATGAAAACATTAGGTTACCTTGTCCCTTGCCTTACCAACATGAGGGTTTGTGACTCCTTGAACTAGTGCAAGATGTGAAAGTTGATTGCACTTGTTCTTGCCAAAATGATATGAGTGAAGAATGTTGGCGGAGTCACCCTCAATAACTCTCTAGTTCTTATTCTTCGGGATCCACATCATCTTGATGGGAATCCTTGGAGTTGTATTTGTACTTGATGAAGTAGAACTTGACGTAGTCTTGCAAACCCACTCGAACGAGGCTTTAGGTGCTTCCTCAAATGCATCAATCTCTTATTGAAGCTTGTCCTTTCCTTTGTTCTTGTGGTCTTGTGGTGGAAGATCGTCTTGAGCTTGTGTCCCCTTGAAGGAAGTAGGATCATACTTCTCTTGTTGAGGAACAAACTTTGTCTTGGGGTATTGATCTTCTTCCCACTCAACTCCATTGGCGTTGAACTTTCGTTCAAAACCAACACCTTGATTCTTCCGGTGCCTTCCTTTCTTGCGTACAATTTGCTCGAATTGCTTACTCCCGGCAAGGCTCTTGTAAACACCTTTCTCTATAATTCCCTTCAATATACTATTTTCTTGCTCAAGTGTAACTTGGCTAAGAGAATCATTAGTGGAATCAAGAGAACTACTAGAAGCAACAACATTGGATTTGACATTATTATTGTTACTACTAGAGGAAGTATCTTTCTTGTACTTGTTACTAGACTTGACTTGAGGCATGTAAGTAGATAAGAGTAAACACTTGGCAATGTAAGAAGAACTTTTCTTGCGGAGATCATCATTGATTGCCTTTAAGAACTCATGCTCTTGCTCAAGATTGAGCTTTTCAAAGCGTAACTTCTCATGAGCCCTTAAAAGTTCTCGATGATCTTCGAAGATAGTTTCATGAGCCAACTTAAGAGTGTATAGTTCTTTAGTTAGAAGCTCAATTTTCTCCTTATCATTGTCATTCGTTTGATTAGCATGATTAATTGACATTTCATCATAGTATTCATCACTAGAGTTGTCAACAAGTAAATCATCATCACCTAGCAAGTCATCTTCATCACAATTGAAATCAACATACTCGGAATGTGTTACCTTTGGACCTTTGGCCATGAAGCATCTTCCAATTCCTTCATTTGGTGAATCAAATATGTCGTAGGAGTTGGTTGACAAAAGTGCTAGACCGGCAACACCTTCATCTTGAGTATATTCGTAGTCGGAGTGATAGCTTCTCTCGGAGTGATGGTCGGAGTTGGAGCCGGATACCCATTCACCAACATGATCTTGATGTCTTCGTTTTGTGTAGATCCTTGATGACTTGTCCTTCCTTTCCGAATCCTTGCTTCTCCGTGAGGGTCTTCGTTCATAACGATCATCTCTACTCCTCCTCTCTCTCGGTGGTGATTCTTCTCTTTTGCTTCTTCTTTTTGGAGAATCTTATCTTCTTTTGTAGGGTGCTGTACACTCATTGGAGTAGTGTCCGAGTCTCCCACAGTTGTAGCAATTGCGCTCTCGACTAGAAGATCTTTTGTCGTTGCAAGACCTTGACTTGGAGCTTCTTTCTTTGCTTCTACTTTTGTAGAATTTGTTGAAGTTCTTCACCATTAAGCTCAATTCTTCATTGAAGGTTTGTTTCTCACTTGATGATGTGGGGGCTTCACTTGAGGCTTTATAAGCACCACTTGACTTGTTGTGAAGTTCCTCCTTGTCCTTGAGTGACATCTCATGAGCAACAATCCTTCCAATGACTTCCGTTGGCTTGAGATCTTTGTAGTTTGGCATCATTTGGATCAATGTGCACACGGTATCATACTTTCCATCCAATGATCTTAGGATCTTCTTGATGATGAATTTGTCGGTCATCTCTTCACTCCCTGAGCCGGCAATCTCATTTGTGATAAGAGCAAGCCTAGAGTACATTTTAGTGACACCTTCACCATCCTTCATTTTGAACTTGTCAAGCTGACTTTGGAGCACATCCAACTTGGATTCCTTGACGGACTCGGTACCTTCGTGCATATCAATCAAAGTATCCCAAATTTCCTTCGCATTCTCAAGACGGCTGATTTTGTTGAATTCTTCGGGGCACAATCCGTTGAAGATGATGTCACATGCTTGAGCGTTGTATTGTAGAATCTTCCATTCTTCCGCATTAGCTTCACGGTTCGGTTCTCTCCCATCAAAGAATTCACCTTGCAAGCCAATACAAATAATTGCCCAAA
This sequence comes from Aegilops longissima, assembly GCA_021605205.1. Lineage (NCBI taxonomy): Eukaryota > Viridiplantae > Streptophyta > Magnoliopsida > Poales > Poaceae > Aegilops > Aegilops longissima. The sequence goes on along the minus strand of CM038678.1, from coordinate 553,363,291 downwards.
CGGCGGGGTTATGTCCAAGAATATGCATTTTCATCTTATGCTTCCAACTAGAAAAATTAGTACCATCAAAGTAAGGACCTCTACGGTGATAATTTCCCTCGCTAGACGCCATACTCTCCTAGGTTGTGAAACCAAGGCTATGACCACCAAAAGCTATGGAAATTAAAGAAAATGGAGACCATTGCTCTGATACCACTTGTAGGACCTTGAAATAAGTCTAGAGGGGGGGCGATTAGACTACTTGACCAATAAAAACTTAACCCTTTCCCAATTTTATGGTTTGGCAGATTTTAGCTATTTTAGGACAAGTCAAGCAATCATCACACAATTCAAGTAGGAATGCAAAGAGTATATTGGCAGCGGAAATTAAAGCATGCAACTTGCAAGAAAGTTAGGGGAAGGGTTTAGAGGATTCAAACGCAATTGGAGACACGGATGTTTTTGGCGTGGTTCCGATAGGTGGTGCTATCGTACCTCCATGTTGATGGAGACTTCAACCCACGAAGGGTAACGGTTGCGCGAGTCCACGGAGGGCTCCACCCACGAAGGTTCCACGAAGTAGCAACCTTGTCTATCCCACCATGGCTGTCGCCCACGAAGGACTTACCTCACTAGTGGTAGATCTTCACGAAGTAGGCGATCTCCTTGCCCTTACAAACTCCTTGGTTCAACTCCACAATCTTGTCGGAGGCTTCCAAGTGACACCTAGCCAATCTAGGAGACACCACTCTCCAAGAAGTAACAAATGGTGTGTTGATAATGAACTCCTTGCTCTTGTGCTTCAAATGATAGTCTCCCTGTCGGTGTCAAAACCGGCGGATCTCGGGTAGGGGGTCCAGAACTGTGCGTCTAGGGGGATGGTAACAGGAGACAAGGGACACGATGTTTTACCCAGGTTCGGGCCCTCTTGATGGAGGTAAAACCCTACGTCCTGCTAGATTAATATTGATAATGTGTGTTACAAGAGTGGATCTACCACGAGATCAAAGAGGCTAAACCCTAGAAGCTAGCCTATGGGTATGATTGTTGTTCGTCCTACGGACTAAAACCCTCCGGTTTATATAGACATCGGATAGGGTTAGGGTTACACGAGTCGGTTACAATGGTAGGAGATCTACATATCCAGATCGCCAAGCTTGCCTTCCACGCCAAGGAAAGTCCCATCCGGACACGGGACGTAAGTCTTCAATCTTGTATCTTCATAGTCTTGGAGTCCGGTGATGATGATAGTTCGCTATCCGGACACCCCTAGTCCGAACTCCTCGGTAGCCCTCGAACCAGGCTTCAATGACGATGGGTCCGACGCATATTGTCTTGGCATTGCAAGGCGGGTTCTTCCCCGAATAATTTATAGAAGATTGTGAACACCAGGATAGTGTCCGACTCTGCAAAAATAAATTCCACATACCACCGTAGAGAATAATATTAAACAAGATCAATCTGTGACATATTTTGTGGTGTGACGTCGCACCACTCACGAAGCCTTTATTCAAATTGTTTTACTGTTCCACCTCGGTAGCGTTTAGCGGCGGTTTCCTTGGCACGTGTTGTCGAGGCAGAGATCGTGTTCCCCTTATTCTGGGGTTCCCATCAATACGGACGTGGGTAACCCAACCGCGCCATTGATTGTGGCGCTTGGGGGATAAGCGAGTTTTACCAGGCCGGTGGGGACACATGTTTTTGTCCGCCCATATAAGGGGATAAGGATCCATCCTTTCACCTACACCTTCTTCCTCCTTTGCTCATCCATTCCCGTGCACTCGAGCTCTAGCGCCCAAGTCCGCACTTTCCTCCTCAACCTTCTCCAACCATGTCAGGAGCGGGAGGCAGATGGATGGCCTCCTCCGTCACGGAGGGGCACATCACAAGACTCAGGGAGGCGGATACTTGTCCGGAGATATCGCAGACTGAGCTGCCTGGACGCAGGGCAGCTTATTCCAACCCCAGTCCCCATGAGAGGGTGGTATTTCTCCCCCACTTCCTCCGCGGACTAGGTTTTCCACTTCATCCATTTGTCCGGGGGGTCATGTTCTACTACGGCCTGGACTTCCATGACCTGGCCCCGAGTTTCGTCCTCAACGTCTCGGCGTTTATCGTCGTGTGCGAGGCTTTCCTCTGCATCCAGCCCCACTTTGGCTTGTGGCTCAAGACCTTGATGTCAAGCGAAGGTTGTGAAGGGCAGCCAAGCGGAGTCGGAGGCGCCATGGTCGGCAAGATGGCCAAAGTCCTATGGCTCGAGGCTCCTTTGTGGAGACAATAAAGGGGTGGCAATCGGGGTGGTTCTACATCACCGAGCCATGCGACCCTCAATGGGCGGCGGCCCCCGAATTCAGATCTGGATTCCCCACACGGCTCTCGTCATGGAAAGAGACGGGCCTGAAGTGGGGGGATTCAGACGAGCTATCCGGACTCCAAACACGCGTCCGGAACCTGGTGGACAAGAATCGCAGGCTTGTCGACGTAATCCAGGTGATGCTCATCCGCCGGATTGTCCCATGCCAACAACGGGACTTCAATTTGTGGGAGTTCGATCCGGCACAACACCGAACCTTGAGCCGGCTCTTCGATAACACGTACGAAGATGCCTGGAAGGTGCTGTTCAAGGGCGCCGAAGCCCCCGCATCCGCTAACAAAGATCGCGGATACAGCTCGCGGCGTCAAGCCAGCGAGGTTAGTTATTTTACCCTTTACGGGACTCCTTTTCCATAGATTGACTCTACGTGGATTCTGAAAACTCCCTATTCTTCGACAGGTCTGGCTGAAGATGCCCGGACAGATTAACTGTCCGGCTCCTTTGCCAGAAGACCCAGCGGATGCCCGATTGACGGGGCTGCTGGCTCCGGCACCCCATGTGGTGCGGAGAAGAAGGCTAAGAAGGAGGCCACGGAACTCGAAGGAGCTCCCGGCGCCAGTCTTGTCGGACTCTGAAGCAGAATCTTCTCCCAAGGCGATGAGGAAGAAGAAGAAGCTTCTCCCCCGGAGGAGGAGAGAAAGGAAGGCCCCCAAGCTCGGGAGGCGGAAGGTCCAAGAAGGAAGAACCCTTCCTCCGGACTTCTCCACCAACGTCGACGACGACGAGGGGGATTGGCCTGCAAGGGCCAAGCCCCTGGCGAGATCGTAAGTATCCGGACTCCCGAATAACTTCAAGGTTTTTTTCTTTTCGCCACATAATGTCTTTCTAATGCCGCATACAACCCTGCAGTCCGCCCAAGGATGATCTTTCCGTTTCGTCGAGCGGGTCCTTGGGTGCGTCGGATATGGATTCCCTTCCGACTGCCTCCACCCCCCGTGCCGCGGACGACGCCGAGGTGGGATCCCAGAAAAGGATCCACCAGGAGGAGGAGGGCCCGGAGGTGTCACAAGACCCCCTCCCGGACTGTGCACCGGACTCAGCCCCGGAGGCCACAGTGGCTCCGGAGTCCGGCGGGCGACCCCTTCGTAAGAAGGGCAAGACCGTGACGCTGGCTGCCTCCGTCCAACCGGAGGTGCCGGATAATTTGCTGGAGGCGCTCAACGGCGCCTCCATGGAAGAGGAACACCGCACTATTATGAGTGCAGTGATTCAGAAGGTTCAGCTCGCCAAGAGCGGGCTGACCGAAGCTCGCAGCAGCCTTCTAACGAGCTTTGAGGTAAGAATTTCAATATATGTAAAATGGTACCGCATAGACGGTAACCCCGATGCTCGGTTCGGTGTTCGGAAAGAAAAGCGGATGAGGATCTTTAGAAAGATAAACGCAGGAGTCATAAAAATATGTCAATATGGGATTGCAGGTTGTCTTTCTTGACCTCCGCCCGACCGACCGTGGAGGTCAATAATTTCAAGAAAAACCTCGGCGGTCCGAGAACGAGCTTGGCCATGCCAAGAAGCAGCTCGAGGAAAAAGAAGGTGAGTAATACCTTATAAAATTGTACCTTACTGAAAAGGATTTGGTTGCAAGAAAATGACAAGGATAACGTGGGTATTGTAGGGGCCACTAACGAGGTGGCGACCACGAAGGAGGCGATGGCGCGTCGAACGTGAATGCTGACGCGGCGAACGTAATCGCGGACATGAACGCACCGAGCGAGAGAAGCAGGAGGCGCGGGTGGCGGAGGTACAGCAAGAGCTCCAGGATCTCGTGAAAAACATGAGAACTTGGGCGTGACTCAAGACTCGAGAGTCTCGAGCTTGCAACGACTCTTGAGAGTGCCAAAGCCGCTAAGGCGAAGCCTACAAGGCCCTCCGGAGATTGAGGCGGTGAAGAAGATAGCAGCGGTAAGGCATTTTTCATGCAGAGTAAGCATGCGAGTGTTAATTACCTGTTGCTTACCCGAATTCGGAGCTCTCCAGGGGCGTTCGCAGATCTTCCTCGCAGCGTGTCCGATGCTGCCGCATTCTACCGGACCGAGGAGGGAGCTCAATGGAGAAGGTCTTCGGTCTCAAGATCTCGAGGCCGCCATCCAGTGCCCTTAGCGACCAGTGAAGCAGCTGGTCGAGCTCCATAAGGCGGCCGGACAGGCCATGAAGGGCCTCCTAGTTCGGCTGTGGCCTAAGGAGGCCATGTCTGGGAGCTACTTTGGCCTGGTGCGGTGGCTGGTGGATGCGTGCCCGTGGGTTGAAGTTATCAAGCATTCCGCTTGTATCGAGGGTGCCCGTCGGGGCCTTGCCCGCGCAAAGGTGCACTGGGGCAAGATGGATGCCCAGAAGCTCGTGACGGACCCGCCACCAGAGGGCAAGGAGCATCGCACGCCCGAGATGTATTATAAGAGTGTGCTGAAAGGCGCCCGCATTATTGCGGGTGACTGCTCCAAAGATGTAATATTTGAGTAGACTCGCATTTTGTTATCCTGTGCGCTGAAAACTTGATTCATATGCGCTAAGCAACGCTTGTTAATTTAAAATATTACCTTCGTGTGGCTGTTTATCAAATCGAGAGATGGCAAGTCGTCGGCTTCAGCCCCCATGCCACGAGTCTTTGGGGTGTTAGGGATAAACTTGAGCGCTCTTGTTCCCATTTTGGGTCCATCTAGGAGGCGCTCAACACAGCGAACCAGGCAACCGGACTTATAATGCTTGAACACTCTCACTTAGCCATAGAATTCTATAATTTTAAATTTGGTGAAGCCCCTAGTCTTCGGAAGGTCAATTTGGGGCGCTATCACGCCTTGGCGGACGAGATCGGCTCCTCGCTCTAAGCGGCATAAGTCTTTAGGACTCACAAAAACCTCTCGAACAGCGACTGGTCTCTTGCCTCATCATGACGGTCAGTTTAGCTTTTCCATCGAGGCGTTAACCCAGCCGAGCTGTGGCGGAATCGCGATGGTTCTCCGGTGCTACCTTAGCCGATATAACGGAACGTAAGGTACCAAAACACGGAGCCGGGCAAACCCAACTATTGACCCAAGACATGATTGAGCCGATGCATATAGTGTTATAAGTTCGGGTGCCGCACTTGTGAAAGTGTTAGGACTCATCACACCATAACGCTGGAAACATAAGCCCTGGTGTATATTAGCCGTACCAAAGTGTACGGATGCAACATGTCGTAAATGAACATATGTATGAAAAAGAAATGCAATTATAAACAAAAAGGTGCTGCATTGTTTTATTCAACAAGTGCTGCTATAAATGCAGAACGACACAAATAGTGCGATAAGCAAGGTATGAGACTATTAAACATGTCCCCCTCCAGGGGTAGGCTGCAGATTGGTGTATGAAAATGCTCGTAATGGAGACCACCTGTATATTCGTTGTAGCATTTATCCTTCCCTGGCTGTTGCATCGTGAGTTCGGCAGGTCTGCTGCCGGACCGGGCTTCTGACAAACGGAGTCCTATGGGTAAAAAGTAAAAGGTAAAAAGAAAAGAAAAAGGAACGACACACTTGAGAGCCCCTGTGTGGTTGAGCCGCAGATCTGGTTTATCGTGGTCGTGCCCTCTCCCCATGCCCATGGTATCTTGAGTGTAATGGTGTAACGAAGGACCTGCTTTGACGTTTCGCAGGGCTGGGGTTGGGGCCGCATCGCTACGATGCTCTCAGCGTGCTAGGTGGTCTTGTTGCAAGTTACTCTGGCGCGCTTAGCTGTGTCCGGCCGCTAACAGCCGGACTCGAGAATTGCCTTAAGAGGCTACATTGCACTTCGCCGCGAGAGCATTGTATGTTCCTCCGTGCGGAGAGAGCGTTCAGTGTTTCCGTTGACCGTAATGACTCCTCGAGGGCCTGGCATCTTGAGCTTGAGGTATGCGAGTGCGGCACGCGTTGAACTTTGCAAGCGCTGCACGTCCGAGCAAGGCATGATAGCCGCATGAACGAGACTATGTCGAAGATTAACTCCTCGCCGGAAGTTATCCGGGATCCAAGACCACTTCGATGTAATAGAGCCTATACAATTGGCTTCTACACCTGGTATGACGCCTTTAAAGGTCGTTTTGGTAGGTTTAATCCTTGAGGGTCTATGCCCATTTTGCGCCTTTGTATCCGGTAAAGCAGGTTCGGGCTGCTACCGCCGTCCATCGGGACTCGGTTAGGTGAAATCCATCGACGATTGGGTCTAGGACGGGCTGGCGAATCCGCCGAGGCGGATCTTTGGTGGGGTGGTCCTTCGGTCAAAAGTGATCGGGCAGGAGGACCATGGATTGAACTTGGGCAACTTGCTCCATCGCGTAGACATCCTCGAGTGCACTTCCGCTCCCTTTTGGGTATGTGGGTTGCATATATCATGTTCACCGTCCGCACTTTGGGGGAAACCCTTCATCCTCTATTGTTCGGGCGGTTGGGTCTCGTCCTCGTCATCGCTGTGCAGCCCTTGTGATTGTTTTCGGCAATTAACTTGCCTGCCTGCTTGAATACCCAACAGTCCCTGTTAGTGTGGTTAGCTGGCTTTTCGGGGGTGCCGTGTATCTGGCACAAGCGGTCAAGTATTCGGTCCAAATTGGACGGACCCGGAGTAGTTCTTTTGAATGGCTTTTTCCGCTGACCGGGTTTAGAGCCTCTGAATTCGGCATTGACTGCCGTATCCTCAATATTGTCGCTGTTAACGCGGCGTTTGTTTTGGTTACGACGCGGCCTGCCATTTCGGTCCTTGAAGTCCGGACTGCCAGAATTTTTGCTGAGGTAGTTGTTGCGTGCTAGCCAGCTGTCCTCACCCGCGCAGAAGCGGGTCATGAGTGATGTGAGGGCTGCCATGGATTTCGGCTTTTCCTGTCCTAGGTGCCGGGCAAGCCACTCGTCGCGGATGTTATGCTTGAAGGCCGCGAGGGCCTCCGCATCCGGACAGTCGACGATTTGGTTTTTCTTGGTTAAGAACCGTGTCGAAGTGTCCGGCGATTCGTCTGGCTGCTGAATTATGTGGCTTAGGTCATCAGCGTCGGTGGTCGCATATAAGTGCCCGGAAGTTATCGAGGAATGCAGCTTCCGTGTCCTCCCAGCTCCCAATTGATTCTCTTTGGCAAGCTGTTGAGCCAATGCGGGCTGGTCCTTTAAGCTTGAGGGGGAGGTATTTGATGGCGTGAAGATCTTCACCGCGGGCCATGTGGATGTGAAGGAGATAGTCTTTGATCCAAACTGCGGGGTCTGTTGTGCCATCATAGGATTCAATATTGACGGGTTTAAACCCTTCGGGGATTTGATGATCCATTACTTCTTCTGTGAAGCATAGTGGGTGTGAGGCGCCTCTGTACTGGGCGATATCACGACGGAGCTCAAAAGAGCTTGGTCTGTTTTTGTTCGGCCTGGCCGGACTTACTGTGTCCGGCGCGACGGTTGTCGTCACGTACCGTGGGGCGCCCACGCGATCCATAGATTGATCTTGATTGTCTTGCCTTGTCCTCCAATATATCTCGCAGGTCCGGAGCGTTCCCCTTTGGCCATGTGCTCTTTGAGTGATGCCGGGGTACGGTTCTAGTGAAGGGCCTAGAGGCCTTTCTGTCGCGGCCACGGGGTGGTCGGTCAGCCGTATTGTCTCCTGGTGATGCGGGTTCGTAAGCCTCCTCCTCTAATCGGGGGAGCAGCTTGTGTTTAGGGTAGCTTTTGGAGGGGCGTTCGAGCTCATGCTCTTCGGCCGCGAGGACTTCGGTCCATCTGTCGGCTAGCAGATCCTGATCAGCTCTAAGCTGTTGCTGCTTTTTTTAGGCTGTTCGCCGTGGCCATAAGCCTGCGTCTAAAACGCTCTTGTTCAACGGGATTCTCAGGCACGACGAATTCATTGTCGTCGAGGCTTGCTTCGTCTTCGGTGGGAGGCATATAATCCTCTACCACTTCTTCTGCCGCTCTCTCTTGAGGGCTGGCGTCTTCATCCTCATGCGATGGATCTTGCTGGATTGGATTGTCTTCGGCGTTGTCCGGTGTATTGTTATCTCCGGTGCCGGAATCTTCATTCCTGCTGTGGCGGGATTTAGAGCGGCGCCGCTGACGCCGGCGCTTGGGTTGCTTCTTGGAGGGGTCATCCTCTGTTGTTCCATCGCCGTTCCCATCTTTTGGGGTGTCCACCATATATATGTCATATGACGAGGTGGCCTTCCAGTGCCCTGTAGGCGATGGGTCTTGTTCGTCTTCGGCATCGTCGTCGATACCGTCGATGTCTTCGGAGTCATAGTCTAGCATGTCGGTTAAATCATCGACAATGGCTACAAAGTGGGTGGTGGGTGGGCATTGAATTTCTTCGTCGTCCGCATCCCAACCTTCGTGACCGTAATCCGGCCAGGGCTCTCCGGATAAAGAGAGAGACTTTAGTGAACTCAGGATGTCGCCAAAGGGCGAGTGCTAAAAGATGTCCGCGGCCGTGAACTCCATAACGGGCGCCCAATCGGATTCGATTGGTAGGGGCGCGGGGGTTTCTGAGTCCGGATAGGAGTCCGGCACCCTGGAGTCGAGATCTTCGCAAAGGACAGGGATGGAGTTCGACTCGATCGCCGTAGAGATTAAACCCCCGAGGCGGTGTCCAACCACTCGTCCCCGATCGGGAAGTCCAGCTCCGGATTAAGGGTTGGAGCGGATTCTGGTGCGGCCTCCAGGGCACTGTTCGGCTGCAGAGCTAGATCATGCCCTTCGAGACAGTGCGGCGCGCTTGCCTGTGGCTCGAATCCGTCGAAGATCAAGTCTCCGCGGATATCGGCCGTATAGTTTAAACTTCCGAATCTGACCTGACGGTCAGGGGCGTGGCTTTCGATCTGCTCTAGATGGCCTGCGAATTGGCCCATGATGCAAAGCCGCCGGACACGAAGATCTGCACGGGAGGAAGTCTCACCTGGACCGCGTCGTTGTTGATGATCGAAGGAGCCATCGGGCCTATCGGCGACGACACAGAGCAACTCTCAATGAAAGCACCAATGTCGGTGTCAAAACCGGCGGATCTCGGGTAGGGGGTCCCGAACTGTGCGTCTAGGCGGATGGTAACAGGAGACAAGGGACATGATGTTTTACCCAGGTTAGGGCCCTCTTGATGGAGGTAAAACCCTACGTCCTGCTAGATTAATATTGATAATGTGTGTTACAAGAGTGGATCTACCACGAGATCAAAGAGGCTAAACCCTAGAAGCTACCCTATGGTATGATTGTTGTTCGTCCTACGGACTAAAACCCTCCGGTTTATATAGACACTGGATAGGGTTAGGGTTACACAGAGTCGGTTACAATGGTAGGAGATCTACATATCCGTATCGCCAAGCTTGCCTTCCACGCCAAGGAAAGTCCCATCCGGACACGGGACGAAGTCTTCAATCTTGTATCTTCATAGTCTTGGAGTCCGGCCGATGATGATAGTTCGGCTATCCGGACACCCCCTAGTCCGGAACTCCCTCACTCCCCAACACTCAACTCTCTCTCATAGGTTTTGGATCTGGTGGAAAGATGATTTGAGTGGAAACCAACTTGGGGAAGGCTAGAGATCAAGATTCATATGGTAGGAATGGAATATCTTGGCCTCAACACATGAGTAGGTGGTTCTCTCTCAGAACTGGTAAGTTGGAAGTGTAGGTTCCATCTGATGGCTCTCTCCACGAATGAAGAGGAGGTGGAGGGGTATATATAGCCTCCACACAAAATCTAACCGTTACACACAATCTACCAAACTCGGTGGGACCGAATAGTTAAACTCGGTCGGACCTATTTAGTAAACCTAGTGACCGTTAGTGATTGTCGGTGGGACTGACATGCATCTCGGTGAGACCGATATGGTTAGGGTTAGGGCATAATGTAATCTCGGTGAGACCGATTACACAAACTCGGTGAGACCGATTTTGGTAATTAGCTAACCAGAGAGTTGGTCAGGTAAACTCGGTGGGACCGATTTGCTCTTTTCGGTGAGACCGAAATGTTACAAAAAGGAAACAGAGAGTTTACATTGCAATCTCGGTGGGACCGATCGCTCACTTCGGTTGGACCGAAACGTTACGAAGGGAAACAGAGAGATTGCAACCCCATCTCGGTGAGACCAAGATCCCTATCGGTAAGACCGATTTGCTTAGGGTTTGTGGCAATGGCTATGACTTTTGGAATCGGTGGCGCCGGATAGATAGAATCGGTGTGACTGATTTTGGCTTTAGGTTTAGGTCATTTGTGGATGTGGGAAAGTAGTTGAGGGTTTTGGAGCATATCACTAAGCACATGAAGCAAAAGGCTCATTAAGCAACACCTCATCCCTTCTTGATAGTATTGGCTTTTCCTATAGACTCAATGTGATCTTGGATCACTAAAATGTAAAATGAAGAGTCTTGAGCTTTTTAGCTTGAGCCAATCCTTTGTCCTTAGTATTTTGAGGGATCCACTTTCATCATCCATGCCATACCATTCATTGAGCTTTCCTGAAATAATAGTCTTGGAATAGCATTAGCTCAATGAGCCAATTGTTGTTATGAATTACCAAAACCACCTAGGGATAGTTGCACTTTCACGTCGCCCACGAAGGACTTGCCTCACTAGCGGTAGATCTTCACGAAGTAGGCGATCTCCTTGCCCTTACAAACTCCTTGGTTCAACTCCACAATCTTGTCGGAGGCTCGCAAGTGACACCTAGACAATCTAGGAGACACCACTCTCCAAGAAGTAACAAATGGTGTGTTGATGATGAACTCCTTGCTCTTGTGCTTCAAATGATAGTCTCCCCAACACTCAACTCTCTCTCACAGGATTTGGATTTGGTGGAAAGAAGATTTGAGTGGAAAGCAACTTGGGGAAGGCTAGAGATCAAGATTCATATGGTTGGAATGAAATATCTTGGCCTCAACACATGAGTAGGTGGTTCTCTCTAACTGGTAAGTTGGAAGTGTAGGTTTGTTCTGATGGCTCTCTCCACGAATGAAGAGGATGTGGAGGGGTATATATAGCCTCCACACAAAATCTAACCATTACACACAATTTACCAAACTCGATGGGACCGAATCATCAAACTCGGTTGGACCGATTTAGTAAACCTAGTGACCGTTAGGGTTTTTGGTGGGACTGACATGCAACTCGGTAGGACCGATATGGTTAGGGTTAGGGCATAATGTAATCTCGGTGAGACCGATTACACAAACTCGGTGAGACCGAATTTGGTAATTGGCTAACCAGAGAGTTGGTCAGGTAAACTCGGTGGGACCGATTTGCTCTTTTGGTGAGACCGAAAAGTTACAAAAGGGAAACAGAGAGTTTACATTGTAATCTCGGTGGGACCGATCGCTCACTTTGGTTAGACCAAAACGTTATGAAGGGAAACAGAGAGATTACAATCCCATCTCGGTGAGACCGAGATCCCTATCGGTGAGACCGATTTGCCTAGGGTTTGTGGCAGTGGCTAAGACATCTGAACTCGGTGGCGCCGGATAGAAAGAATCGGTAGGGCCGAGTTTGACTTTAGGTTTAGGTCATATGTGGATGTGAGAAAGTAGTGGAGGGTTTTGGAGCATATCACTAAGCACATGAAGCAAAAGGCTCATTAAGCAACACCTCATCCCTCCTTGATAGTATTGGCTTTTCCTATAGACTCAATGTGATCTTGGATCACTAAAATGTAAAATGTAGAGTCTTGAGCTTTTGAGCTTGAGCCAATCCTTTATCCTTGATATTTTGAGGGATCCACTTTCATCATCCATGCCATGCCATTCATTGAGCTTTCCTGAAATATTTGTCTTGGAATAGCATTAGCTCAATGAGCTATATGTTGTTATGAATTACCAAAACCACCTAGGGATAGTTGCACTTTCAATCTCCCCCTTTTTGGTAACTAATGACAACATATAGATCAAAGCTTCGACAAATGATAATAAAATTTGAAAAACATCGTCGCTTTGAGAAGTATGTGATAAGCAAGAGCTCCCCCTAAATTTGTGCGTAGTAATATTTGCTTTGGACTGCAAATGCACAAGGAATTAGGCTCATGGGTTACTATTCCATGTCACATACATCTTGGTGGAGCGCTCAAAATAACAGAGATTGAATAGATGCACTCATCACCAAGCAAAGTGAATGATCATATAAGGATAAGTAAGATAATATCATAACGAGCATAAGTGGATCTTATGATCGAACACATGATCATCAATGTCTCACAGGTAATTGCATAGTATCTCAAACAATCAAAAGCAAATAAAGTTCAACCAAAAAGACAAGAGAGAACAAAAGCAAATCTCTCTCTCTCTCGAAGCCTATGATCTATACATTTTTCTCCCCCTTTAGCAACAAGTTAACAAAAAGTTCCTAGAAAATGCATAGGACTATATCGTCTCTCAGGCTTGGTCTTCTGGTGGTGGTGGTGTCCGGAGAACTCCAAGAACGAAGGCTTCAGTCGATGTAGTAGGAGCTGAAGGAGTTGGTGCTGGAGTTGGTGGTGCTGGAGCTGTAGCTGGAGCTGATGAAGTGACTCTGGTGTCTTGAACTGGCTCTGCAGCTGATCTCTGAGCTCGTGGCACTCTGGCAAATGCATCAGTCATTGTCCCGCCCTTCCTCTCCTGCATGTCATCCTGTAGCTGCTCCACAGCTGACTGAATCTCAGTTACTTTGACATCAAGATCATAGAACTTTTGTTCCATGATTCTTTCCAGGCTCTCCTGGTTTTGAGTTAGGGTGGCCAACCCCTTCTCAATCCGTAGATTTGATGCTATCAAGTAACCAAGCTGCTCCTGCTTGTTCTTCAGAACGTATTCAGATGCCTCTGCTTGAGTTGGCATCTTGGCAGCCTTCTCTTTCCTTGCTTTCTCCTTCTTCTCTTGCGCTTGTACTGATGATGGTTCATTCTCAGTCATGACAACTTGATTGTCCTCAAAGTCAAGATAGAGAACCATGTGTTCCTTATCCAACAGATACTTTCCTATGCCCATCTTTGAGTTAATCAACTCCTGAATCTGTGGGGCATATCCACAGCTCCTCTTCTGGTCTGCTGCAGTCCTCTTGATAGTTTCAACTATGAGGCTCATGACTTTGAATTTCTGAGGCACATCAAAAATGTGAAGCAAATTGATTGCATGCCCTCTGATCATGTTGTGGTCACCTGATTTGGGCAAAAGAGTGTGCCTTAGGATCCAGTTGATTGTAGGCAGCCCTGACAGAAGAAAATGAACTGATCCAAACTTGAAGGACTCAAGTGCATCATCGGGTATCTCCTTGTACATCTGTGACATTGAGTTGTGACCCATCTTCTTCATGGCATAAATGTCCAGGTCATCTTCACTCTCCTTTGGGGCATTGATCAGACTTGCCCATTCCTCTATGGTTGACTGATATCTCGTTCCTTCGACATCCAAACTATCCCGCCATACGGATAGAAATGTGTTGTGGAGTAGAATTGCATTATGAGCTCGTCATTCCAATTTGTGAGCTTCTGCCCAACAAAATCTGCAACTCCACAAGCACTGAAGCTATTGTACACTCCAGGATAGTGTTCTTCATTCTCCTGAATGTAGGTCCAGTCGACCCACCTCATATCACAAACTACGGGCTTCTTATCCAATAGGATGGTCTCATAGAAGTCCTGCTGTTCCTTGGTGTGGAACCTGTAATCCACAGCAGTCCTTCTCCTGGTGGCATATGGATCTGACTCTCTCCATAGCCTCAACCCTTGATTTCTCCTGATCTTCATGTTCTCAGCCACATGATGAGCATCATTGTGGTTTGGATCTTGGGTTTGAGCTTCCTTAGGACCTGCCCTTCTTCATCTTCCTCAGCATCAACCTCAGGCATTGGAGCCTTGTTCTTCTCAGTTGCTGGTATACTCCTGGTATTCCTCTTTGGTGCACACTTGGGCTTAGGGGCAGCTTTGGGCTTTGAAGTTGCAGCCCCTGACTTTATGGCATCACCCATCAGCTTTTGTGCCTTGGTGCAGGCTCAGCAACCTCTTCTTCCTCTTCCTCCATCATAGATGGTTTCCCTATCACTCTGGCCATGGTCTTCTTGACCCTTTCCTTCCTTTTCTTTCCTTCAGCAGCAGTAGGTTCTTTGGGTTGGGATTCCAAAGAAGCTTGAGTAGAGACTCTGGCTTTGGACATTGGTTGTCGACCTGCTGGCCTTTTGATCTTCATTCCAGGCTTAACTGCTGTCGAGCTGTACTCCATCTTGAGCACTTTGTTCTTGGAACTGGCCTCATCCTCAGCTGCCACATAATCCTCATCCTTAGATTCTGAGGTCTTCTTCTTCCTTGTCCTTGTGGTAGCCTTAAGCAAATTGCTGGGAGTGCTTCTGCTCCCCTCATCTGAGCTGCTAGAGGGACTAGTGCCCTCACTCATGTGAATCTGTTCTTTTGACCTGTTCTGGCTGTCACTTTGGTCTGACATGCTGCTCACACTGACTGCTGACCCTGTGAATATTTATAGATGAGGTAGAGTGGATGAGCATCACAAAATGCAGAGATTTTTGCAAACGAATGATTCAAAAAAAACTTAGTTTTAGTTTTCCACAGAAAGCATTTCAGATCTACCGATTTTTAAACTCGGTGATACCGAAGCAGTTTTGGAACCTAAACTAGTGAACTCGGTCAGACCGAGTCACTGTTCGGTGGCACCGAGACTGCTAGGGTTTCACAAAGTTCTAAACTCGGTCACACCGATTTGTAATTCTCGGTCAGACCGAGACTTACAAGTGCAATGGCATTAGCCAAATCGGTGGGACCGAGTTTTTCAACTCGGTGGGTCCGAGATGGTTTCGGCGGAATCCTAACCCTAAATTTTTGAATCATACCTATTCTAAGGATTGTTTTGACTGGATAGAAGTGTTTCAATCGTGGCAAGATGCATTACGAATACAATGTGCTGAGAATCGGACGAGGATAGCATAGTGATCGAGTTCATACCCTAGTTCGGCGGTGAAATCGCTACGGCGACAACGACGGAGGAGAATTCCATTGACGGCGGCGGAGACCAGAAACAGGAGGCGGCTGGCAACGAAGTCGACGATCCATATACCTGGTAGGCAGAGCGAGCTATGCGCGGGCGAGAAGTTTCGGAGAAAGTTTTCCAAAAATTTGCTCGTGTGTATATATAGCCCGACATTGTCGGTGTGACCGAGATGAACAACTCGGTGGCACCGAGATGCATAACTGTTAATAGTTACAGCAACTCGGTGTGACCGAAAAGTTAAAATCAGTTGCACCGAGATTGAAAACCTAGATCGAATTAGTAATCTCGGTATGACCGAAATGGAGGAATCGGTCAGACCGAAAATCACAAAGAAGTTTTGGAAGTTTAAGTCTATGACGAATCGAGGACTCCGAGTGCTCCTCACACAGAGTGGTTTGAATCTGACTTGATCAAATTTTGTGATGTAGCATGAATAGAGTTTGAGACGATAAAAGCATAGATAGCTAGAGAAGGTTCTTAGGCATTCTTGTCCATCCACTTGGCAAAAGAAAAAGAAACCAATCAATCAAACAACAAGTGGATGTCCTCGAATGAGTAAAATGTGCAATCAACATGCTCACACAATAAAATGACAAATGAAATATGTGACAAAGAATGCACAACCAATTCTAGCATCTATCAAACAATTGGCGATGACTAGGTCATCTATATATGAGTATATTGACTTAGGAGTCAAATGAGAACATTTGATCATAGGTCATACTCATCGTTTAAGCTCAAGTGGGGTTACCACTTTCACATAAAGCATTTATGTGTTCACATCATTAGAGTTGCTTTGACTCAATTCTTAGAGTTAAGCCCCCCCTAGATGTGAGATCCCCCCTTAGAGGGGTAAACTGACCTTGGGTTGTCGTTGATGACTTCATGTAGGTGTTGAAGATGTGGATGCTCAATGTTGATGTAGATCTTTTGGAGCAATCCTTTGGAGTGAGTTGCAATTTCAATACCTACACGGGTTAGTCCCACAAGGAACAAACAAGAATATCCATAGACATAGAGTGATGCACACACAAAACGATGTCCATGAAAACATTAGGTTACCTTGTCCCTTGCCTTATCAACATGAGGGTTTGTGACTCCTTGAACTAGTGCAAGATATGGAAGTTGATTGCACTTGTCCTCGCCATAATGATATGAGTGAAAAATGTTGGCGGAGTCACCCTCAAGAACTCTCTAGTTCTTCTTCTTCGGGATCCACATCATCTTGATGGGAATCCTTGGTGTAGTAGTTGTACTTGATGAAGTAGAACTTGATGCAGTCTTGGGAACCCACTTGACCAAGGCCTTAGGTGCTTCTTCAAATGCATCAATCTCTTCTTGAAGCTTGTCCTTGCCTTTGTTCTTGTGGTCTTGTGGTGGAAGATCATCTTGTGCTTGTGTTCCCTTGAAGGAAGTAGGATCATACTTCTCTTGTTAAGGAACAAACTTCGTCTTGGGGTATTGATCTTCTTCCCACTCAACTCCATTTGCATTGAACTTTCGTTCAAAACCAACACCTTGATTCTTCCGGTGCCTTCCTTGCTTGCGTGCATAATTTCCTCAAATTGCTTACTCCCGACAAGGCTCTTGTATACACCTTTCTCTATAATTCCCTTCAATAAGCTATTTTCTTGGTCAAGTCTAACTTGGCTAAGAGAATCATTAGTGGAATCAAGAGAACTACTAGAAGCAACAATATTGGATTTAGCATTATTATTGTTACTACTAGAAGAAGAATCCTTTTTGTTCTTGTTACTAGACTTGACTTGAGGCATGTAAGTAGATAAGAGTAAACGCTTGGCAATGTAAGAAGAACTTTTCTTATGAAGATCATCATTGATCGCTTTTAGGAACTCATGCTCTTGCTCAAGATTGACCTTTTTAAAGCGTAACTTCTCATGAGCCCTTAAAAGTTCTCGATGATCTTCGAAGATAGTTTCATGACCTAACTTAAGAGTGTTTAGTTCTTTAGTTAGAAGATCAATTTTCTCCTTATCATTGTCATTCGTTTCATCCTGATTAGCATGATTAATTGACGTTTCATCATAGTATTCATCACTAGAGTTGTCAACAAGTAAATCATCTTCACCTATTAAGTCATCTTCATCACTATTAAAATCAACATACTCGGGGTGTGTTACCTTAGGACCTTTGGCCATGAAGCATCTTCCAATTCCTTCATTTGGTGATTCAAATATGTCGTAGGAGTTGGTTGACACAAGTGCTAAACCGGCAACACCTTCATCTTGAGTGTGTTCGGAGTCAGAGTGATAGCTTCTCTCGGAGTGATTGTCGGAGTCGGATACCCATTCACCAACATGAGCTTGATGTCTTCGTTTTGTGTAGCTCTTTGATGACTTGTCCTTCCTTTCCGAATCCTTGCTTCTCCGTGAGGGTCCTCGTTCATAACGATCATCTCTACTCCTTCTCTCTCTTGGTGCTGATTCTTCTCTTCTACTTCTTCTCTTGGGAGAATCTTCTCTTCTTTTGTAGGGTGCCGTACACTCATTGAAATAGTGTCCGGGTCTCCCACAATTGTAGCAATTGCGCTCTCGACTAGAAGATCTTTTGTCATTGTAGGACCTTGACTTGGAGCTTCTTTGTTTGCTTCTACTCTTGTAGAATTTGTTGAAAGTTCTTCACTATTAAGCTCAATTCTTCATTGAAGGTTTGTTTCTCACTTGATGATGTGGGGGCTTCACATGAGGCTTTGTAAGCACCACTTGACTTGTTGTGAAGTTCCTCCTTATCCTTGAGTGACATCTGATAAGAAACAATTCTTCCAATGACTTCCGTTGGCTTGAGATCTTTGTAATTTGGCATCATTTGGATCAATGTGCACACGGTATCATATTTTCCATCCAATGCTCTTAGGATCTTCTTGATGATGAATCTGTCGGTCATGTCTTCACTTGCTAAGCCGGCAATCTCATTTGTGATAAGAGCAAGCCTAGAGTACATTTCAACGACACCTTCACCATCCTTCATTTTGAACTTGTCAAGCTGACTTTGGAGCACATCCAACTTGGATTCCTTGACGGAGTCGGTACCTTCATGCATATCAATCAAAGTATCCCAAATTTCCTTTGCATTCTCAAGACGGCTGATTTTGTTGAATTCTTCGGGGCACAGTAGGTTGAAGAGGATATCACAAGCTTGAGCGTTGTATTGCAACATCTTCAATGCTTCCGCACTAGCTTCACGGTTCGGTTCTCTCCCATCAAAGAATTCACCTTGCAAGCCAATACACACAATAGCCCAAACGGCGGGGTTATGTCCGAGAATATGCATTTTCATCTTATGCTTCCAACTAGTAAAATTAGTGCCATCAAAGTAAGGACCTCTATGGTGATAATTTCCCTCACTAGACACCATACTCTCCTAGGTTGTGAAACCAAGGCTTTGACCACCAAAAGCTATGGAAATCAAAGCAAATGGAGACCAAAGCTCTGATACCACTTGTAGGACCTTGAAGTATGTCTAGAGGGGGGTGATTAGACTACTTGACCAATTAAAAACTTAACCTTTTCCCAATTTTAGACTTTGGCAGATTTTAGCTATCTTTAAGCAAGTCAAGCAATCTTCACGCAATTCAAGCAAGCATGCAAAGAGTATATAGGCAGCGGAAAATAAAGCATGCAACTTGCAAGAATGTAAAGGGAAGGGTTTGGAGAATTCAAACGCAATTGGAGACACGGATGTTTTTGTCGTGGTTCCGATAGGTGGTGCTATCGTACCTCCACGTTGATGGAGACTTCAACCCACGAAGGGTAACAGTTGCGCGAGTCCACGGAGGGCTCCACCCACGAAGGGTCCACGAAGAAGCAACCTTGTCTATCCCACCATGGCGGTCGCCCACGAAGGACTTGCCTCACTAGCGGTAGATCTTCACGAAGTAGGCGATCTCCTTGCCCTTACAAACTCCTTGGTTCAACTCCACAATCTTGTTGGAGGCTCCCAAGTGACACCTAGCCAATCTAGGAGACACCACTCTCCAAGAAGTAACAAATGGTGTGTTGATGATGAACTCCTTGCTCTTGTGCTTCAAATGATAGTCTCCCCAACACTCAACTCTCTCTCACAGGATTTGGATTTGGTGGAAAGAAGATTTGAGTGGAAAGCAACTTGGGGAAGGCTAGAGATCAAGATTCATATGGTTGGAATGAAATATCTTGGCCTCAACACATGAGTAGGTGGTTCTCTCTCAGAACTGGTAAGTTGGAAGTGTAGGTTTGTTCTGATGGCTCTCTCCACGAATGAAGAGGAGGTGGAGGGGTATATATAGCCTCCACACAAAATCTAACCATTACACACAATTTACCAAACTCGATGGGACCGAATCATCAAACTCGGTTGGACCGATTTAGTAAACCTAGTGACCGTTAGGGTTTTTGGTGGGACTGACATGCAACTCGGTAGGACCGATATGGTTAGGGTTAGGGCATAACGTAATCTCGGTGAGACCGATTACACAAACTCGGTGAGACCGAATTTGGTAATTAGCTAACCAGAGAGTTGGTCGTAAACTTCGGTGGGACCGATTTGCTCTTTTGGTGAGACCGAAAAGTTACAAAAGGGAAACAGAGAGTTTACATTGTAATCTCGGTGGGACCGATCGCTCACTTTGGTTAGACCAAAACGTTATGAAGGGAAACAGAGAGATTACAATCCCATCTCGGTGAGACCGAGATCCCTATCGGTGAGACCGATTTGCCTAGGGTTTGTGGCAGTGGCTAAGACATCTGAACTCGGTGGCGCCGGATAGAAAGAATCGGTAGGGCCGAGTTTGACTTTAGGTTTAGGTCATATGTGGATGTGAGAAAGTAGTGGAGGGTTTTGGAGCATATCACTAAGCACATGAAGCAAAAGGCTCATTAAGCAACACCTCATCCCTCCTTGATAGTATTGGCTTTTCCTATAGACTCAATGTGATCTTGGATCACTAAAATGTAAAATGTAGAGTCTTGAGCTTTTGAGCTTGAGCCAATCCTTTATCCTTGATATTTTGAGGGATCCACTTTCATCATCCATGCCATGCCATTTATTGAGCTTTCCTGAAATATTTGTCTTGGAATAGCATTAGCTCAATGAGCTATATGTTGTTATGAATTACCAAAACCACCTAGGGATAGTTGCACTTTCACCATTCCATGTCACGTCCCCCCTGATGAGGGCACAATCCTCGTAGGCGCCGCGTGCCAGCTTCTCTAGAAGCCGCCCGATAGGAGTCGGCTTGACTTGGCCTTGCCTCCAGGACTCGGCCGTTTATGGGCAGCCGGCTATTCCTCCAGCCGGCCTCCAGGAGGTGGCTCTTCATCTTGTCGTCGTGAGGGGCGCAGCCAGCCCCGATGTCTTGAAAGGTTCTGGGCTTCGGGTCAGCCTACCGGTGGCCCATTACTCCGACAGTAGTCCCCGAAACTAGTGAGGCGCCGCGGGCGATTGGTCGAGGAGCCTCAGCAGTTTCCTTTTCCCAGCGTTTGAGGTAGAGCCTCTTCCGTCTTCTGCCAGGCCGACTGGTAGGAGTTGGACTCGCCCAATCTGACTTGTCCGAAATTTTCGAACGCCTCGGCGGGATCCGAGTGGCGTGCTAGCTAAGCTTCTAGGCCGCCGCCTGTTTCGAGCCTGCCACGTGGCGACGAGCGGCCGGGCCAGTCTGCCCACCCACGCGTGCGACGGGACACGTCTGCCGGCGGGGCCCGCCACTACCACGCCTCGGCACGTGAGCGGATCAGCTGCGGCCGAGGTGGGCGGTTGAGGCTCCCGTGGAGTTACTGCTCGCAGTAATTTCGAGCGAAAAACATGGGGCGTGGGGTAGTGGGCACAGTAAATCCCACGACCGCCCCCTCGGCTTCGCAGCCCATAGGCCTATAAGTAGGCGGAGGAGGGGGAGCGGCGGAGCACGCGCGCCCCTCCTCCTCACTACTTCCTCTTTCTTCTTCCTCTCACCGACGCGCTTCCACGCCGCGCTGAGCACCGCGGTTCTTCGTTCCCAATGAGCTCCTCTTCCACCGTCACGCCCCCTGCGGTGCGCTCCGGCGCATGGGATGGCTCTGAGGTTCACGACGACCACGTCGGTTTCCTCCGCAAGACGCGGCGGCTGCCCGGCAAGGATTTTCATGAGGGTTCGCCTTGCGCCAGAGAGGGAGTTCTTGCCGGCGCCGGAGGAGGGCGAGCGGGTCGTCTTCCGCTCGCACTGCCTGCGCGGCCTTGGCTTGCCGGTGAGCGGCTTCTTCCGGTCCTTCGTCGACTTCTACGGTCTCCAGCCGCACCACCTCACCGCCAACACGGTGGTGCTGATGTCCACCTTCATCAATTTGTGCGAAGGCTTCCTCGGCGTCCTCCCCACCATCAAACTCTGGGGGGAGTTCTTCTACTCCAAGCTCGGCACCCACGTCGCAGGCGTGCCGGCCCAGTGCGGCGCGTTCATCGCGGTGCGGAGGTCGAGGGCTAACAATCTGTTTTCCCCCCATCACGCTGATAAAGTCGGTGAAGATGTGGCAGCGGTCATACTTCTACGTGAAGAGCGTCTTCGCGGAGGGCGACTGGGTCAACTTGCCGGCTTACGCAGCTGGCCAGCCAGCTAGAAGGCAGCCCAACTGGTCGTACCGGGCCAGGACGCTGACGCCTGCTGGAGCCGCCGCCATCGCGCGGCTCCGAGTGCTGACGCAGTCGGAGGGCCTGAGCGGGACTGATTTGCTGGCCGCTTTCGTGGCGCAACGAGTGCTCCTACTCCAAGGCCGCCCTCACATGATCTGCCAGATGAGCGGACATCGGGACCCGAGCCGGCTGTGCACCAAGGAGATGCCTCACGCAGAGGTAGCCTACATGGTGAACTATCTTGCGAACTGCAAGCTCTCGGAAGAGTGGCGGTTCGGCAAGGAGCCGTACTCACGCGCCAACCCTCCGCCCATGGTGAGTTGTCTCTTTTTCTTTTTTCTCTGACTCTTTGTCGTCGAGTCCGTCTTGTCCAGTGTGACCAATCAGCCTTTGAACAGAGCCCCCTCCTCCAGCCAGCAGCTGGCACCGCGGGGCCGGACCGCGAATTCCTCCCCGACCGGGCGGAGAGCGACGTCGACGACCCCGACTTAGGGGCGGCGACCTTGGAGGACGACGCCGAGGGGGGAGGCGGCGAAACAGGCGGCTCGAGGCTCAGAGCCAGCCTCGAGGACTGGCCTAACGACAACGCGGGGGAAGTCGCCCCACGCCACCAGCCGGGAGCCGGCCAGCCGGGCGTGAGCTCTTCTGCCGCGCCAGACGCCCAAGGCGGCGCGGAGAAGCGCAGGGCCACGCCGAGCTTATTCGGTAGCCGGCCGAAAAAACCCAAGGGCTCGGCCGCGGCGACCAAGCGGGACGAAGTAGCCGCGAAGGCCAACCGCTTCCGCAGGGAGGTGAAGACGCCGCAGCTGGTTTCTGCGTAAGTGCTACCTTCCCTTACACCTTCATCTTTTCTTTGTTGATCTGGTCTGAGTTTCTTTGTTTGCTTCCCTTGGTCAAGGCTCCCCTCTCTCTTGAGAAGGTGGTTGCCGCCTCCATCGTGGGGTCGGCGAAGACTTTCGCCACCACTCGGCGGATCGACCCCGCCGCCGACCTCCGGGAGGCGAGGGAGTGGAACGCGCGAGAAGTGCGCGAAGAGAAGGAAGCCGCCCTCCTGGAGAAGGCGGAGCCCGCCGCCCTGAAGAAGCTGGCGGAGGCCGAGGCCGCCGACGCGGCGAAGAAGCAGGCTGAAGAAGCCGCGTACCGTCAGTCGGCGGTTTCCGTCATTCCTCTGAACTCTGCCCCGCCACCTCCGGAGTTCACGACGCAGACTGGGGGAGTCGGCGGCGAGAACCCGATCATGGAGAGGGACGGCGGTGACACCGCCATGCCGGACTTGATCGTGCCGCCACCGCCATCGTCCGGGAATGCACAAGGCGGGCAGCCGGCAGACCCGCCGGTGCCGCCAACTGATGACGAGGTGGTGGCGGGCCTGGTTCTCGAGGTTGGCACACCGACGTGTCGCCGCCTTGCAAAGGCGGCTTCGGCGCCGCACCCTCTGGAGACTGGAGCCGCGAGCTCCTCGATCTCGGATGCCGAGGCGACGAGCGCCGCGCCCACTGGGTGGGTGCGAGGAGGTGGGACGGGCCCGTTGAATCGGGCGCTTTTGGACGTCCAAGCCAAGATCCGAGCCGAGGTCGAGGCCATCAGGAACTGCAACAAGGCGCATCTGGCATCGCGAGAGGCCGTTCAGGTGCGCTTCCTTCTTCTTTGCTTCTGTTTCTTGTGCTTCTCGGTGGGGGTGCGCCAGCGCATCCACTGGGTGTAGTCCCCGAGTTTCGGGCCGGCTGCTGAGGAGGCGGCTCAGAACTCTAATCGGTGAGTTCCAAGCACTAACACTCATTTGAAATTTTTGTCACAGGATTACCACAATCTCCGCGTGACCGCCTTCAACTCCAACGTCCAGGAGCTGGCTCAGCAGACCGCCGACTTGTCGGAAAGTCGGAATAAGTCCTCTTCTTTTTCCTGCGGGGGCGCGCTGGCGCACCCGCGGGCTGTAGTCCCCGAGATTCGGGCCGACTACTGAGCAGTCGGGCCGGATCTCCCTGGACACTATTCTTCTTTCTGTTGATGACTCCTTTTTTCGCGAGGGCGCGCTGGCCCCCCCGTGGGCTGTAGTCCCCGAGATTCGGGCCGACTGCTGAGCAGTCGGGCCGGATCTCCCCGGTGACTGTTCTTCTTTGCTGGCGACTAATACCTTATTTTCTTCTTTCTTCTGCAGAAGCCAACGCCACCTTGCAGCAGAAGCTGGGCGAGGCCAACACTGCGCTGCACGCTAAGGAGGAGGAGCACAGCAAGCTGGCTGAGGAGCGTGACCGGTTGGTCACGCAACTGGCAGAGCAGAAGGAGCTCCTCAAGAAGGCCCAGAAGGAGGCGGAGGACAGGGAGACCTTCCTCCTTGCCGAGTTCATGACCGAACGCTCCTCCTGGACTAACAAGGAGGCGATGCTGACTTCCGGCTTCCACGAGATCGAGGATATAGTCGATGGTGAGCCTCCCTCATTTTTCTTCTTTGAGCTGCCGGCTGTTGGTCAAGCCGGCTTCTGGTCTTTAATTTTGTTCTTCGCTTCTGTCTTGGCAGACTTCTTCCCTGGCCACTCGGACACCGCCAACCAGGCCAGCAAAGCTGATCGCGATGGACGGAGGGCGGACGGCGCGAAGATCGCCGCCGATGCCCCCCGAACCCTTAGCGAGCAGATCCTAAGCACCGAGGCCCGTCTTCGGCCGGTTCACTGGATGTTGCGCCGGCTTCAGCGTGTCGCCGCCCAGGCCATCACCGCCCTGTGGCCAGACATGCCGGCACCGCGCACCCCAGTCGGACTGCCGACTGGCCGGAGGTAGCGGCCGGCTGTCTTGAGGCCTGGAAGGGCTCTTCAGCCAGGGCTGGAGCGCGCCGGGCATTGGAGTTCGTCAAGGCATGGTACCCTAGGCTAAGTCTGGCCCAGCTGGCCACATTCTGGCTGGAGGCTCAGGAGGAGTTGGCGGTCGTGGAAGACGATCTCGTCAAGCGCGCGACGTCAATCGCCGAGTACACCGATACCAGCATCTTTGTCCCGGAGCGGGTTGAAAACGGCGACGAGACACCGCCGGAATGGTTCGGGCTGAACCCGGACGACGGTGAGGACTCGGCGGAGGTGATCGACTCCAGCGGCAAGGAAGAACGCGAGGCGGAGGAGGGAGGCGAACAGGAGGTGCCAGAGGTCGGAGCGGACGGCCAACCTCAGCCCGACCGCGCCTCTAGCAACGAGCCGCGCCCAACTGAGCCAGCTGCCGCTGGAGGTGACCAAGCAGAGACCGACCAGCCAGCTGCTCCGGCAACTGGCACTGCCGACTCCTTCGATCCTCCGAACCCTTCTGCCGCTTCCTAGGCCGCCACTTTATCTTTTACTTCACCTGTCTATTAGTCTCGATGAACTTGTTAGTTTTGCACAATTCCACCCGTGGGGTGTATCTTGAATTTCTGTTGAAGATCGGCCAAGGGCCTTTGCTATGTAAATATTTTTCCGAGTTCTATCTTTTTCTTGCTTACTGCTCTTTGGCCTTTTCCTTTGACGCCTTCCCTTGGTTGCCATCTTGCCAGCCAAGCAGCCGCTTTGCGGACTGATGCTGGGTCAAGTACTTAGCTACTTTGGGAAGGCAAGTACTTAGCCGTTTAGAGTTCTTTAGCAAGTTAAGTAGAAAACGGCGAACCGACTGCTCAACAGTCGGTCATAAGAGGCGGCAAGCCGGCTTAGACTATGCACATGCTTTGTGTCCTTAGCCATTTTTCATGTGGGCACCCTTTCTACCTTACTCCTGCCCACCGTACAGTCGCTCTGCGAGCTGCGACTTCTGGTAGGAGACGACTTAAGTGCCACACATTACTTGTCCGGCTGCAGGAAGCATTTCATAGTACAAGACGGCAAGTCCCCGGGCCGATTAGTCGGACCCGGTGCTAAGCGGCATAACACAAAATAACATAGGCATAATTCTTATCATATAGATAAAAGAGGGCAGTCCCCGAGCTCTTCTCGGGGGACCCGGAGTCTTCGTACGTTAATACAAAAGGTAGCGTGGTACATACTGCATCAACTGTAAAATCTTCGGAGAAGCTTTGCATTTCATGTCCGCTCCGTCTCCTTGCCGGATTCGTCTCTTTTGCACGCCCGAGGCTTCTGAGCGTCGATCAGGTAGTAGGAGTCGTTGCCCAACACTTTGCTGATGATGAAGGGGCCTTCCCAAGGCGCTGAGAGCTTGTGCTGGCCGACTTTTTGCTGGATCAGCCGGAGCACAAGGTCTCTTTCTTGGAAAGATCTCGGCTTGACCTTTCGATTGTAGTATCGGCGCATGTTCTGCTGGTAGATGCTGGACCGGCTGAGTGCCAACAGCCGGCCCTCTTCCAGCAGATCGACGCCATCTTGTCGTGCTTCTTCCGCCTCCTCTTCGGTGTACATGGTGACTCGAGGGGATTTGAATTCTATGTCCGTTGGGATGATGGCTTCGGCACCGTAGACAAAGAAGAAAGGCGTGAAGTCGGTTGACTTGTTTGGAGTTGTGCGCAGGCTCCAGAGGACGGCTGGCAGCTCGTCGAGCCAGCAGCCGGCCGAACACTCCACAGGCTCGACCAGTCGGGGCTTGATGCCGGACAAGATGAGGCCGTTTGCTCGCTCCACCTGGCCGTTTGACTGCGGATGGGCAACATACGCTAAGTCCAGTCGGATGCCCTGCGTCGCGCAAAAACGGGCCAAGGCACCTTTGGCCAAGTTTGTGCCATTGTCGGTGATGATGCTGTCCGGTATGCCATACCGGACGGTGATGTTGGAGATGAACGTCACAACAGTCGGACCGTTCAACTTCTTGATTGGTTTGGCTTCTATCCACTTGGTGAACTTGTCCACCGCGACAAGAAGATGAGTCATGCCACCTCGTGCTGTTTTGAATGGTCCCACCATGTCCAGGCCCAAGACGGCAAAGGGCCAGGCAATTGGAATAGTCTTGAGTGCAGAAGCCGGCTGATGTGGCTTGGAACGGAACTTCTGGCACCCTTTGCATTTTTGGACCAAGTCCTTGGCGTCTTCTAGAGCGGTCGGCCAGAAAAAACCATGGCGGAAGGCTTTAGCGACAAGTGCCCTTGAAGCCGCGTGGTCGCCACACTCGCCTTGATGGATATCTTTGAGAATCGCTTGGCCTTGCTCTGGCTCCACGCAGCGCTGGTAGACACCAGTGACACTGCGCCTCACAAGCTCTCTGTTGACTATGGAGTAGGCTGCTGCCCAGCGTTGCACTTGCCGGGCCAAGATCTCATCAGTCGGCAGCTCTTTGTTTACCAGGAAATTGAGGATGGGCTGGGCCAATGAAGGTGCTGCGATTTCTTCGACTGTCAGGGCTGCAACTTGGACGAGGGAGGTTGGGCCGGAAGGCGTTGGATTGGAGTCGGCAGCCGCTTGCTGGGTCGATGAAGTCCCCAGGTCGATTGGTGCAGTCCCCGGGCCGAGCTCTGAAGTCCTCGGGCTGGCCGCAGCAGTCCCCGGGCCGGGTTCCGCAGTCCCCGGGCCGGGTGCAACTGTCGCGGCCCTCGGGCCGCCTGCCAGAATTCCCGTGCCAGCCGCTGGAGCTCTCAAGTTGGATCCGACTGCTTCAGGAGGAGCCGGCACGGAGATAGAATCTGACTCTAGCGATGGCTTGACAAACGGCTTTAGGAGGCGTTGAAGGGCGACGCCGGTTGGTAATGCTTGACGGGTGGAGCCGATTCGTGCCAGGGCATCTGCTTGCTCGTTTTCGTTTCTTGGCACATGGAGAAACTCGCACCCTTCAAAATATACACTGAGTTGCTGCACGAGGAAGCGGTAGCTTGCCATCTTTGCATCTTTGGCGTCCCAGTCGCCTGACGACTGTTGGACCACCAAGTCAGAGTCACCATAGCACAGGATCCGGCGAATGCCGAGCTCTTTGGCCAGCCCGAGCCCGTGAATGAGTGCCTCGTATTCGGTGATGTTGTTGGAGGCGGCGAAATGGATTTGCAGCACATATTTGAGCTAGTTGCCTTTGGGAGAGGTGAGGACGATGTAGACTCCCAAACTGGTGCGCATCTTGGAACCATCAAAATGCATCTGCCAATGGGTGGAGTCGGGCGCTGGCGGCAGGTACTGGGTCTCGGCCCAATCGACGAGGAAGTCGTCCAGTGCTTGTGACTTGATGGCGGTGCGAGGCTGGTAGTAGATGGTGTAGGGGGCCAAATCTATGGCCCATTTGGCCACTCGACCCGAAGCATCTTGGCTTCCAATGATCTCGGCCAGCGGAGCTGTGCAGACCACGGTGATTGGGTGCTCTTGAAAATACGGCTTCAATTTCTTGGCGGCAAAGTGCTCGCTGCAACACATCTTCTGGTAGTGGGGGTAGTTTTGCTTGGAGGTTGATAGTACTTCACTCAAATAATATACCGGTCTCTGGACTGGTAGTGCCTTGCCTTCCTCCTTGCGCTCTACCACAATGACTGTGCTGACCACTCGGCTGGTGGCGGCGATGTAGAGGAGCATGGGCTCCTTAGGAGTCGGAGCCGCCAGGACAGGTGGATTAGTCAACATCTTCTTGAGTTGGAAAAAGCTTCGTCCGCCTTGTTGTTCCACTCGAAACAAGTGGTTTTCTTCATGAGCTGGTACAGGGGAAGAGCCTTCTCACCTAGCCGACTAATGAATCGGCTGATGGATGCCAAGCAGCCAGTGAACTTCTGCACATCCAGCAGTCGGGTGGATATTTCCATCCTCTCGATGGCCTTGATCTTCAGAGGGTTGCACTCTATGCCGCGTTCTGAGACTAGGAATCCAAGCAGCTGGCCGGCTGGTACTCTGAAGACGCACTTCTCTAGGTTAAGCTTGATTTGAAACCGGTGTAGGTTTTCAAAGGTCTCCTTGAGGTCTTCTAGCAGCGTTCCATGCTTCTCCGTCTTCACCACCACATCGTCCACGTATACGTGGGCATTTCTGCCAAGTTGCTTGAGGAGGCACTTCTGCATGCAACGCTGAAACGTGGCGTCGGCATTCCTCAAGACGAATGTCATTATCAAGTAGCAGAAGGCTCCAAACGGCATAACGAAGGCGGTCTTCAGTCTGTTGGCCGGGTTCAGCTTGATCTGGTGGTATCCTGAATATGCATCCAAGAAACTCAACAGCTCGCATCCGGCTGTGGAGTCTATCACTTGGTCGATCCTCGGCAAAGCAAATGGGTCCTTGGGGCATGATTTGTTGAGGCTGGTGTAATCAATACACATACGCCACTGCTTGTTTTTCTTCAGCACAAGGACCGGGTTGGCCAGCCACTCTGGAAAGAACACCTCCATGATGAAGCCGGCTGCCAGCAGCCGACCTATCTCTTCTCCAACAACTCTTCTCTTCTCTTCTGACAGGCGGCGCAAGGGCTGCCTGACTGGTTTGGCATCAGGTCGGACGTGTAACTTGTGCTCGGCAAAATCTGTCGGGACACCCGGCATGTCTTTGGGGGACCATGCAAAGATGTCCCGATTCTCACGGAGGAAATCGACGAGCTCGCCTTCCTATTTGCTGTCGAGGTTTGTACCTACGACAACGTACCTCTCCGGGTGCTCCAGGTCCAAGGGTATCTTCTGTGTCTCTTTGGCTGGCTTGAACGAGCCCTCAGCTTCCGACTCCTTGGGATCGGGCGACCTCTCCGGCTGCTTGCCTGCCATTGCCACGACCCGGTCAAGGAGCCGCTTCTCAGCTGCGATCACGAGGGACTCGGCCAACCGACTGCTCTCAGCTACGCAGGCGGACGACTTCTTGTAGTCGCTGGCTATGGTCAGAATCCCCTTGGAACTCGGCATCTTCATTTTGAGGTAGGCATAGTGGGGGACCACCATGAACTTGGCCAGAGCAGGCCGGCCAAGTGGTGCATGGTATGGGCTCTCAAGGTCCACCACTTCGAACAAGACTGACTCTCGGCAGAAGTGATCTTTGTCCCCAAAGAGGACGTCTATCTGGATCTTGCCGATTGGTGAGCAGGAAAGGCCAGGAACTATGCCATGGAAAACAGTCCGGCTGGACTGAAGCTGCCTTTGTTTGATTCCTAACTTCTCCATGTTGTCTTTGTACAGGATGTTGATGCTGCTGCCGCCATCTATCAGAACTCGGGAGAAACGAGCGGCTCGCCTATCTGTGGCAAAGGTGGCATCCAAAACCAGAGCGTAGGATCCGGGATTGGGCATCACTTCTGGGTGGTCGGCTCTGCTCCAGCTGATGGGCTTCTCGGACCAATGCATAAACTCTGGGGTCTCTGATGCTACCACATTCACTTCTTGCTGCTGCAGCCGCCTGCTGCATCTATCATCGGCCACGTTGGTGGACACGACATAGGCTCCATGCTCTTCTGGATACTCATCTTGTATGGCTCCGACTGGTCTGACCGCTGGCTGCTGGGGCGGAGGAGGAGGCTGCTGCCCAGCAGGCGGGGGAGGCAAGAGGCCGTCTCCCTTGGCGATCCTGGTGAGCCAATGGCACTTCCGAGTGGTGTGGTTGGACGACTTCGCACCACTATGGAATTTGCAGGGTGCATCCAGAGTCTGCTCATATGAGAAAGCCGGCAGCCAATTGGGCTTGCCACCCTTCTGGCGTTTGGGCGGAGGCTGCCCTTCCGGCTGCTGGTCTTCGACTGTAGCCACCTGCCGGCTGGTGGAAGCCGGCTGCATAGCCTTGCGCTTGTGGTCGTTCTGCTGTTGACGCCGACTGGTGTCACCAGCCGGGGATCGGGGAGCCTGAGGGGCCACTTCCCCAAATGCATCGACTTGGATCTCTGCCTTCATGGACGAGTCGACCGTGCCTTATTTGTCCGCTATGATCAGCAGCTCGTCGAGGGTCACCGGCTCGTCGCAGAGGAGTCGGTGCTTGAGGAGGGTGCCTTCTCTGCACCCGGCGGTGAAGTACTCGATGGCCTGCACCTCGTGCATGCCTTCGCAAGAGTTGCGGACCTCGGCCCAGTGCGTGAGGTAGTCGCGAGTTGACTCGTTGGGGCCTTGCACGCACAAGGAGAGCTGGCGGGGCTTGGGCGGCCACTTGTACGTGCTGGTGAAGTTGCGGACGAAGGCGTCAGTGAAGTCGACCCAGTTGTTGATGCTGCGGGGCTTTAGACTGTTGAGCCATGTCCAGGTTGTGCCCTGGAGCATGAGCGGAACATATTTCACAACAACGCGCTTGTTGCCGTTTGCTATGCTGACGGCTGTGGAGTAGTCGACCAGCCAGTCCTCCGGCTTCACGGAGCCGGTGTATTTGGGCGTGTCTCTTGGGAGCGTGAACCCTTTGGGGAAGGGCTCGTCTCGAATGCGGGGGCCGAAACACGGCGGACCCAACTCATCTTCTTCTTCTAGCGCCAGGGACAGATGGAGACGGTCGATCCGGTGGCGGGCATCGTTCTCTCCGAGTCCCTCTCGGCGGCCAAGGCGGTCGCCAAGTGTCGGGTGATCAACAGGCGGCGGGAAGACGCGCCTTTCCCTGCGATGGGGAGGAGGCGGACAGTCATCCCGCCGTCTTGGTCGCGCTCTATGGTGACACGAGTCCGACTGCGGCTGGCAGCCGACTCCTTGTCTCTTCTTCCGCGGACGCCACCAGTCGGCATCCGAGAGGTCGCGCCTTGATCTCGGCGGGGAGGCAGATCGTCGTTTTGCCGGTGTGGCGCCTCGGTGCGGCAGCTGGCCTCATGCTGCTCGGCAGCCGCGTCGAGGAGCCGCTGGACGCGCTCCGCCATCTGGCGACGTTCTTCGCCCTCGAACTTGTCCAGCTCTTCTGTTGTCGCCTTAGCAGCTCGAATGTTTTCCGCAGGCATGGCGTAGACGGGGCGATCTGCCCCGAACAGGTTGGCGATGGCCACTCCGCGCTGCTGGACTGTGCCAAGGCAGCTGGGCCCATCTGGTGCTGGCGTACCACCCAAAACACGGTCCATCTCGCGCTGATAGGCTTCCGACGGGCGTCTCATGCTAGCACGCCTTTTGGCACCCTCGACGAGCTGGATGCGGCGTGCTTCCAGCATCTCAACTTCGGCGTCTTCTGGGATGGGCGCCGTCAGGCCTTGCAGTGCCGCGTCGAGCAGGTCGCGAGCACCTCCGCCGGAGTGCTCGCCGTGACCGATGACAAGCACCTCCATGACGGTGCTTCCTCCGCTCTCCGCGCGAGGGAGCGGCTCGTCGTAGACCACCACGTTGGTGGGGAACGCGTCAAGCGATGCAGTGTCGCAGTCGACCAATATAGGGTCGGTGGAGCCTACAGACTCCAGGTCCACAGCTGGCTCGCTGGTGACGTGAAGTTGATCGAGGAGGCCCGCGAGGCGGCTCTCGGGGCCGTCTGTGCCCGCGTCGGACGCGGGCTCGCCGGAGAGGTGGACCTCGCCAATGAGATCAGCGAGGCAACTTGCCGTGCAGGAAACTTCCATGCCATGCCGCGCGTTGGCGCAGACTCCGTCTGGCGTGCCAGGCTGGCTGCGCTCGCCAGGGAGGAAAAGGGTTCTCGACCAGAACAGGTCTCCGGACGACGGTGCACCTTGCCCCATGGTGGGTGCCAAATGTCGGGGGTTGGGTGCGACATATGCCAAAGGATGGCTTATCATGGTGGGAGCGAGTAGAACGTCGCCGGTGCCCGGAAGCGGGATGAGGCGTAGACACGAACGCCGGCGTACTTTACCCAGGTTCGGGGCTCTCCTAGGAGATAACACCCGTAGTCCTCCTCTGCGGGGTCCCCGCATGATCACTAAGGCACAAGTGGATACACAGGTGCTCCTCGAGCTGTATGCTAGAGGTAGGAGAAGGCAAGGCTAGCTCTCTCCTTCCTCTATGATCTGGTCTAATTCTAACAGGTTCGGAACCCTTTGCATGGGTGCCCTGGGTGTTTATATAGGCCTACCCCCAAGGGTATATTGGTAATCCGGCCGGGTGTAGGGCCCGGCCGTCAGCCTCTTTGGCCGCCAGCTTCTCCGCCGCCTGGTGGGCCCCGCCGACTGGTTGGGTACGGGGCTGACAGGCCGTACCCGCTGCTCCCGGGTCTTTTTGGCAGCTGATCACTGTTGCCGTGTCTCTAATGAAGCCGGCGTGGTCAGGGGGTCATGGCTACAGCTCCGCCGCCTGGCGGGCGATTACTGTAGGCACTCCCTGTCTCGTCTTGTTAATGGCGCGTGGGTCCCGAGGAAGGGCGGGCCGACTCCTAGGGTCCGACCTCCCTCGGGTCCGACTGGTAGGGCTCTTGCCGTCTTCTGGACTCTCGCTGACTGGTGGGGCCCATCGTCCTTGGGCCGTACAGACAGGCCGTCGTGGGAGCAGGACTCCGCCTACTTGTGGTGACGTCAGGGATGGCATGGCAACAAGCAGCTGCGCGGGCGGAGATCTCCTTGACAACAGACTTGTGGCCACACCAACCCTTGGGAAGGGGAGGGGATGGGCTACACTGTAGCCATTCCATGTCCCGTCCCCCCTAATGAGGGCACGGTCCTCGTAGGCGCCGCGGGCCGACTCCTCGGGGACGGCTTCTCTAGAAGCCGCCCGATAGGAGTCGACTTGACTTGGCCTTGCCTCCAGGACTCGGCCGTTTATGGGCAGCCGGCTATTCCTCCAGCCGACCTCCAGGAGGCGGCTCTTCATCTTGTCGTCTTGAGGGGTGCAGCCAGCCCCGATGTCTTGAAAGGTTCTAGGCTTCGGGTCAGCCTACCCGTGGCCCATTACTCCGACACGCGGCAATAGGAAGGGGTCCTTAGGACAAGCCTTATTGATATCTGTGTAGTCAATACATAGCCTCCACTTCCCGTTTGCCTTGCGCACCACCACCGGATTGGCCAACCACGTCTGATGGAGCAGTCCTCTCACCAAGCCTGCCGCTTCAAACTTCATGATCTCCTCTGTGATGAACTCCTACCGTTCCAAAGCCTGCTTCCTGACCTTCTGCTTGACGGGTCGCGCATGGGGACAGACAGCAAGATGGTGCTCAATCACTTCCCTGGGAACGTCGGGGATGTCGGATGCTTGCCATGCAAATACATCGACATTCGCCCACAGGAAAGTGCCGAGCGCGCTTTCCTATTTGCTGTCGAGGGTGGAGCTTATGGCGAAAGCCCCTCCCATGCCATCCTCCTTGATGGACACCTTCTTGGTGTTTGGCGGTGCAGCTCTGGATTTCTTGCTCTTACCGGTGGAGCTCTCTGGCACGTCCTCGACGGTAGCACAACACTCTGAAGCGGAGCGCTTGCCGGAGTGGGTGTGAGAGGTCTTGTCGGTGTTCTTCTTCCCTCCCGGGGCTTCAGCGGCAGGAGCAAGTGCCTTGGAGGCAGTTGTCGGTGTCAAAACCGGCGGATCTCGGGTAGGGGGTCCCGAACTATGCATCTAATATCGATGGTAACAGGAGACGGGGGACACAATGTTTACCCAGGTTCGGGCCCTCTCTATGGAGGTAATACCCTACTTCCTGCTTGATTGATCTTGATGAATATGAGTATTACAAGAGTTGATCTACCACGAGATCGTTATGGCTAAACCCTAAGAGTCTAGCATGTATGACTATTTAATGAATATTCGGTCCTATAGACCTAACCCTCTGGTTTATATAGCCACCGGAGGGATCTAGGGTTACACAAAGTCGGTTACAGAGAAAGGAATCTTCATGTTTGATCGCCAAGCTTGCCTTCCATGCAAAGGAGAGTCCCATCCGAACACGTTGAGAGTCTTCGGTCTTCATATCTTCATAGCCCATCAGTCCGGCCCATGGCTAGCAGGCCGGACGCCCGAGGACCCCTTAGCCCAGGACTCCCTCAGTAGCCCCTAAACCAGGCTTCAATGACGAGGTGTCCGGCGCGCAAATTGTCTTCGGCATTGCAAGGCGGGGTCCCCTTTCCAAACTCCAAGATAGTCCCCGGGCGAGAGATGTGTCCGGATCTGCAACATAAATACCACACACACAACCATAGAGAGTATAATATTTCACGAGTCCAATCTGCTGACAAGTTTTTTGTAATGTAACATCATATCCACTCGGTCATTATTTCGAACCGTTTTCGTCTGCCGTTCCTTGTTTTGAGATGCGGTTTCCTTTGGCACGTCTTTTCGAAGCAGAGATCGTGTCCCCTTATTGTGGGATTCTGATCAATACGGGCGTGGGTAACCCAACCGTGCCGTTTGCACAGCCCTTGGGAATAGGTGAGTTTTAAGGCGAGTGGGAAGGCGCTTGATATTTACTGCCTTTATAAGGGGATAAGAATTCCCTTTCTTCACCTGCGCCTTCTCTCTCTCTCTCTCTCTCTCTCTCTCTCTACCCTCCCATCCTTGAGCCCCAGCGCCCAGGCTCTCAACCTTTCCGCCTCAAGCAAGCATTCAACCATGTCCAGATTCGGAGCTGGAGGCAAGTGGATGGCCTCCTCCGTCAAGAAGAAGGATATCAAGGAGCTCCGGGAGGCCGGATACCTGGCCAAGGAGATCGTTCACCGACTCCCGGCCATGGGACAGATCGTCCCTACCCCAAAGCCCCATGAGAGGGTTGTGTTTCTCACACATTTCGTCCGCGGGCTGGGATTCCCTCTCCACCCTTTGTTCACGGACTGATGTTTTACTACAGGTTGGACTTCCATGATCTAGCCCCCAACTCTATCCTCAACATCTCGGCATTTATTGTCGTGTGCGAGGCCTTTCTCCACATCCCACCTCACTTTGGCCTATGGCTGAAGACCTTCAATGTGAAGCCGATGGTGGTGAGTGGCCAACAAGCAGAGTGCGGAGGGGCCATGGTGGGCAAGATGCCCAATGTCACCTGGCGTGAAGGCTCCTTTGTGGAGACGGTGAATACACTACAAAAAAAATACACTTCCGTGATGATACGTGTTTGTCACAGTAGGTCGCGTTTTTGTCATGCATGTACATCCATGACAAATTTATGACAGTAATCAAGATAGTCATACCTGTGTTGTCGTAGAAGTGTTCCATGACATTACCAAAATTATCATCACGGAAGTGTCCACTTCCATGACGATAAATCGCGCGTCACAGAAGTGCTTTCGTCAAGGGTGACCGACATGTGGCATCCACCGTAACGGAACGCCGTTAAGCTATCGAGTTGGATTTTCGATCCGATAACCCGTTAATAGCCATGACCAATACCGATTTTCCACGTGTAAAATTCTCATTGGCCTATAGCTGGGCCGGCCCATTATGGTCTGCAGAATCTTGTGAGCCTTTAGCTGGACTGGCCCACAAAGTTTAAATGGGCCGGCCCAATCAAAGGCCCATAAGATTTAGCGGACCATAATGGGCCGGCCCAGCTAAAGGCCCACAAAATTTAGCGGACCATAATGGGCCGGCCCAGCTAAAGGCCCACAAGATTTTGCGGACCACAATGGGCCGGCCTGGCTAAAGTCCCACAAGATTCTGCAGACCATAATGGGCCGGCCCAGCTAAAGGCCCAATATTCTCTGTCAAATCGGCCCGTAAACGGCCTGGTCTAAACTTGTCATCAATGCGGCCCATGGTCACTTCTGGAACGTTAACAGTCCGCTAAGTAATTGGGCCGAATTACGGCCCGGTGTATTTCCGGCCTGTTAAAGGTCCGGCTTCATTTGGGCCCATTTACAGGCCATCAAAACTTTCGGCCCATAAACGACCGTGAAGGATTTGGGTCATATTCGGCCATGTCTGTCATTCGGCCTGTTAGAGGCCCACTAAAGATTTGGGCCACTTTCGGCCTGTTGTCATTTTCGGCCTGTTAACGCCGGACGTAAACCATGGGCCATATGTGGCCCAACGTCATATCGGGCCCATTAACGGCCCATATAAAAATGACGATAATCTAGCCCGACCGAAGTTCCGGCCTGTTAAAGGCCCGTGTATTAGGTCGGCGCATTTACGGCCCGTCCGAATTTCGGCCTGTCAAATATCCGCATCGTAAATGGGCCACCATTTCGGCCTGCTAAGTCCAGTGGGTTATTTGGCACAATCAGGGCCCAATCTCACTTTCGGTCTATTAAAGGCCCATGTTTTTTAACGGCTCAAGATATTTACACGTGTAAACGGCCTATTTTTACTGAGGGCCCAAATTATGTTTAGGCCTGTTAAAGGCCCACTATGGGCACAGGCCTACCAGAAAAATTTGAAAGCTTATGCTAATTTAAGCCAAGATATTTTTAGTGGGCTACATGCCAATTTCGGCCCGTAATCGTTTTTAGCCCAATTGGAATGGGCCCGACGAATGTTTGCATGTTGGGCTCCTACGAAGCCTTTGGCCGAATACATTACTAAGATAAACCTACACTATACAAAAATAGTGTAGGAATTATTGCAGCCTATGGCAGCATCATAAATGTTGTATCACAACAAAATAAATTCCAATCATACAACAAAAGGCCTGTTGGCATAAAGTTTACTGATCCTTCGGATAAAAGCACCATCGGATGTATAGAAGCACAGATCATTTGACCTGAGTGCTAATGTTTCAGCTGTAGAATCTGATGGAGCAGCACGATCTCCACCTTTTTTCCGCCATTGCTCTTCAACAACGAAGCGAATGTCTGATAGTCTGGTTTCAAAACCATTCATATCTTGACGACATTTCTCAACCACTATTCTTGTT
This sequence comes from Aegilops longissima, assembly GCA_021605205.1. Classification (NCBI taxonomy): domain Eukaryota; kingdom Viridiplantae; phylum Streptophyta; class Magnoliopsida; order Poales; family Poaceae; genus Aegilops; species Aegilops longissima. The sequence continues at coordinate 553,325,904 of CM038678.1, read as the reverse complement.
TCCGAAACAACGCCCATTAGGGATTGGACTTGTGTCCGGAGCAAAGATATATCACTCATCTAGCAGGAAGATTTTGTTCAAGATGGCGATTTGGGCGAGGTTACCTTGACAACCAACCCGAATTACGCAGGAAGGTGCTTTTGCGCTGTTAGTGGAGATCTCGACGCCTTCGCAGCAAGAGGTGACATTGTGCCTGTAGTAGCCTCGTCACCTTCAGGTGGTTGTGGTTGTTCAATCATTTGTTCCATAGCTTCCTGAAAGTTTGAACTTGTAGATTAGTGTACCGGATAAGTTACTAATGAGACAAAAACAAACAAAGTAGGTTAAATGTTTATACATAACTTATTTTGGTGAACTACTGTAATACATTAGCATGTATTGTAGTGCCAACTACATAATAAAATCACTTTCGGAACATATGTCCATGTAGCATGCCTACTGTATTGTCTATTTCCTCACATTCGTTGACATCTAAGGATAAAGAGACATGGTTTAAAGTAGGATGAACATAGTATGACATCATTCATATCATGGGCAAATAGATATAAAACAAACAGGCTATTTTATCATTATGTGCGCACGTGAACATAACAACTAGATTACAGATCAAGACCAAACGAATATCCTTCATCTCTTTTAAACCATGTAAGGTGAAATGATACGTTCAGACAATTGTGTATAAAAGTGAACAGAGTAATCGACATTGGCTGCAAACCAAGTAGTTAAATGAACACATCACAGTACCAATCAGTTCAAGGCAGGAGGAGTAAGGACTTACAACAGCGGCTTGAACTGGTGTGCTCATGCCCTTCATCTTGTTGGTGTGGCAATCCTTGAAGATTTGCACTGCATTGGTTCAGTTCTTTTTGGTCGGACGGGCTTTCCTATGTATTTGGAACAAGTCAATATAGATACGATAATATGGCACAAAAAAGAAGGAAGTAGCAGGTATTTACAAAAGCCTCGCGATGTGCAATATAGCTACGAGATCCTGTTGTCTGTTGGAATTTCACTTTAGAACGGTTGGTTTTGTTCTTCAAACAGTTAGCCTAGAAGAAGATACACTTGTAAGGCACATACATAAATACAAGTTCAATATGTGGTGCGATCAAATACATATAGCCTACGATACTTTGGATCAGACCGGTGTTTAACAAGGGTTGTCCGGTCTTCATCGTAATATATTCCCTTTGGAGATGTTTGGGCGATTTCATTGTTAGCCTTGCCTTCAAAGTGAGATTTTCTAAGGTGGTACCGACATCGTCAGAGAGCGGATGAAAAACATGAGTGCATGCTTGTTTAGTTGCATCATCTTTCGGATCCAACTTGAACCTCATCTGTTGAAAAAAGAATAGTCTTATTAGGAGGAAGCTAGAAAGTATGGGACAGAGCAAGAAAATATTACTAATTGTGATTAATAACATTACTTACGGATAAATGGTCAAGGAAGGTGTTAAACTGGTATTGTCTTTCTCATTCCTTTCTTTGGATCCACGTTGGGAGGATACGCATGACACCTAACGGCAAGCGGCTGCCTCGATACTAATTTGGCTGACTCAGTAGCATCATGTGGCCTTTTAAACCTGCCTCAAAATGGATCTCCATTCTTCCTCCTTTAGATTTTGTTAATCTGTCAAGCATTATCCCTAATGTCATTTTCGCTTGCGCCATGGTGCTAGTTCAACAACGAATATGGAAAGTGTTAGTGTACATCAAAGCGTGAGAGTACATATAAAGGAGCATGCAAGCGCAACTTGACTCGGTCAGTACCGTCTTGGTGTTGATGCTCATGAGGTTCATCTGATCTTGCCAAGTCTGTTGTGTCGTGAGTGCTTGAAGTAGTGTTAGGTGTGAAGGCAGCTTGGGAACCGCCGGCGAGTTCGGAGCAAACTAACGAGTAACTAGTTGAGATCTTGGTATAGTTGAAGCGGATCTGCAGCTGGTGGAGCGGTGATACTATGTTTGTAGATTTAGCGGTGGACTTGGACCTTCTATTGCACTATAAGTACCAGCGAGAATCTCGGCGAGAACCTTTTCCGTTTCACCCAACGAGTAACAAGACTCCCTACTATATTATTTTCCTTGCTCTTTTTGACTTTGCCATGTCAAGCTGTACCCACAACACAAAAGAATAAAATCACTCTTGAGAACTCATTGATGCATGATCTGAGACAAGCAATACTTTGATGTAAGACAACCGTATGAGGATGGAATATGTAAGAAAAACAGGACGACATGACATATTCACAGCTACGATGTGCAAACTAAGCAGAAGGATTTTCAAGAAAATAAAAGTAATGCAAGCTAGACACCATATGAAAGATGCAACCAATATTACTCGCCAAGTTAAAAGTGTCTTGTCATAAGTGGCAATTCGAAAAATTAGAAGCGAAGACAACGTAGAAATCAATGCAAGATGCAACCACTATCAAACTGCCATGTTAAAAGCGTCCAATCATGAGTTACTGATGCGGGATACACAACAGCAATACTTTGATGTAAGAACATGGTATGATAGATAGATGCAGTGTATTCTAGACACAGAAAGCCATGTCATATGCACATGTATAACGTATAAACTCAGCAGGTGCAATTTAATCAAAATAGAAGAAATACAGGCTAGACAACATATGCAACATGAAACCAATTATCACACTGTCAACTTAGAGCAAGCACCTGCGATGGTGGAGTGCGGGAGATGAACTCATCATGTAGACTTGGGACTTCAACTTCATTAGCGAGAGCAGTGGAAAATCTAGAGAGTCTCTGTTTTGCGTCGGTGCGGAGTACCACCAACATCCCTAACTTACTCTTTTCCTTCCTATTTTCTGATATTGCCTTATGAAGTCAAACCACAAGAAGATGAATAAAATTAGCTCTGCATAACTGGTTGATGCATGATACAGACGAACACTACTTTGATGTAAGGCAAGCGCAGGATAGGAGGATGGAATATATACAAAAAAGACAGCGTTTCATATTCACACGTACGATAGGAGGATGGAATATGTATGAAAAAATAGTAAGCGGAAGGCATTTCAACAAAATTAGAAGAAATGAAAGCTAGGCACCATATGAACATGCAACCAATATCACTCTATCAGGTAAAAAGTGTCTCGTCATAAGTGCCATTTCAAGAAATTAGAAGCAGTACAAGCTAGAAGACAATGCAAGATGCAACCTACATCACAGTCCCAAGTTAAATGTGTCTTATGGGTAAGTGATCGTTGCAGGTATAAGTTGTAAGCTACGCAGATGCAATTCTACATAATCGAAGCAATACAAACTAGACATCATACGGAAAACACAACCACGTATAACAGTTCCAAGTAAGAGCAAGCACTGTGATGGTGGAGTAGGGAGATGTGCTCATCATGTACACATATGTTCTAGAAACAGAACACGTGTCATATTCATAGGCATTATGTGTAAAGTAAGCAGATGCAATTCAAGTTAGAAGCAATACAAGCTAGACATCATACGCAACATGCAACCACATATAATAGTGTCAAGTTAGAGCAAGCACCTGTGATGGTGGAGTAGGGGAGATGTGCTCATCATCTACACAGCTACGTTGACTGTCCAGCCTTGTGTTGTCTTGCGAATCTTGTTGGGAGGATGGCGGAGTAGAATCTGTAGAGACCCCCTATTTGAGTTGCTCCGAAGGACCACCATCATCCACTGCCGGACTAATTTCCTTCAGCTGTAATGATTTTACATTGTGAAGTCAAACCGATAAGAAAAAGGAATAAAATTCGCTCTTCAGAACTCATTCATGCATGATACTGGCGAACACTACTCGGATGAAAGGCAAACACATGATGCGAGGATGGAATATGTATGAAAAACAGGATGGTGTGACATATTCACACCTATGATATGGTAACTAAGCAGAAGGCATTTCAACAAATTAGAAGCACTGCAAGCTAGACACCATATGAAAGATGCAACCAATATCACTCTGCCAAGTTCAAACTGTATGGCGTTTCAACAAATTAGAAGCAGTATATGCTAGAAATCATATGCAAGACACAACCAATATCACAGTGGCGACTTAAAGGTGCCTTATCATAAGTGACTGATGCGGGATATGCAAGAATAGTAGTCTGATGTAGAAACAGGAACACATGTCATATTCACAGGCATTATGTGTAAAGTAAGCAGATGCAATTCAACAAAGTTAGAAGCAATACAAGCTAGACATCATACGCAACATGCAACCACATATAATAGTGCCAAGTTAGAGCAAGCACCTGTGATGGTGGAGTAGGGGAGATGTGCTCATCATCTACACAGCTACGTTGACTGTCTAGCCTTGCGTTGTCTTGCGAATCTTGTTGGGAGAATGGCAGAGTAGAATCTGTAGAGAACCTCCGTTTCAGTTGCTCGGAAGGACCACCATCATCCAATGCCTTGCCAATTTCCTTCAGCTTTATTGATTTTGCATTGTGAGGTCATACCGACAAGAAAAAGGAATATCATTCACTCTTCAAAACTCATTCATGCATGATACTGACGAACACTACTCTGATGAAAGGCAAAGTCATGATACGAGGATGGAATATGTACGAAAAAATGGACGGCTTGACATATTCACACCTATTATGTGGTAACTAAGCAGAAGGCACTTCAACAAATTAGAAACACCGCAAGACACCATATGGAAGGTGCAATCAATATCACTCTGCCAAGTTAAAACTGTCTCGTCATAGGTGGCGTTCATCAAACTAGAAGAAATACATGCTAGAAATCATATTCAAGATGCAAACCAATATCACACTACCAACTTAAAGGTGTCCCATCATAAGTGACTGATGCAGGATACACACGAAGAGTAGTTTCATGTAAGAACATGGTGTGATAGACAGATATAGTATGTACCAAAAACAGGAAAGCGTGTCATATTCACATGTATCATGTGTAAGCTAAGCAGATGCAGTTTACACTAATTAGGAGCAATACAAGCTAGACACCATATGCAACATGCAACCAGATATCACACTGCCAAGTTAGAGCAAGCACCTTGGATGGTGGAGTAGGGGAGCATAGACTTGGACCATGTAGTGCACTATCATTACAAGGAGAATCAGTACAGATGCTTCATTTACGTTGCTGCAGAGGACCACCATCATCGCCTTCCTTACTCTTTTCCTTCCTCTTTCTTGATTTTGCCTTGTTAAGTCAAACCCACAAGAAAAAGGAATAAAATTTGCTCTTCAGAACTTATTGATGCATGATCTTGTGAACACTACTTTCATGTAAGGCAGCCGCATGATAGGAGGATGGAATATGTATGAAAAACAGGACGGTGTGACATATTGACATGTATGATGTATAAAGTGTAAACTAAGCACAAGGTGCTTGAACTTGTTAGAATCGATGCAAGCTAGAAACCATATGAAAGATGAAACCAATATCACTCGCTAAATTAAAAGGGTGCCCTAACAAATGTATTTGACCAAATTAGAAGCAATACATGGCAACAAGCTAGAAATAATATGCAATATGCAACGAATAAAGGTGACTCATCGTAAGTGATTGATGCAGGATCTGTAAGAGAGGTAGTTTCATGTAAGAACAAGGTTAACACATAGATGTAGTGTGTACCAAAAATAGGAAGGCATGTCATATTCACAGGTATAGTGTGTAAACTAAGCAGATGCAATTTACCCTAATTAGAAGCATTACAAGCTAGACACCAGTATGCAACATGCAACCACATATCACACTGCTGAAGTTGGAGCAAGCACTGTGATGGTGGTGTAGGGAAGTGCTGTCTTCAGGTACAGAGCAACGTTCAATATCTTCATTTAGGCTTGCTATTTCTTGAGAATCATGTGGAGAGGATGAAATTGCATTCTTTATAAGAGTATTGCATCTCATATTAACCCACGCGCGTGACTGTCTCATCATAAGCGATAGATGCAGGATACACAAGAACAGTAGTTTGATGTAAGAACATGGTGTGATAGGCAGATGTAGTATGTACCAAAAACAGGAAGGCGTGTCATATTCACATGTATAATGTGTAAGCTAAGGAGATGCAATTTAACAAAATAAGAGCATTGATGAGGGATACACAAGAAAAGTAATTTGATGTAAGAACATGGTTAATAGAAAGACGTAGTATGTACCAAAAACAGGAAGGCATGTCATATTCATAGGTATAATGTGTTAACTAAGCAGATGCAATTTACCCTAATTAGAAGCATTACAAGGTAGACACCATATGCAACATGCAACCACATATCACTGCTTTGCCAAGTAAGAGCAAGCACCTGCGATGGTGGTGTGGGGAATTGCGGTGATCAACTAGAGAGCTACATTGACTATCTTCATTTAGCCTTGCTGTTTCTTGAGAATCATGTGGGAGGATGACCTTGCACTCTTTAAACAGTAGGGCGTCTCACATGAACCCACCCGGATGACTGTCTCATCATAAGTGATTGACGAGGGATACAAAAGAGCATTAGTTTGATGTACGAACATGGTTAATAGACATATGTAGTATGTATCCAAAACAGGAAGGCATGTCATTATCAAAGGTATAATGTGTAAAGTAAGCACATGCAATTTAACCAAATTGGAAGCAATACAAGCTAGACACCATATGCAACATGCAACCACATTTGACAACGCGAAGTTAAAGAAAGCACCTGGGATGGTTGTGTGTGGCAATTGAGATCATCAACTACAGAGCTACATTTATTGTCTCCAACTGCTAACACTGCACCCATTAGAGCGCTGAAACGCTTAGTGCTTATCTTCGAATTACACTGGAGCGACTTCTGTCTTTTCTTTTCTGCATTAATCAACACTGCGTCAGAGTCTGAAATACCCATGCATAAAAAACAATAGTGTGAGTATGGGTGAAGTGTGTGCATAATTAGTACAAAGGTAAAGGAAGCAGATAGCAGGTCGGTGAGAAATAAATGACGGAGACATATGATAGCTCTACAACATGCATGGCACACTCAATTACTACAGGATTCTATGAAAATAACAATGATTGAAAGAAAATAGGTCAGTCCATTTTTTCTGCACCGTCCGATGTACAAAGAACGGCAGATCGCCTTCATCTACCTCCAGCCATCGGTGTTGACGATCTTCCTCGAACGCCCGGCGACCACCGCCCAAGATTCCTCCCCTACCTGCGCCTCCCTCGACCTCACCGCACCCGTGCTTGGCACCCCCGCCATCCATTCAAGCCCCGCCGACCTCCAGATCGGGCGCAAGCAGCTCCTGCGCCCACACCCTATGATAGACACCGATGCGCCGCTTCCCGAGGAACAGGCGGACTAGGTGCTCCAGCGCCTAAGCGGGTGCTTCTTTTAATTGCGGTTCGACCGACCTGAATTGAAATCCAGGCAGGCTACTGACCCCTAGCAAAGGTGAAATAGTAAAAGGGAGGAAACCTTGTGCATTTAGTATCACGAAGAAGATGCAGTAAGAAGCGCTCAACTAGTTTCTTTCATGGGATGAATACAATGTGAGCGGAGACGTAAGATTTGCATGAATAAGGGAAGAGGAGTACCTCTTTCTGCTGGCAGTGTTGTGTCCTCCTTCTGTTTTTCCGACGATATTGTTGTTCGCCAGAAACCAGAAGTTGTGGAGGACGGTGCAGGCTTGGACGAACCCATGGCCAAGTTGTTGAGTGTGGTGCGGTGGCCGTCTGTCGGCGGCGGGGAAGCAGATCCGAGGCGGCGAACGACGGCGTAGCGGGAACAGCTCCGGTGCGGTGGACGGTTGCGACAGTGGAGCCGCAGCAGTGAGGCGCAGGATGGCGTGGTCGGAGTGGTTCTGGTACGGCGCACGTCGGCGTCGGCGTCGTGGAGGCAGCTCTGCCTCGGCTTCAGCTGCTAAGTCCTTGAGGGTGTTGCGGTTGCGGTTGCGTTGGACGACGATGTCGGGGTACCGGCTCCGGCGTGATGGAGGAGGGCGGCGATAGATTGGCCGCTATGGGGTGGAGGACGGAGGAGGCTGGGGTTTCGCGGCTGGTGGAGAGGGTGTTTTCGCGCCCACGGAGTATGAATGGGGAAACGGAGGGAGGCGGGGAACTAAGGGGGAATAATGTTTCGGTTTGAGACACGCTTGTTTGAAATTTGGGGAAAGTTACAAACTTTGCCCCCATCTAAAATTTCGGACATATTCCGGGTTGGGGGTAGGACAGTCATGTCAGGTGTCCCAAATGTGGGCGGGATAGATTTCGGCCGAGCGCATGGGTGTTTAGGCGCGCACGGCGTATGAATGCTTCTCGGAGGCGGTTGAGACTGGCGTCTTGGTGAAGTTACAAACCTACCCCGATTTAGACCTTTGGACATCGGGCCGATAGGCTACACGGGCCAGAGTCAGGACAGTAATTTCCTACCACCAAAACATTAGTCTCGCGCGGTTTCGGGTGACCAGAGGCCTATTTTGCGCTTCGTTCAATATTTGGGAGCAGAAGCATTAACCTTTTTGGTTCTCTTGAATTGAACTTTCAGGATTTGTCAAACTTCACAAATCTTTACTCTTGAAAATCCTAAAGCTACGATTATTTTGGAATGGAGGGGGTACATTTTAATATACATTGTACATGAGTATATATTAAAAAATATGCAACTTACCTCAGTTCATGCATGGTTCCAGGTATAATCTCCTTGGTTGCAAAACAAAGTTAGATATGCGTATGAATATATATAGCATGTTCAAACTCACAACAAAGATTGATACCCCCTTTTACATCTGATTTACAAATGCCATTATCTCGGGTTCAAATAGAGAATGCACTTCCTATGAATTGAATCTTCGAAACCCCCTTTATGTTGAATTTGACATGTATTTTATTTTGTAGCTAGCAATTTGGAATGTATCCATGCAAGTGACAAATGTATAAAGTGCTTCACACTAACAACATGGAGTGCACTAATTAATGTTTATATATGTAACATCCCAAATTTTCTATTTGGAATGTTATACATAGGTCATTCTTGCATATCATATTTTGTTGCATCTTCGTTCCGCAATCCTCGAAATCCTAAGCAACTCAAGGACCCTCGGAGAGAGTTGGGGATTTTCCGGTTTTTATATTTGATTTTTTATCAAATAATGAAACGAGGATTTTGATTTTAACTATTTTTCTCTCCGAAAAATATTTCATAATAAAGAAATAAATGAGGGGAGATAATATGACTTCTTCAAAACAATTGAAATATTGGAGGAAAAATGTTAAAATCATTTGTTGGAATTTGATTTGATTTTATTTGGATTTTATTTGCATTAGAAAAATTGCATGTTTTAAAAAAATTGCATTTTAGGGCGAAGAAAATGTTCATCTCGTTCTAAATATATCATTTAGACGGTGAAAATTTGTTTTGGCATTTTTAGATTTTTATTTTATTTTATAGGTTTTTTTCTCTGTCGGTGGAACTATTTAAAAAAAGTTTCCCCGCGCCCGACTGGGCCTAAGGCCCAGCCGAGCCAGGCCGGCCCAGCAGCCGCCGCTGCCTCCCATGCGCGTGCCAGCCCCGCCACCGCTCGGACCAGACTCTGCCTCGCCGCCGCCTTGCCCCCTCCTCCAAGCCCCTCTCTTTAAATACCCGCCACCCGCCGCCACATACCACCACCACCGCCACCGCGAGAGCCGAGCCGGGCGCCCGAGCCCGAGCCCCGCGCCGCCTGAGCTGCCGCCCGCTACACCACCACCACCGCCGCCGCCCCCAAACGAGCCGCCGCCCCTAGCCCCGCCGCAAGACTGAACCCCACGAGCCAAGCCAAGGTAGCCGCCCGCCGTCACCGGTTTTCTGAGAAAAACCTTTTCGGTTTTTTAGAAACCCTAGTTTTCGTTTTTAAAAATAGATCGGTTTTCTCCGGTTTATTTATTTAGCGAGCGTTCGCTCGTTCGTTCGTTTTAATGAACGCGTTCTTCGTTTAGATCCAGATAACGAACGTTCATTCATTAGTCTGTTTTTCAGTTTTTCTTTTCTCGGATTTATTCCGTGATTTTTCTGATCGCGATTTCTGATCCGATCTTAGTTTCTGTTTATCTTTTCGCTCGTTAGTCGAAATCAGGCGATTCAAGCGCCTAGATCTTCGTCTAGAGACCCTCTTTCTGTTTAAACAACTTAAACAAGATTTTGATACTGTAAAATTTGACCTTAGTTCAGATTAGTAAACGAATCTTGTTTTTCTCGCCGTTTGAGTTTCGTTGCTCCGTTTGATTTGATTCTTTTTGCGAATCGGAGTTCTTAAGTTCAACTTTCTGGTCGGCCTCGTTTATTTGAGTTTTGCTTGTGCATCTTTGCTTGTTGCTTATGTGTGTTATTGTTTGCTTGCGATAGAATTCCCGAAGTGCGAAGCATGTTACTACGAGTCTCTAGGATTCATGGATCGTCAGCAAGGCAAGTAACACATTGATCATACTCTTTTCATGCCCAGTTTTTATGCATTATTTCAATCCTCAAACATTGCATGATTAGGATGTCATTAACTTGTGGGTTGGGAAGTAGTAGTTGAGGTAGAACCTATTGCCCTGTTACTATCAAACCCTTGGGAGTTACTTCTACGCGTTGCTTATATTGCTATGCTATGCTCGTAGACGTGGTTGGGTTTGAGTGAATCCATGAAAGATGTGACATTTTTAATTAATGGTTCAATTTAAGGTGGCATCTTTAATACACATCTGGGTGGACTGAGGCACCTGGGGAACCCAGTGTTGTCTGTTTTATTTTGGAAATCCCGGGGTACCCGTGTGATCTTCGTATGGACCGCCACCCAGGCTTAAAGGGAACTGATATTATTCATGCTAGAAACTTCCGTGTGCAGCCACAAGCTACTATGGGCTCTAGCATAGTTGAGTAAGTTACGTGAAGCTCTTGAAGAGGTAGATCAACAGGTAGTGGGTTTTGTAGGTTTGGTATGGTCTACCCGGAGTAGAGAGTTAATGTTTCTGAAAGACTATGTCTCGGTCATCCGTTTCTCAAACACCATGTAGTGCGAGAAATCAACGGAGGCGATCGAGTCTTGTGGGGAAAAGTGCACAAACTTCTGCAGAGTGTACAATCTAATCATGGTTAGCTGTGTCCCCGGTTATGGACAATTTTGAGTATCTAGTACTTGAGTTATCACATGTATCTCATCACTCTTAATTAATATTGTTGGGTTGTTAACTATTTTAATTGGGATTGAGTTGGGGTTATACCTTCTCAATGTTTCAACCACCATGATAGTTAAATTAAAATATATTCCTTTGTTGTAGGGAAAAATTAGCTTTTCGCAAAACTATAACCATAGAGCTTTCCACCAGCCAAATATGCATGTAGTGATAGCATTATTCTATTCTTGCTCTATTGTGTTATATTGCCAGCATATTCCATGTGCTGACCCGTTTTCGGGCTGCAACGTATTATGTTGCAGACTTTTCAGACGAGGAGTAAGGTTCGTTAGGTCATTGTCGTGCAGCTCAGCTATGTCGTTGGAGTTGATGGACTCACTTTATCTTCCAAGCCTTCCGCTATTATCGCATTAGATGGCCTTAAGCCATATTATTGAAATAAGTTCTCTTCTGAGACATTTGATGTAATAAGTGTGTGATTGCTACTCTGTTATAAATCCTTCGAGTACTGTGTCTGTCTACATTACTGATCCAGGGATGACACTAAAGCACAGAGACTTGACCATCTGAGGTCGGGTCGCTACAAGATGTTATCAGAGCACACGTTGAGTGTAGGACACGACCACTAAGATAAACCATAGGTCACTCTTCTCTACTCATTTCTGACCCCTCTCCATTTTTCCACTCTTTAGGATGACGGAGATGAAGAGCAAGTTTGCACAACCAGATGAAGACACACCTTTTGGACGCCACTTGAAGGAAGTCACTAGGTACTTGAACATTGGAATACCAAGCTTCACCGGGACGTACAACACCACCTTACCCGAACAGGAACGCTGGATGATTCAAGTACAAGTTCCAGGAAGGACACATTCTCGCCAACTTCTAAGCCCATAGAATTTTCTTTTGAAACACCCACCTGGAGTTTAGGCAAGAGCATGGCATCCCACATTACCATGGGATGCATTGGAGAAGTCTACAACAGGGAGCTTAAGGACACCATCTATCAAATATGTGGGCGCCGAGACGAGCAATGGGAAGTAATCAGCACCAAGAAGGATAGATCTATTGCAGCTTTCATCTAGGAGCTAAACCAGCACATTCGACGCCAGGAGAACCAGATGTGCACAGACATGATGGAGTTGAAGAAGGCGAAGAGCAGGATCATCGAGCTGGAGGAAGAACTCAAGTTTACACACGATGGATATGAGGAGGAAATCAAGACCCTACTAGAAAAGAACGATGACCTAGTTAAGAAGATCGGGGTATTCATGGGAGGACCAGCACCGGAAGAAGAAGACGATGACCTCACCTGCCCGGACAACTACATCATCATTGACGACACCGATTCCGATCCAAGTGATGATGACTACGAAGACGAAGCTGGAGCAGACATCATGGAGTCTTCCATCGATCAAAATTTCTAGATGACCACCATATATTAGTAGTATTTTCCCCCATGTATCTAATAGTAGTTGAGCACTTTTGCGATAGTCCTAGACCATTGTATGCCCTTGCTTGATTGATTGAGTGAAATGATTGTGTTTTCCTCATGTGCATATGGGTAGTGTTTTCTCATTAGACCTTTTTTCTATTCTAATCTCTTCCATCTAAACCCATCAGATGCCTCAGAGACGTGACACCAGTTTTGCTTTTCCCCCCGGAGCTCACCCAGTTGATCCAGCAGCAGAATGCTTTGATGCAACTGCTAGTTCAGAACCAGGGCAACAACAACAACAACAATAACGTGCCGCCAGTGGACAATCTAGCCCGTTTCCTGAGGTTACAGCCGCCGGTGTTTTCCAGTAGCACCGAGCCAATAGTTGTTGATGATTGGCTACACCGTATTGGAAGGGAGTTGACCACCGCAGGTTGCACAGATGCTGAGAAGGTGCGCTTTGCCTCACATCAATTAGATGGACCAGCAGCCTCATGGTGGGAGAATTACACGACTACTTTTCCCATAGCCAATGTTACTTGGGACCAGTTTCAGCAAGCTTTTCGCACAGCCCATGTCTTAACTGGAGCCATGCAGATGAAGAAGCGCGAGTTTCGCAACTTACGTCAGGGGAACCGTACCATGGCTCAGTACGTGGATGAGTTTAGCAAGTTATCACGCTATGCCCCTGATGACGTGGCCACAGATGCCGCGAACCAGGAGAAGTTTATGGAAGGGTTGAATGATGAGATGAGCATGCAGTTGATGGTGGCAACTTTCAACAACTACCAGGAGTTGGTAGACAAGGCCTTTATGATTGAAGGGAAGCAGCAGTAGATTGAGAGCCGTAAGAGGAAGTATGGACAAGGGAAGTACAATTTAGGAGCTCAACAGAAGCCCCGCTTAACCCCAAACTCGGGAGGACTTGTTCATAATCATGGAGGTCACAACCACACTGGAGGAGGATCGCATAACCACAATGGTGCTAAGAATGGAAATGGAAACGGAGTTAATAACAATCAGAACCGCTCCAACCCAGCTACACCTGCCAAAAGATACCTAAGTCAAGTTACTTGCTTCGAGTGCGGGAAGACAGGGCACTATGCCAATGATTGCCCTGAAGGAAGGAATGGAAACGGAAATGGGAGTGCTGGGAAGAAGCCCAATCCATTCAACAAAGGACAAGTGAACCACGTTAACGTGGAGGAGGTTGAAGAGCAGCCGGACGCGGTAATAGGTAAGTTTTTGGTTAAGTCATTTACCGCTCTTGTTCTTTTTGATACTGGTGCATCACATTCATACATATCAAGGGGATTTGTGGATAAGTTTAAACTTCCAACCCAAACCCTTAGGACCCCTCTTTTAGTGAGCTCGCCTGGAGCAGAGTACATGGCTAGCCGATGGTGCAACCAGATACCCCTAATCATTGGCACACATGTTTCTCCGTCTGACCTAATTATCTTGGAGTCGCAAGGATTGGATGTGATACTAGGTATGGACTGGATGTCAAAGTATGGAGGAAGCATTGACTGTGCTAGCAAATCAATTTATCTTACCACCCCGGAGGGAAAAAGGATTAAGTATGTATCCAGGCATGTGCCTAGGAGGAGCCAAGTGAATGCCCTCACTGGAGTTGTTCAGGAGGAAGTACCGGTAGTAAAGGATTTTCCGGATGTTTTCCCAGAGGAGTTACCATGCATGCCACCGGATCGAGACATCGAGTTTTTGATAGATCTATTGCCAGGTACAGGGCCAATACCCAAGAGACCCTATCGGATGCCCGCAAATGATCTGGAGGAAATTAAGAAACAAATCAAGGAGTTGTTGGAGAAAGGTTATATTCGAAGGAGTTCATCACCTTGGGGAGCTCAAGTACTTTTGGTCGAGAAGAAGAATAAATCCCTGAGGATGGTTGTTGATTACCGAGCCTTGAATGAAGTAATGATTAAGAATAAGTATCCACTACCAATGATCAATGATTTGTTTGATCAGCTGCAAGGAGCTAAGGTATTTTCGAAGATCGATCTACGATCGGGATACCATCAGTTGAAGATTCGAGAGAAGGATATACCAAAGACAGCATTCACCACATGGTATTGATTATACGAGTATACGGTCATGTCGTTTGGACTGACTAACGCCCCTGCCTATTTCATGAGTATGATGAACAAGGTGTTCATGGAGTATTTGGACAAGTTTGTTGTGGTGTTTATTGATGATATTATGCTATACACGAAGAACAAAGAGGAGCACAAGGAGCATTTGCGTTTAGTTCTCCAGAAACTCAGGGAACACCAGTTATATGCCAAATTCAGCATGTACAAGTTTTGGTTGAAGGAAGTTGGATTTCTTGGGCATGTTATATCAGGAGAAGGTATAGCAGTAGACCCCAGCAAGGTTCAGTCAGTCACTGAATGGTTGGCACCCACTTCAGTTGGCGAGATCCGCAGTTTTCTTGGACTCGCAGGATACTATCGGAGATTCATTGAGAATTTTTCCAAGATTGCTAAGGCAATGATGGAACTATTGAAGAAGGATACCAAGTTTAAATGGACAGAAGATTGAGAAGCAAGTTTTCAGGAATAGAAGAAACGTTTGACTACAGCCCCAGTGCTAACACTGCCAGATATACATAAGGAGTTTCAAGTGTATTGTGACGCCTCACGCTTGGGACTTGGATGTGTGCTTATGCAGGACGGAAAGGTTGTTTCGTATGCCTCACGACAACTAAAACCCCATGAGTTGAACTATGCCACGCATGATTTAGAGCTAGAAGCCGTAGTGCATGCATTGAAGACTTGGAGACATTATCTTATTGGAAACCGTTGTGATGTGTACACAGATCATAAGAGTTTGAAGTACATTTTCACCCAAAAGGAGCTGAACCTTAGGTAGAGGAGATGGTTGGACCTTATAAAGAATTATGACATGACGCTACACTATCATCCAGGAAAGGCCAATGTCGTAGCAGACGCTTTGAGCCGGAAGAATTATGCCAATCTCCTTGAAAGTAAGGGGTTGCCGAAGGAGTTAGCTGAAGATATCATGGAACTTCAGTTGGAGATTGTTCCAAGAGGTTTCATTGCAACAATGGAAGTTCAGTCTACATTGTTGGACAAAATTCGAGAAGGTCAGAAGGAGGACAACGAGATTGCTGAGATAAAGGAGAAGATGAGCAAAGGAAAGGCCTAAGGTTTTCGCGAGGATGAGCACGATACCTTATGGTTTGAGGACCGAGTTTATGTGCCCAATAACCCAGAGATCAGGAAGTTAATACTTCAGGAGGCTCATGACTCACCATACTCGATACACCCCGGAAACACCAAGATGTACTTGGATTTGAAAGAACGTTTCTGGTGGACTGGTATGAAGAAGGATATTGCCGAGTATGTAGCTGTATATGATGTATGTCAGAGAGTGAAGGCCGAACATCAGAAGCCAGCAGGACTGTTACAACCTATGCCGATACCCGAATGGAAGTGGGATAAACTTGGCATGGACTTTATCACTAGACTACCCAGGACCAAGGCAGCATATGACTCAATATGGGTAGTAGTGGATCGCTTGACCAAAGTGGCACACTTCATCCCAGTGAAAACAACTTATACAAGTGCAAAGTTGGCCAAGATATATATGTCCAGGATTGTATGTTTGCATGGAGTTCCGAGGACCATCGTATCAGATAGAGGAACACAGCTTACTTCAAAGTTTTGGCATCAGCTACACCAGACTTTGGGAACAAGATTGGAGTTCAGTACAACATTTCACCCTCAGGCAGATGGACTGAGAGAGAGAGAGTCAACTAGATTCTGGAGGACATGTTGAGAGCCCGCGCGCTAGATTATGGATCTAGTTGGGATGACAATTTGCCTTACGCAGAGTTCTCATACAACAATAGCTACCAGGCCAGTTTGAAGATGGCACCGTTCGAAACTCTGTATGGACGCAGATGCAAAACACCGTTGATGTGGGATGAGGTAGGAGACTGACAGCTGTTTGGACCAGACTTGATCAAGGAGTCTGTGGAGAAGGTTAAGCTGATTCGAGATAGACTGAAGGTCGCTCAGTCCAGGCAGAAAAGTTATGCGGACACGAAACGCAAGGTGGTAACCTATGAAATTGGAGACATAGCATATCTGCGTGTATCACCCTTGCGAGGAATGAAACGTTTTGGAGTTAAGGGAAAATTAGCTTCGAGATTTGTAGGACCGTACCATGTTTTGGAACGGATGGGAGAAGTTGCCTACAAGCCGGAATTACCAAAAGGATTGTCAGGAGTTCACGATGTGTTCCACGTCTCACAGCTGAAGAAGTGCCATGCTGAGATTGCCGATACACCGTTAAGAGATACAGTACCCCTGGAGGCGATTCAGTTGGATAGTAATTTGACTTATGAGGAGAAGCCAGTAAAGATTCTTGACTTTGCCAGCCGAGTCACCCGCAGCAAGGTTATTAAGTTTTGCAAAGTTCAGTGGAGCCACCATACCGAAGAGGAAGCCACCTGGGAATCTCGAGGATGAGATTCATCTTAAGGGGGGTAGGTTTGTAACATCCCAAATTTTCAATTTGCAATGTTATACATAGGTCATTCTTGCATATCATATTTTGTTGCATCTTCGTTCTGCAATCCTAGAAATCCTAAGCAAGTCAAGGACCCTCGGAGAGAGTTGGGGATTTCCCGGGTTTTATATTTGATTTTTTATCAAATAATGAAACGAGGATTTTGATTTTAACTATTTTTCTCTCCGAAAAATATTTCATAATAAAGAAATAAATGAGGGGAGATAATATGACTTCTTCAAAACAATTGAAATATTGGAGGAAAAATGTTAAAATCATTTGTTGGAATTTTATTCGATTTTATTTGCATTAGAAAAATTGCACGTTTTCAAAAAATTGCATTTTAGGGCCAAGAAAATGTTCATCTCGTTCTAAATATTTCATTTAGATGGTGAAAATTTGTTTTGGCATTTTTAGATTTTTATTTTCTTTTATAGGTTTGTTTTCTCTGTCGGTGGAACTATTTAAAAAGTTTCTCACAGACTTGTTGAGCCTAAGGCCCACCGAGCCATGCCTGCCCAGCAGCCACCGCCGCCTCCTCCAGCAATTGCCCGGCCGCCGCTCGGACCGAGTCCGAGCCGGACTCCGCCACCGCCGCCTTGCCCCTCCTCCAAGCCGCCTCCTCTCTTTCAATACCCGCCGCCACACACCAACACCACCCGCCACCCGCCTTCGAGCCGGAGCAGCCGCCCGAGCCCGAGCCCAGCCGTCGCCCGGCGCCGCCCCACCACCACCACCACCCGCCACCGCCGCCCGAGCCGGAGCCGCCGAGCCCCTGGCCACAAGACTGAAACTCGCCGAGCCAAGCCGAGGTAGCCGCCCGCCGTCGCTGGTTTTCTGAGAAAAACCGTTTCGGTTTTTTTTTAGAAACCCTAGTTTTCGTTTTTTAAATAGATCGGTTTTTCTCCGGTTTATTTATTTAGCGAGTGTTCGCTTGTTCGTTCGTTTTAGCGAACGTCGTTTAGATCCAGATAACGAACGTTCGTTCGTCAGTCTGTTCGTCAGTTTTTCTTTTCTCGGGTTTATTCCGCGATTTTTCTGATCGTGATTTCTGATCCGATCTTAGTTTCTGTTTATCTTTTCGCTCGTTAGTCGGAATCAGGCGATTCAAGCGCCTAGATCTTCGTCTCGAGACCCTCTTTCTGTTTAATCAAGTTAAACAAGATTTTGATACTGTAAAATTTGACCTTAGTTCAGATTAGTAAACGGATCTTGTTTTTCTCGCCGTTTGAGTTTTGTTGCTCCATTTGATTTGATTCTTTTTGCGAACCAGAGTTCTTAAGTTGAACTTTCTGGTCAGCCTCGTTTATTTGAGTTTTGCTTGTGCATATTTGCTTGTTTCTTATGTATGTTATTGTTTGCTTGTGATAGAATTCCCAGAGTGCGAAGCGTGTTACTACGAGTCTCTAGGATTCGCTGATCGTCAGCAAGGCAAGTTACACATTGATCATACTCTTTTCATACCCAGTTTTCATGCATTAGTTCAATCCTCAAACATTGTATGATTAGGATGTCATTAACTTGTGGGTTGGGATAGTAGTTGAGGTAGAACTTATTGCCCTGTTACTATCAAACCCTTGGGAGTTACTTCTACGCGTTGCTTATATTGCTATGCTATGCTCGTAGACGTGGTTGGGTTTGATTGAATCCATGACAGATGTGAGATTTTTAATTAATGGTTCAATTTAAGGTGGCAACTTTAATACACATCTGGGTGGATTGATGCACCTGGGGAACCCAGTGTTGTCTGTTTTATTTTGGAAATCCCGCGGTACCCATGTGATCTTCCTATGGACCGCCACCCAGGCTTAAAGGGAACTGAGATTATTCATGCTAGAAACTTCCGTGTGCAGCCACAAGCTACTATGGGCTCTAGCATAGTTGAGTAAGTTATGTGAAGCTCTTGGAGGTAGATCAGCAGGTAGTGGGTTTTGTAGGTTTTGTATGGTCTACCCGGAGTAGAGAGTTAATGTTTCTGAAAGACTATGTCTCGGTCATCCGTTTCTCAAACACCATGTAGTGCGAGAAATCAACGGAGGTGATCGAGTCTTGTGGGGAAAAGTGCGCAAACCTCTGAAGAGTGTACAATCTAATCATGGTTAGCCGTGTCCCCGGTTATGGACAATTTTGAGTATCTAGTACTTGAGTTATCACATGTATCTCATCACTCTTAATTAATATTATTGGGTTGTTAACTATTTTAATTGGGATTGAGTTGGGTTATACCTTCTCAATGTTTCAACCACCATGATAGTTAAATTAAAATATATTCCTTTGTTGTAGGAAAAAATTAGCTTTTCGCAAAACTATAACCATAGAGCTTTCCACCAGCCAAATATGCATGTAGTGATAGCATTATTCTGTTCTTGCTCAATTGTCTTATATTGCCAGCATATTCCATGTGCTGACCCGTTTTCGGGCTGCAACGTATTATGTTGCAGACTTTTCAGACGAGGAGTAAGGTTCGTTAGGTCATTGCCGTGCAGCTCAGCTATGCCATTGGAGTTGATGGACTCACTTTATCTTCCAAGCCTTCCGCTGTTATCGCAATAGATGGCCTTAAGCCATATTATTGTAATAAGTTCTCTTCTGAGACATTCGTTGTAATAAGTGTGTGATTGCTACTCTGTTATAAATCCTTCGAGTCTTCGTGTGTGTCAAGATTATCGATCCGAGGATGACACTGAAGCACAGAGACTTGACCATCTGAGGTCGGGTCGCTACAATATATGAATTGCAAAAGCATCCATTGCCTGTATTTCAAACCGCTCTCACTCTATGGATCAATAATATGAAATAAACACATGCACATGCTAGAATTCAATAGAGTATGGGTGTCTGATAGACCGATTTTCGTCCATACGCAATTTTGCAAAATTCATGATCTCATCCAAAAATAATAATGCCATTTATATTTTAATTTAATGCGTTGAACCGCCTTTTACACGTAGATGCACTATGCCTCGCCCCGTTCTCACAAACGCGTTATATATCTCTCTCTATCTAACGCATAAGTGCACACACTTTATATGCATCGGCATTTCTCTTTCACACATGCTCACAATCTCTCTTAGGGTGTCAGGGTGTCTCACGCACATGCTCTCTCTTATTCTCTCTCTCTCTCTTTCTGACTACTATGTACCACTCTTTTCACTAATCTCAATTGGAAAGCACTATTTCTCTCACATGCATATATACACATGCACGGTCTCTACTAGCCCTCTATACTCACATATATGTGCCTACGTGTCTCCTGCACGCACATTATCTTTAGGCCTCTCTAGCACACATTGCCCCCCCCCCCCCCGACTCATCATATCATTCGGTAGGATATCCCTGGCTGTTAGGCTGGATGGTAATACGAGGCAAAGTTTTACCCTAGTTCAGATTGGACCCTTGTAGTTTAAGAAAGAGCCTACTCACGGTGCTTGTATATTAGTGATAGGGTGTGTACAAAGTACACGTGAATACCGGCATTGTGCGTGTGTGTATACTATCGATTTAACTAGCCCCGAGCTTGTATAACATACTAAGGGCCTAGGGTTACAAATCATATATAGTCGGCTTATCACCAGTGGGGATAGAGTCCTCCGCGACTCTGGTAGCTTCGTGTTGTACGCCGAGTCCTCCACATGGGTCTCCGTATAACACGTCTCGGTCCAACCTATATGTGGCGCAGGATGGAACCGACCCATGAGTCTTCATGTTGACCCACCACAACTAGAAATGATGTGCCCACCACACCACACACGCAATCGGCCACTAAGAAAATAAGCATATACAATAGTACAACGCTATTTAGCTCACGATACTTCTCCATATTTTGTGGATGACACTGACGGACTTTGCATTTGATGCGTGCTCCGTATTTTGTTGACGACACTTACGACCATTGTATTTGAAGTGAAAGCACGATATGGTCACTGGACTTCAGAATAAGCTCATCTCGGTCACCACATACATTTTGTCGTGCTAACCAACATGTGGTTGGATGGTTAGAGGACAGTGGTTTCTCGAGCCCACCAAGGTTAAAGTCCCGGTGCTCACATTTATCTTGTGTTAATTTCAGTATTTTCCGGCGATGTACGTTCTGTGGGAGGAGACGTTCCACTCGACTACGAGGCACCTATGGTGACTTCGTAAAATGTCAAGATCATGTAGATGAAAAAGTCAGTCGACTGACGTGTAGCCTCACATGCAAGACACGCACGCATGTAGGCGTGCAACACTGACACGTACACATAACGTACACACGCACGCATGCTGCCGTGCAACACTGACACGTACACATGCACTCACGAACACACGCACGTACGCACCCATGCATGCAACATCAAACGCACCTTGCACGCACGCAACACTTTCGCGACGCCTGCATGCACACAGCACACGACGCAAGACACACGCTCAACCTATACGTGCATGCACCCTTTGTTAAGGACATGGATTGTTACGGGTACTAATCAATCTTATCTATGATAAGCAGAACATTGATGTTTGCATCGGTCTTTATGAATCACAATGTATCGAACGGGCTATCAACATAGTAGGCTTAACTACATGAAAAAGATAACGTCACACTCAATGAACAATCATCGGTTTATGAAATGCCCGCTTCTGACAGCCCTGGCCCACCAAAGGTTCCTCTGCTGTGCGCTGCCTGCGTTGGGTCACTAACATGCAGGCCATGCACCCAAAGAGCCCACACGTCAGTGGAAGAACGGCGCGGTGTCCTAGGTCAGAGTCGAGGGCGCCACTCGCGGCACGCCCGGCTGAACATGCCTCCGTGCCGCATTCAAACGCCTCCATGAAACCCGCCCGTGTGGAAGCCGAGAAACCCACTCTGGACACACGTCCGTTCATGACCGGGTCGGCGTTAAACGCAACGCCGGCCGAGCTCCTCCCGTCTGCCGTCTATTTAATCTCCTATTTAAATGAGGCCAAACGCGGGCCAAGAATCGCACACCTCCGCCGCTCCCCTATCTCCTCCACCATTTTGTCCACTCTTACAATGGCTTACGAAGAGTAGTTATTCCGCATCCAAGCCGGCTGGGTAGCCCGCCGGATACGAGCTATGCAGCTTGCTGATCCACCTCCCTCCCCTCGCCCGACGGAGCCAGTTGCCACCCCAGGCCGGCGCGCGGCTCAGCAACCCGCCGCTCCAGGCTAGCTCGACGAGGAACGGCGCACGGGCGTCGTTGCTGCCGTCCACGCCGCCGCCTCATACCATGTCTCCCGTTTCTGTGGCCGAGACTCCCATGTCGGCGGCCACGCCATGCAAGCAGCGACATAAGTCGGGTGCGCGGAGAGCGACGAGTCGGTGGCCAGCGCCTCCGCGTCCGACGCCATCATCGAGGAGAAGTAGAACACGGGAGGCCGCCGCCGCTTGGGTCCCATGAAGGCCACCGCGGAGGCGACGCCTGCGTACACAGCAGGTGTCTTGCCGGATCCTTTTGTTGCGAGGACCTTCGTCGACCCCGCATGGGCTCCACGGAAGAGCGGAATGTTAGGATGAACTCGAGCCGGTGCCGGCCATGGCGAAGTAGTGGCCTGTGATGAACTCGAACCGGTGCCGGCTACCATCATCTTCGGCACCAGCCAATGATATCAGTTGGGCAGTGGGGAAGCGAGCCGTCCTTTGTGCTGAAGCATATACCTCCGGGGCTCCCGGCAGTCCGGTGATCGTGCTGCCGGACATGAGGAACACAAATCGATCGGCGGGCGACCATTTAGGCCAGGTATTATATACCTGTGCTGTCCAGAACTAGCACCGCGTAGTTCATTCGAATGTAATGAAATCCGTCATGTTTGTGTGAAAATTCGGTATTTTATATGATTTCCGTCGTTGTTTATATGAAATATCAGTTTGTCTACATGTTTACGTGAATTTCGTCCGGTTGGTTGAGTTGTTGTCATAATGTGTGCGGCTACGGTTGGATGGCGTAATTTGCGGGTCGTCGGTCAGTCTGCGGGCGGCTCGGGCGGCGTTGTGGGACAAAAAAACATAGCTTGTGCGAGCTCGTATCCAACATGCGCGTTGGAGGATGCATGACAGCATGAGCACCCGAGCCATTCCTCGTTCATCGGTGGGAAAGGCACCGGTGGACAAAAGGGTTGCCAATATTTTGGCTACCCCGGGCAAGATCCAAACAGCCCCTCCCAACAGATTCAATTCCCTCGTTCGCCGTGGAATTTTGCCATGTGTTGTTTTCATGGACTAGCAAGATGCCCGCCAATTGCACGGAACATCAAGATGCATTTTTTTACAAACTCCCGCATGCATGCAAGGGATAATTAATGTCCTCCTTTGCTAGTACCACGAGGCAAACACCATTAATATTGCATCGATTAGTGTTAGTGGCCTTGTATATCTGCAAATTGTAATTTTGATAGTGGCCCCTTGTATATAAAAATGGAGGGAGAAATTTGAGAGATAAGGTGAGGAGGAATGGGGCGTGGTGCCGTGGTGGTGACTGGTGGTCGGACTGGGCGGAGGCATGGGGATGGACGGCGCATTATGTCTAGGTTTGTATCTCTCTCACACACACCAACATAGGTGGGGGACGTGCACGAAGAGAAGAGGTACACGCACGGCGCACGTACTCTCGTCTCTTTCCCAACCACACCCGCACGGATACACGGTGGAGGTCATTTCTGTACGAAAAAGGCAGCCCACGTGGTAATTTGGCACGTGTACTGGTTGTCCACTTGGTGGAGGGAGGATCGTCTACCACGGGTGAACAAACAAATTGCGACTTGACGCATTATGTTCAATTAACAAATGAGGTAAACCATGTGGGGCCTACCTTAGAGGCAAGGCTCTATACACTGGAGTACTTTTGATGTGTCCCATCAACTCGCAGAACAAGGAGAAACTTGCTTAGTACGCCGTCTCTCCCGCCCATGGGCGCGGTGGCTCGCAGGATGAGGTGAAGCTTACTACTATTATACGCCTTTACACCCGCTCGCTCGCCCACGCGCACGGTGGCTCGCAGCACGAGGAGAAAATTTTACTACTCCCTCCGTTTACTCCTCGTCCCTACTACATACTTTGGTTAGTACTCACTCTATTTACTTATACAAGGCCACTATAAAAAAATACATTTTGCATCTATACAAGGCCACAAATAGTAATCGAGACAAAAGTTACTACTCCCTCCTTTCCAGTTTATGGCTCAATTTCAAAATCTCTCCAACCAAGGTAGACGGTGAGTGGTCGAATTAATTTCGTAGTTTGCATAGTACGCTCGTTTTTCTCAAGAAGTTATGTTTACCGAGGCATTAATTAGAATGAATGCATGAACGACCACTAAATTTCCATGAACTTGTACATGCATTGGTTAGTTTCCTCTTGACACTGCTTGCGTCGGGTGATCTAACGCACCTCGAAATCCAACATGTAATGGTACTACTACTAGTATAGTAGAATTGAAACTTATCAAACGAAAAAACGAATGTTTGTTAGATGAGCCCTATAAACCCTAGTGGGTACGTACTCCGTAAAAACAAATTTTTCCAAAACTAAGTCGCTTCCTTTCATGAATTTTGTAGTATACTCCTCCGTCGACGCTCCCTTTCATGAATTCTGTACTTCCTATCGCCGACATGTGGGACATATAGCAACCGGGTCGACGTGTCAAGCACCAAATAACAGTGCAGAACAGCAGGGGGGACGCACCCCACTCGTACCGGCCCAGTCATAGTAATGAGCAATGAGACGTCAAATCACAATGCCGCACCTTCCCAGACGGACGAAGCAACCATTATTTCACACTTCGTTTTGACATCATCTCAAACCACGTACTAGTATTGCTTCTGCCTCAAGAGGGACACGTGCATCGCCTTGGTACATCATGACACGTGGGACCGCATGACATGCCATGCTCCCCCGCCGATCGCTCAGTAAAATCACGTCATTTTTACTATACTTCCTCCGTATCGGTTTACTACATGGCATGCACGTCATTCTAGGTTGAGAATTTAACTGGCTATATATATATATGTGATGAACAGTACGCTAGCCTTTTAAAAAATGTATACTTTTGTACAATAGTACTCCACTATCGATGGATTGTGCCATGGAGCAAAAATTGAAATTTAAAAAAAAGGTGGTACATATAGAGAGCTCTTGTCGCCAAATTATGCATATAGTACTATTAAAAAAGCTAGTACGTGCTTAATTGGGGTGCTAAATTCTATTAAAGAAATACTAGTACTAGTATGTACATCTTGAAGAGTTAAAGTAACGAGAAGAAAAATAACATAGTTCTCTGCTGGGGCTCAAAGACAACACACCCCTCAAATTAAACTAAGCACACCTGAAATTAAACTATGCAACTAATCCGGTAGACACTGCATTAGAAGTTTAGAACCACCATGAGCAACGACACTGCCACCTTACTCGGAGTCCACATCCTCGACTTCATCCTTGTCCCTCTTCCTCTTGGCCGATACTTCTTTGCTTGAACCGCCAACTTGGCTGTTGCTCTTCATCCAACCCTTGTAGATATTGAAACAAAGGTAGCCATCCATTGCAGCGTACTAGATATGGTCTATATCTAGTACATTCCGCTGCCATGCATGACGATGAAAGCGTGTATGGAGGTTTCTCCGTTCATCGTCTGAAGGATGAACCATAGCTCCTGCCAAGGTCAGCATTGAAGGCTGACGAGAGGGCACCAGCCGATTCTTCTGGAGGTCGAAGGGGTTGCCTACAACGAGGCCTATCCGACGCAGGACTTCTTTGTCGTTCTTAAAGTCTCTGATAATGAATTTGACTGTTTTGTCCTCGAGGAAGTTCTTAAAATCCACGGCACTCAACGTCGCCATGGCATATGTGGTAGACCAAGCAAATGTTATGTACGCAAACCTGGATCACGGCGGGCTTCTTCCTCTCTACGCCCTTAGATCCTTCTCTCGTCCCACGATTGTGGTGTACTCAACATCTAGCCCATGACCCACTCATCATGTGAGTTTTGAACATGCGCGTCGAAGCGAGAAAGGCATCCTTTCATCGTCATGAAGTACGGGCGTAGATGACGTCGAACTCATCGCGGTGATGGTTCTAACCTTGTACTCACCGCCGATCGGGAGATTTGGGACGCCATGGATTTGGGAGGAGGGTTAGGATTAGTGGAACTGCCGTAATGTGAATGGACGGACGACTAGGAGCGAACCGCCGTAGTATTAAAGGACGCGAGGGGACGAGTAGGAGCGAACTGCCGGCGTCGCGAACGGCAGGGTAGTGGCTTTCCATTCTCCCATGATACGGGCTTCCGAGAGCCCTTGGATCTGAGATCGAACGGTTGCATGGCGTGATTCTAGACCAATGGGTGAATATCCTATCCTGGAGGGTTATTCTGCAAATTTTCAGCAACTTAGCATGCGACCGTTTGATCTCAGGTCCAAGGGCTGCCAGCAGCCCGTATCATGGTCGCGCCTACCACGACCGTCGCGTCGCCCGCGCGATCGCGCCCTTGGAGATTTAACACGGTGCATTAGGCTATCTGATGTTGGCATGTCATACATAGTCATCACTTAGTCACTCATACTACAACAAGGTTGGCTATAAGGTTGGCTATAAGTGTTTTTTTAATCCTCTCTATCTCTTTCTTCATACTCCCTCCGTCCCATAATATAAGAACGTTTTTGACACTAGTGTAGTGTCAAAAACGTTCTTATATAATGGGACACAGGGAGTACTAGTATTTATTGCATTTGCCAAGGAGTGACCTCTTCCAATGAAATGGTGTTGCTAAGTTTGCTTCATTTAATTAGCTATAGACTCAAAATTGTCTTTTCACCTAGGTACACGTGCTTAGCACCGTTTCTTCCTTGGGTCACCAAACTAGTCTCTCTCTTCTTGATTAACTTGCCACGTCAGACTTTATGTCTATGTGGCAAGCTTAAGCACCTGTAGGAGCAAGTAAGTACAATAGTGAGCTTTACATGCATTTTTGCATATGTGGAGGAAAGAGAGGCAAGGAAAAAGTGGAGAAGTGGGCTCTCATGCAAGAGCCAGCCTCTACTACTACATGGTGGAGCATTGGGAGAGGCACCTGTATGGAGGTGGTCAGGAATCGGGAGACTCACGCGGTCGTCAGCGCCATGATTAAAATGATAATGGCAAGTCAAATCACGGGGCCCCACCTGTCCAAAGAATAACTCATTTGTCAAATCACACAACCCTACGTTTGCAGCAGCCTACTCCCTCGTCTTCTCGCGTCTCTGTCGAACCGACTAGGCGGAACTGCCCCGCCTACCACGCTGGAAAAGCCCCGCCCTCGACTTTTAAATACAACTACTCCCTCCGTCTAGGTGAGGAAGTCATCTTACGAAAACCAAATAATCCCAAAATACTAAGGCACGGTGCATTAACTTCTACCTCGTTTCTTGTTTCTTCACATATCAACCAATAAGAATCCAATGATATACTTTTTGTGACATAGTAACTCATATTTAGTTAGTCAAATGGATGACCTAGAACTACGTGCAGGCCCTATAAACCGAGACGCCTACAAACCTAGTCGGGATTCACCAAGGAGCAAAACCAAGTGGTAGGCTGCTCCTGTCGTGTTGGCGTAGCAACTCAAGCAGGGTCAGTCCGCACACGAAATGGCGACACACTTAACAGGACCCATTTGGCAGACATGTGGCTCATCCACCGTCTTGTTCCACGTGTGATGCACCAAATCACAGTTCGGAGCAGCGGTTGGAATTGGAGGCACCCCGGTCGTAGCGCCGCAGTAGTAGAAAATGAGCGATGAGGGGTCAAATCACAAAGCCCCACCTTTCCCGCATTGAGCTGGACGGACGAAGAAACCATCATTTCACTCTAGCGTGAAAGAGCATAAAGAAAAAAGAAAACAACGATGCGTGCGGCAGCTACCTAGGGAACCCTAGGGTAGGGGTCTCCACTACAGATCCTTTTTTTTTAAGCGCCTCCACTACAAATCGGCTTCTCCCTCGTCCTCTTGAAGAAAACCGATGATGAGTGCGGCGGTAGGGTTTGTAGGAGTACTACGACGTGCGGGGCCACTTCGTAGTAAACGGGTTCGAGTCGACGCCTTAAATATGTGTGGAACGCTTGGTTTTACGGGAACGAGGCAGCATTTTGGGTTCGGGGACCGGTGGAGATATAGCACGATACAAAAATTGTGGGCGAGGTTCGACGAAAGGCAATGATGCATGGGCCTGCATTTTGATATACCGGGGCAGCGTGAAATTTGCTACTCTACTAAAAACTAGTAAGGTACACATGTATTGAGCATGAGATTTGAAACCAAATTATGAATAAATACACACTATAGCATGTAAAGCTTTGAGTCATATATGCATGATGTAGATGTTCGTTTAGTTCTTATAGTTCATCTCATTCAAAATCAATTAGTTTTATAAAAATGTTATGATTCATGGGGTTGTGCATTGTAAATCATAAAGTAAAAAACAAATAATGGCAATTCATTTAGAAAAAAATAATCAATTATGATACAGAAGATTCTAGAACAAAGGAGAAATGCTTGTGTTTTGAGGTTTGTGCATTATGCTTAAGTTCAACCATGGAGTCTTCTAATTGTACATGTGGCAGATCTGGTGGAATGTTGATGATATCCAACGGCCAGTAGTGCTCGGATTTGCCCATCTCTGCACTGTCGGGTTAGCTTCATCCAGCGACCATCTTTCAAAGTTATTGGCACACTATATAGTCCTTGTGCCATAGTTGCATGTTTTGGAAAAAAGCTACTAGTGAGCTGTACTATCTATTTAGGAATAGAAGATGTATACATGGAAGTTGTAGGGAAAGAGATGACATGGAGGATCTCAATTCCTATGAGTAGGGATTGGAAAAGAGATGTCATTTGGTTCACATCATAGGAACTTTTCTATTGAATCTAGAGATGACATGTATCTCAAGTCCTATGAGGAGGGATTAGTAAAGAGATGTAATTTGGTTCATATCATAGGAACTTTTGTATTGAATATACGCTAATGTTTATTTTCCTTTGAAATTAAGGAGTATAGGAATCCATTCATATGAACCAAGTGGCTCTAAAGCTATAGAAATGATATCATGTTTATTTCCTTTGAAATGTAGAGTATATGAATCTATTCCTATGAACCAATTAGCTCTAAAGGAAAAAAATCCTATAAAAATCATATCATATAGAGTTCCTATGATATTCCTCGACACTAAAGGATGGTTGAAATTGCTGCGGGTGATACGATGGTCTTTCTTTGTAGACTACTCACCAATCTTTATAGTTACCTCTCGAAGATGAATGAAATGATATATACAGGGTATTCTACATGTGCAATTTGGTACATGAAAACTCGGTAAAAGTTTGCGAGGTTCTAATTTTCAATAAATCTGTCAGGACCCCGATCCTAGGTCACACCGATCTAGCATGTAACACATCATATCACTTTGCGGCCTCACGCACGGTATTCCCGCGGGTGTCGCCTTACCATGGCCCGGGACCGTTTGCGTCTTTTGGCTCACGTATATGATAGTGTCGCTAGCATCCATATGACGAAGAACCCGGGCCGACATGGCTAGTCGTGAACCCAAAGCGGCGCTAACCCATGGGGACAGGCATACATGAATCACATCGAGCATGTCGGTCATCAACGTATGTATTGGGCTGTAGCTTGGGCTATGAGGACTCCGGTATCCCGGCTGTAGCAGCTAGGCAGGACTCGAATAACACCGCGTGACATTTCCCGAAGGACAGACATAGGGACGAAGTGAAACACATGCCGGCCAGTCAAGTGTCCAAGCAGTAGTGCTGGGCTAGCAGGACTCCGGTGAACCGGGCTGTAGCGGACTACTATCGCTCGGAGGCACGAGACTACATTTCCCCATGTGAGAGGCTGCCAAGGATAAACAACTAGTTTGTCGGATCCCACACATACCAAGCATTTCAAACATACACACAATATGCTCAATATGTGTAAATCTGACGTGGCATCACAACATAACTCTCGACTCAGATATAATACATTAGGCTCGAAGGCGGGATATTACAAACATGGGTCTCATGACCCAACACTTCGAAACATACAAGTCAAAACACAAGCGGAAGCTAATCATGTGCGAGTACGAGACAACTATAAATGAAAAAGGCTGAGAAGCGACTATCTACGAGATCTGCCGAGGGCACAAGATCGTAGCTGAGGTAACAAGCTAAGCGTCGAAGTCCACGTGGAACTACTAGCGAGACCGACGCGTCTCTCGCAAAACATAAATAAGCAAGCGTGAGTACAATTGTACTCAGCAAGACTTATCAGAACTAACTACATATGCATCATTATCAAAAGGGGTGGTGGAGTTTGGTGCAGCAAGCCAGCTTTGACTCGGTGGCTATCTGAACTACATTTGCAAGTAACTCTTTTGAGGTGGCGCTACGAGTCCACATATTCACCATATCAAGTACACCACTATGGATCCGCTCCCGACTTCCTCGAGAAACGCCATCCATAGCACTCACGCTTATCTTGCGTATTTTAGAGTATCCATTTTCACTTGTCTATGAACTGATATAGGCAACCCGAAGTCCTTCTCCGTGGACACGGCTATTGAATAGATCATATTAAACCCTGCAGGGTGTACTTCTTCACCTGCGCTCTCGCCACTTATCGCCTACAGACACCGTCATGTACCTCGGCAACCTTCAAGCGGAAGCCGGGCGAGGGAGTCGGCCACGACCGACTAACCACACAAGTCTCCCGTCCAGGTTTATCGCCTATTCGGGTTCCATCCGCAAGGAGATCCGGCCGGGTGTCGCCACGGCCCCAAGCGATGTGAGCAGGGTTCCCAAGCCCACCAACCGGGTGCCACTTGGTACACCGTGCCACTTGTGCCTAGTCTGTCCCAAGCCCACCTGCGGGTGCCACTTGGTAGACTACTAACACTACCTACAAACGCCGAAACTAGTTGCAACTCCCGGACAGAGATCAAGTTGATTAATAAGTCGAGAGGGTCGAGTTACGGAACCCAATGTGTGGTAGTAATTGCTCATGGATCACAAACACAGAACTCAGTTCACGAGGGCGGCTGCAATGAGACAACCCACCATGTACTCCTACATGGCCTCTCACCGCTACCTTTACCAAATCGTGTTCACACACTTAGCTCACACACAATAGGACATGTTCATAACAATTCCAATTCATTCCCGATGAATCAGACCCGACTCAACTCTAAGCAGTAGCAGGCATGACAAACAAGCATAAATGAGTAGGCACAACATGGGCTCAAACAACTCCTACTCATGCTAGTGGGTTTCATCTAATTACTGTGGAATGACAGGTCATGCAAAGGATCAAGGGGTTCAGCTACCGCAGCAAGTAACACATGAGTCGTTGTTGTCCTAATGCAATAAAATAGAGCAGGAGCGAGAGAGTGGGATTATATCGGAATGAACAAGGGGGTTTTGCTTGCCTGGCACTTCTGAAGATAATAGTTCTTCATCGGTGTCATCGAATAATCATCGTCGGTACATCGTCTACCGGGAGGGACAAACACCGGCAAACAAGAGAGAACACAATCAATGCAATGCACATTCACATGAATGACATGTCATATTAATGTACTGAATTTACCTAATGCAACAATACTCCAAGTTAGTTGAAGTGGAATTCAAACAAGGTTGAATTCCAACCCCAAATGCTATTTCATAACTTACCCTAATCATGATTCCTCCTATTCAGTGATGTTAACTTGTTCAAACATGCATGATCATGGCATAAACAGATTCTTCATATTTTTCTGATCATTTTTCATATATAACTTATTTCCATCCGAGTTACGGTTGAATTTATATGATTTTAGAAGTTTAGAGTATTTTACGAAATTTTACTGAATTAAATTAAATCTAGAAACCTAATTATGGCGTCGACTGACGTCAATGTGACGTCGGCGGTCAAGCTGGGTCGCTGTCCAGTCAAATCTGACGCTGGGACCCCTTGGTCAGCGTCTAACTAACTAACCTAACCTAATTAACACTAACCTAACTTAGTTGGCAGGCGGGCCCGCATGTCGATGAGGAGAGGGAGGTCAAACCAGGCGGTGGTCAACCCACGCCGGTCGTGATCGTGAGCGCCGGCGTTTAGCCGCCGGCGAACCCGGCAGGCGCAAGTGCAAATGGCCATTCCGGCCACCAAAAGGGCGGGAGAGTACCTCACGGAGGCTGGGGATCTGTTGAGGTTCTTGGTGGGGATAGCGGGGTCAGGCGGCGGGATCGACGCGGCTGACGAACTTGGCGGCCGCCGGAGCTCGAGTAAGTCGGCCATGGTGTTGCGGCTCGTGGGGAGTGAGCGGAGGTGCTAGGCAGCACCTAGAGGGCAGCGGGAGCGTCGGAGCTGCTAGGCGAGGCAGAGGCGCTCGGGGGCCTGAGGCTCGCCCGGCCATGGCGACGGGCGGCCAGGTGCCCATGGGCAGCGGACTCTGGTAGCGTGAGACAGAGGGGAATGAGGGAAAAGAAGAGGAGCTCACGAGGAGTGCGGGGGTGGCCTCGGCGTGCTCGGGAGGGGCTGGTGGCGGCAGGGGTCGCCGGCGATCTCGGTGGCCGAGGAGGAAGAAGGCGGCGGTGGTGGCGGAGCAGGCCTCCGGTGGCCTGGAGCGGTGAGGAGGAGGAGTAGGCCGAGGCGGAGCTTGGGGACACTTGGGAGGTGAGGCGGTGGCTGTGGGCGTGAGCAGCATGGCAGTGGCGACGAGGCCGCTCGGTCAGGCGAGAGGAAGGGAGCAGAGGGGAGGGAGGCGTTCGAGGGAGGGAGTGAGAGGGCCGGGGCGCGTGGCTGTCGGGAGGCGTCCAGGCGTCGGGGTGAAGCGAGGCAAGGTGGGAGGTGGCGGTGGCATTGCTGGGCCTTCGCCACGCCTCGCCTCGCCTTTACAGCGAGAGGAAGGCGATGGCGGTGGGCGGCTGGTGGGCTGGGCCAACCGGCCGGCCAGCGGGGGGAGAAGGAGGTTGGGCGGCTGGGCGCCAGGTAGATCGGTGAGCACTCTCTCCTTTCTATTTGTTTTAGTTTTTCTATTTGTTACATTTGTTTTGATCCAGTTTTAAAACCAAATCAATTCTATAAATCCTGAAAATATTCACGGGCACTTTCTAAATTATTTCTATGGCCCTAAATACTTCCAACATTATTTGAGCATTTAAATTATTAATAATGTTTAAATGCCCAAAGTCAAATGGTTTAAGATTTAATTCAAAAATCCAGGAATGACCTATAAGATATGTTCATCATTTTTGGAAGGGGCTTTCACCTTTATCCATTAACCATGAACATATTCACAGGGCATTTTGGGATTATTGAAAGTGATTTTATTTGAACCTATTAGAATTCAATTGGTGCTAGGGTTTCAACAATCCCCATTTCAACTTTCATGGAAATTAACATGATGACATGAATGCCTTAATGCAGCTAATGTCAAGCAACTCTAGGGCTGTGACAACTCACCCCCACTAAACAAGAATCTCGCCCCGAGATTCAAGACGTGAGGTAAGGGGAAAAGGGAGGTCACAGACTATCACAATCTTCATGATCCAATTGCCTTCTCGAAGATGTTGGTTCACTCCATCTTCTTGGTCTTGGCGTCTTGAGATCTTCACCCGCACGACAACGAGTAAAGAAGGGGAAACCCTACATGATTCGATCTTCACGAAGATCAAGTAAACATGATCAACTCGCGGACTGAGACGGTGACACATCTCGAGTCGAGACAAAAAATGCATCGCGAGGGATGGAAGAACAACAACGAGGTTTGATTAGTGACAACAATTCCACGGTTTAGGAAGATGGTGGATGGTGTCAAGGTGGCGAGGAAATATTTATCATGATCCCGTAACAGGACACCTCGAGAAAGTGCGCGAGGAACTATTCCTTAAGTGGCAAAAAGAATTACTTTTGATATAGAGAACATTGAAACTCTTTATACCAGCCTAAGGCAATTCATAGCGATCGTTTGGTGAGTGCAAAGGAATAGTACACCGGACTAGAATGGATGATGTGGACTACCTTGTTGAAGACAACGCAATGGATGATTTTGCTTATCATCGAAGGTGGGGGGGGGGGGGGAACCCATGGTAAGTCCACTTTGAAGATAAACCTGGACAAGAATTGCTAAGAAGACAGTCTATAGTGAGATAGCACAAGGACGGTGCAAGCTGGGAACGAAATGCAACTGTTCGAATGTTCCAATCATCATATCTGCCTGAGATTCAGATCTGGTTGGTGTTAGGATATTTCAGACTTATCATGTCTGATAGGAAGGGTTGCAACACAATTCGACGAGATGGCGTTGCGAGATTCTCGGGATATGAACTACGATAGCAAGCTCCAAAACGTGAGCTGGTTTTGCTACAAACATGTGAACATGTTGTCCCAGACAAGCATGACCACATGGTAGTCTTATAATAGAACACTACCGAGTTCAGGTTGGGAACCATGATCGAGGATATTGAAGTCCTTGCATAAGGCATGCTCTTAAGAAGGAACTTCCTTTCCTTGAACAAATCAATCAGTGGCTTGGTGTGCTAGGAATACATACGGAATGAAGATGATCAGTCTATCAAACCATAGAATACTTCGCACATGCATGGCGGACTTGGGATGATTCCACAGGAAGCAAAACAAACCTTTCTCAAATTCATGGCGGCAACTTACACAGATGCACATGAATTAGAGGAAGTCACTACTTTCATCAAACATATGCTTCATGAGCGAAACACGAAGAATTGCTTACACAAGTTTCCAATACTAGGTTGATGCTCAACATGACTCATGGGGAGACAAAATGCTCTTGATGGGCTCAACAGACAACTCATCGAATTTCCATATCCTTTGGACTTCCACCATCATGTGAACACGTGATAGTATTGGTCAGGCCAAAAGATGTAATGGTGTATGCTCGAAGGATCAACCACGGGTAGAACAACATTACGAATATCGTTGGTCTTGATTTGACTTGACAATGGTCCATACTCAAGTCAAAGAATTGGTAGGACAATAGCTCCAGCAACTGATCACAGGGACCAATCGATGAAGGTATCATCTTTCTTCAACACACGCTACACAAGAATATCCCTTTGGAACGAACTAAGTTGGACAAGCTTTTATCTTCCAACTCTCCAAGTTATTGTCTAGCTTAACCAACTAGCTCAGGGATAACCAACACAGATTCTTGGAGAAGGGGTGGTTCATAAGGAACCAACTTAATCACGGGCTCAACATAACAGTCAGGAAACAACCCGGTAACACTTCCAAGAAGATATTTGGAAAGTCACGAACCACCGGTATGTTACTAAGCTCGAGAGCAATCTTGCTTTTCGGGGCAAGATGATATGATCAAATGAGTGAGGACTTGACAAGATCCTAACTCATCAATCGAGGTGTGCACCAGAAATAAGGACTAGGTAGCACGATCAATCTTAGGATGATGGTTTAACAACCAACACGATAAAAATGAGAATATTGTCCATTCAATACCAAGCAACAAGTTGCTCGGAGTATTGATGTCACACATCACAAGTCACTTGTCGGCCTTCCGGTTGCATCAACACGGAACCGAGAAATGAACGGCGATGGTGAGAAGTACCACTGCATCAAGAATTCCTAGGAGGTTGTGCAATTCCCATGACATTCTTGACATAAGATGGCAATACTTCAGGGTAGAACAGAATCAAAAGCTGAAGTGGCATTTTGATCTGCGGGATACAACTACTTTGACCCAATCCTAGAAATGGATGAGGTACTGGAGTTTGTTTCTCCTAGTCATTCCGGAATAGAATGGCTTGACGGACCACAAGGATAAAATGCATCGATGGACACAAATGCACACATACCCTTGGCTATCAATTGATAGATGAAGGTCAGAGGGCATCTAAGAGAACAACTCAAAGGAACATATAATTTTCTGAGTTGTGGATGCACGGATTAGTATGTCGAGCAAGTTCAACATTTCTTCCGGGTAACCCATGCAAAAAGGTAGAATTGGCAGATTCACAATTATGAATGGAGAACTCCTCAAGAGCACTCTTATTGTGATCTTTTGGCTCAAAAGAACTTCTGCCATAAGCGGTTCATGGTATTTGGAAGAAGGAGAATACCACGGACTTCGAGGACTATCGCAAGGTTACTAATATCCTAAAGGCACTAGCAAATACTAACAACATGAGGTAAGTAGGGTGAATCTCGGGTCCAGAAATCCAGGAGTAGAATGCCTACTATTAAATGGCATCACGGGATGCTTTCGAAAATGACGGCCAGAATCATCACACTGGGGATACAAAAGCATAGCTAAATTGCTAGGTGACTTCCTAAACATCTAGGGTCATAATAATAGTTCCAACATATATGCCAAGGCAATAAATTACCTCAACTCACCGATTAGTGTGCTTATTCTGACCAAAGAGGACATCGGGAACAGAAGGGAAGGATTGCAAATGCATCAGACTATTTAGAGACCTGGGATGACTCGGACAGCATAACGGCTGTAAATGCTCAAAATGATTTGAGACATCCTACAGAAAATGGTGGCATAACCACTCAACAGCATCATAGCAAGATTCTGAAATCGACAGTTATCATACAGGAGTAGTAAGAACTGAACTGGGGGTTAAAACCAACAATCTTAAAGGTCTATGGATTAGTAACACGTCATCCTAATAGATAGATGAGAAGCCTAGTTCTTAAACCCCGTAGAGGAGAAGAGGATGACTCAGATCAGAAGGTCATGAGGTATAAGGAGTAAAAAGAGCCTTACGTTCCCTCCACAATCAATTCCCTTACATAACTAAAGCATTTCTAGACTCAACCCGACCAGTTTGGCTTGGTAATCCTCTGAGCGATCGGGGCTCGATACCAGCGCTGTCGGGACCCGATCCTAGGTCACACCGATCTAGCATGTAACACATCATATCACTTTGCGGCCTCACGCACGGTATTCCAGCTGGTGTCGCCTTACCATGGCCGGGACCGTTTGCGTCTTTTGGCTCACGTATATGATAGTGTCGCTAGCATCCATATGACGAAGAACCGGGCCGACATGGCTAGTCGTGAACCAAAGCGGCGCTAACCCATGGGGACAGGCATACATGAATCACATCGAGCATGTCGGTCATCAACGTATGTATTCGGGCTGTAGCTTTGGGCTAACAGGACTCCGGTATCCCGGGCTGTAGCAGCTAAGCAGGACTCGAATAACACCGCGTGACATTTCCCGAAGGACAGACATAAGGGACGAAGTGAAACACATGCCGGCCAGATCAAGTGTCCAAGCAGTAGTCTTTGGGCTAGCGAGGACTCGGTGAACCGGGCTGTAGCGGACTACTATCGCTCGGAGGCACGAGACTACATTTCCCCATGTGAGAGGCTGCCAAGGATAAACAACTAGTTTGTCGGATCCCACACATACCAAGCATTTCAAACATACACACAATATGCTCAATATGTGTAAATCTGACGTGGCATCACAACATAACTCTCGACTCAGATATAATACATTAGGCTCGAAGGCGGGATATTACAAACATGGGTCTCATGACCCAACACTCGAAACATACAAGTCAAAACACAAGCGGAAGCTAATCATGTGAGTGAGACAACTATAAATGAAAAAGGCTGAGAAGCGACTATCTACGAGATCTGCCGAGGGCACAAGATCGTGGCTGAGGTAACAAGCTAAGCGTCGAAGTCCACGTGGAACTACTAAGCGAGACCAGCGTCTCTCGCAAAACATAAATAAGCAAGCGTGAGTACAATTGTACTCAGCAAGACTTATCAGAACTAACTACATATGCATCATTATCAAAAGGGGTGGTGGAGTTTGGTGCAGCAAGCCAGCTTTGACTCGGTGGCTATCTGAACTCATTGCAAGTAACTCTTTTGAGGTGGCGCTACGAGTCCACATATTCACCATATCAAGTACACCACTATGGATCCGCTCCCGACTTCCTCGAGAAGCGCCATCCATAGCACTCACGCTTATCTTGCGTATTTTAGAGTATCCATTTTCACTTGTCTATGAACTGATATAGGCAACCCGAAGTCCTTCTCCGTGGACACGGCTATTCGAATAGATCATATTAAACCCTGCAGGGTGTACTTCTTCACTGCGCTCTCGCCACTTATCGCCAGTACCGTCATGTACCTCGGCAACCTTCAAGCGGAAGCCGAGGCGAGGAGTCGGCCACGACCGACTAACCACACAAGTCTCCCGTCCAGGTTTATCGCCTATTCGGGTTCCATCCGCAAGGAGATCCGGCCGGGGTGTCGCTCCACGGCCCCAAGCGATGTGAGCAGGGTTCCCAAGCCCACCAACGGGTGCCACTTGGTACACCGTGCCCTTGTGCCTAGTCTGTCCCAAGCCCACCTGCAGGGTGCCACTTGGTAGACTACTAACACTACCTACAAACGCCGAAACTAGTTGCAACTCCGGGACAGAGATCAAGTTGATTAATAAGTCGAGAGGGTGAGTTACGGAACCCAATGTGTGGTAGTAACTGCTCATGGATCACAAACACAGAACTCAGTTCACGAGGGCGGCTGCAATGAGACAACCCACCATGTACTCCTACATGGCCTCTCACCGCTACCTTTACCAAATCGTGTTCACACACTTAGCTCACACACAATAGGACATGTTCATAACAATTCCAATTCATTCCCGATGAATCAGACCCGACTCAACTCTAAGCGATAGCAGGCATGACAAACAAGCATAAATGAGTAGGCACAACATGGGCTCAAACAACTCCTACTCATGCTAGTGGGTTTCATCTAATTACTGTGGAATGACAGGTCATGCAAAGGATCAAGGGTTCAGCTACCGCAGCAAGTAACACATGAGTCGTTGTTGTCCTAATGCAATAAAATAGAGCAGGAGCGAGAGAGTGGGATTATATCGGAATGAACAAGGGGGTTTTGCTTGCCTGGCACTTCTGAAGATAATAGTTCTTCATCGGTGTCATCGAATAATCATCGTCGGTACATCGTCTATCGAGAGGGGACAAACACCGGCAAACAAGAGAGAACACAATCAATGCAATGCACATTCACATGAATGACATGTCATATTAATGTACTGAATTTACCTAATGCAACAATACTCCAAGTTAGTTGAAGTGGAATTCAAACAAGGTTGAATTCCAACCCCAAATGCTATTTCATAACTTACCCTAATCATGATTCCTCCTATTCAGTGATGTTAACTTGTTCAAACATGCATGATCATGGCATAAACAGATTCTTCATATTTTTCTGATCATTTTTCATATATAACTTATTTCCATCCGAGTTACGGTTGAATTTATATGATTTTTAGAAGTTTAGAGTATTTTCTGAAATTTTACTGAATTAAATTAAATCTAGAAACCTAATTATGGCGTCAGCCTGACGTCAATGTGACGTCGTGGTCAAGCTGGTCGCTGTCCGGTCAAATCGACGCTGGGACCCCTTGGTCAGCGTCTAACTAACTAACCTAACCTAATTAACACTAACCTAACTTAGTTAGCGGGCGGGGCCCGCATGTCGATGAGGAGAGGGAGGTCAGCAGGCGGTGGTCAACCCCGCCGGTCAGTGATCGTGGCTGGCGCGCGTTTTTAGCCGAACCGAACCCGTGTGGCGCAAGTGCAAATGGCCATTCCGGCCACCAAAAGGGCAGGGAGAGTACCTCGAGAGCTGGGGATCTGTTGAGGTTCTTGGTGGGGATAGCGGGGTCAGGCGGCGGGATCGGCCTTGGTGACGAACTTGGCGGCCCGAGCTCGGGTAAGTCTTGGCCGCGGTGTTGCGGCTCGTGGGGAGTGAGCGGAGGTGCTAGGCAGCACCTAGAGGGCAGCGGAGGCTTGTCGGAGCTGCTAGGCGAGGCAGAGGCGCTCGGGGCCGCAGGCTCGCCCGGCCATGGCGGACGGCGGCTTGGTGCCCGTGAAGGGCAGCGGCTCTGGTAGCGTGAGACGAGAGGAATGAGGGAAAAGAAGAGGAGCTCACGAGGAGGCGGGGTGGCCTCGGCGTGCTCGGGAGGGGCTGGTGACGACGGGGGTCGCCGGCGATCTCGGTGGCGAGGAGGAAGAAGGCGGCGGTGGTGGCGGAGCAGGCCTCCGGTGGCCTGGAGGCGGTGAGGAGGAGGAGTAGGCCGAGGCGGAGCTTGGGGACACTTTGGGGAGGTGAGGCGGTGGCTGTGGCGCGTGAGCAGCGGACAGTGGCGACGAGGCCGCTCGGTCCGGGCGAGAGGAAGGGAGCAGAGGGGAGGGAGGCGTTCGAGGGAGGGAGTGAGAGGGCCAGGGGGCGCGTGGCTGTCGGGGAGGCGTCCAGGGCGTCGGGGGTGAAGCAGGCAAGGTGGGAGGTGGCCGGTGGCATTGCCAGCGCTCGCCACGCCTCGCCTCTGCCTTCTGGCAGAGGAAGACGATGAGCGGTGGGTATTTGGTGGGCTGAGCCAACCGGGCCGGCCAGCGGGGGAGAAGGAGGTTGGGCCGGCTGGGCACCAGGTAGATCAGGTGAGCACTCTCTCCCTTTCTATTTGTTTTAGTTTTTCTATTTGTTCTGTTTGTTTTTGATCCAGTTTTAAAAACCAAATCAATTCTATAAATCCTGAAAATATTCACGGGCACTTTCTAAATTATTTCTATGGCCCACAAATACTTCCAACATTATTTGAGCATTTAAATTATTAATAATGTTTAAATGCCCAAAGTCAAATGGTTTAAGATTTAATTCAAAAATCCAGGAATGACCTATAAGATATGTTCATCATTTTTGGAAGGGGCTTTCACCTTTATCCATTAACCATGAACATATTCACAGGGCATTTTGGGATTATTGAAAGTGATTTTATTTGAACCTATTAGAATTCAATTGGTGCTAGGGTTTCAACAATCCCCATTTCAACTTTCATGGAAATTAACATGATGACATGAATGCCTTAATGCAGCTAATGTCAAGCAACTCTAGGGCTGTGACAAAATCTATATGCACTGCATTTCGGAACGGAGGGAGCATACGGCAGTTGCTAACACTCACCTGGAAGATTTGTGTGTAGGAGGAGTGGCTGTTCTGTTAAATGACATGGCAAAACTGACACTGTCGGGTGCCAATCTAACGGTTCTAACGGCGTTAAATCGGGAAAAGGCTTGTGGCGAGCGTTTGTTGGATAATGATTCTGGACACATGCATTGCATTGATCGTGCCCCCTCTCTCTCACACACGCACCCTCACGAGTTACAACTCTCCGAGTCCTCTCGCAGACTCGACGTGGCACCCATCGTCTATCTGCGGTAGGCGTCACGCACATATGTGCTCTTCACACCCTACCCTCGAACTTCTAAAAACAAAAGGCGGCGCGCACATTTTATTTTAGCTCACACGTCACACACTTATATTATTACTCTTGCGGTGAGCGTTCTTGGGCATAGTATATATTGTACTCTCACGAACAGAAGCGGTGCACGCACGCACTAGTTCTCTCACACCCACTCACGGGTACACGTAGGAGCGCATTTTTTTGAAGCCGATACAACAAAATCACTCCACTATATATAAAAGCAGGAGCCTTAGCACTTGCTTTACCATGGTTCCTCTCGTTCACTCTCTCATGCTCTCCAGATCTAAGCAAGACATAGGTGGCCACACACTCTCTCTCAGCTCACGGCTGGTCACAAATCCGGCGGACAACCTCGGCAAGGCGGGGGTGTAGGTGCATCGTTCACGCTGTCGTCGGCGAGGAGGAGACCAACGGCTACCAGCGCCCGATCGGGCGGCCATGCCGTTCTCTCCGAGCGCCCGGCTCGGGAGGGCCTCCGACCCTTCTTCCTCCCTGCGGTATTGTGGCCAAGATGTGGCCTCCGGCGCCGTCTTTGCCACATGCCGGCGACCCTCGGTATATATTCCTTGAAACCTGCCTTGCTCTACTGCCCCAGCTCTTCCCCCTTCGTGTGGATCCTTTTCTACTTCGTCCGCTGTTCCAAAGCCACCTAGACTTCTACTATTATTAGAAGTAAAGCTAGTTCATCTGATCAACTCAAAGCGTTGGTTCAAGCAGGGAAGAAAGTGGGAAAGCTGTAGCATGAATCTAGGACTTGGTTCTAAGAGGAAGCGGGGAAAGTAGTAATATCATCCTTTGTTTAAATAACCGTATTTCGTATTTGCGCAAACAGGGATTTCTGTCTCCATATC
The DNA here is from genome assembly GCA_021605205.1 of Aegilops longissima. NCBI lineage: Eukaryota > Viridiplantae > Streptophyta > Magnoliopsida > Poales > Poaceae > Aegilops > Aegilops longissima. The sequence continues at coordinate 553,283,650 of CM038678.1, read as the reverse complement.
ATTTCGGGATGTCTGTCTCCGTATCATTTCTATCCACGCAATCAAAAGCACACACCTCAGTTTTAGTACAACTGCGCAAAATGAGATGGCTATCCCTCGTTGTCGTCGTCTAACCTCCCGTCTTCAAGGTATCCCTACATTGGTAGTAACTAAGGTAGAATGACCAAAGCAATCTAAATGAACCTGATTCGTATGTTTTACTTCCTGATTGTAGTGTAGGGACGAGCGAAAACAACTGCATCCTAGTCCGGAATGCACTTTCTACCAGTTCATCCATAGACCGAGGACTAGCTGGCACGGCTGCACGGCGGTTTTTTGGACAGGTGCGCGGACAAGAGGCATTGTGGTCTGCTTATTTCTGCAAATAGCGGTGCTTAAATTTAGTGGAATGCACAAGAATTTCACCTGGTCGATTACCTTTGCATGGTTCAGTTCAGCATTCGAGATGAGACCACAATTATAATTGGTTATTACGGAATGAGAGAACCTAACCTGGATGGTGGCAACAAGAAAAACCAGAGTGAACTCCGGAAATTTAAGCCTGCCGGAGGCCCTTTGCTCGAAGAAGCCTTGCTTGTTTTTCCTGATTTGTAAACCTCCTCACAACTTTGTCTTTTGTTGTGAACTAGTATATGTTTGTTATGTTCTATGAATCATTGAGATGTATAAAACTGCTTAACTTATGCTTTTCAAGATTTTTATGAAGGCGAGTTTAATGTGAGTGTTCCACATGAGCGCTGGACTAGCGTTGAATGTTTGGAATTTATTACATTGTGGCCTCAATTAACTGCATGAACCCTTTGTAACAAGATACATAGTTTCTTATATGATTCACGGGCACACAAAAGTAGCAGCAGTTCCCATAGACGGATTCAAGCAGTACTAGCCCGGAGAGGGGTCGATAATGAGCAAGGTTAGGATAATTAGACACAATCCAAACTATTATTAAACACTAGCTGGGGCAACTATTTCATGCCTCGATCTAATTTGGGCTGGAGACAAGACGGACCTTACCATGAACATCATCGAGGACGTCCCGCAGCAGCTCAATCCTGTGAACCTTCATGAAGACAACTTTGTGGCCTTGCCACTGATAAACTTGTTTGTGGAGGCATGCCACGTCATCTTCCTGCGTAAGGTTGACAAGAACAGTATGCCTCACAAACGAAGGAGTAGCTTTGAACTTCTTGTGCTTCAGTACACCCTGGATAACACGCCTGACAACAGTGAGGCTGGAATACACCTCTTCATTAGTATAACCGCAAATGGCTTCCAGGATCCAACAGCCTAAGAACATCTGTTTTCCCAGTGCGTATATTCATATCGTCCGCCTCATAGCGAGTGACATGCACAACCACACAATCCTTGTCTGCATCAGGGCTCTAATTGAAACAGAAACAAATTCTGAATTACATTTCAGTATAAGAAACACAAGTTATTTCAACCACTATGTATAGCATGGCATCGAAGCTAAGAAAATTTTGCATTATTAATCACCACATACTTCCTTTTCTTAAAAAATCACCACATACTTAGATGAAAAACCACAATCGAGATCAGAAAAGAAGGAAATCACCTTGGGCAGCTCAGCCGGGGGGGGGGGGACACATCCTCGAAGGGGGAAAACTGCTCCTGCAGTGCCACAGGGGTTGTAACCTCAAAAGGGGTGTTGACCATCTCAGTAGTGGTCGTGAGCGTATCTGGGGTAAGCTCGGTGATTGCCTCCATCTTCTTGGAGCTCTCTGTCTCGTGGGGATCAGCCTCCCGTGTCTGCTCCAATATCGGCAGATCTTTGCACAGTTCTCCTTGGTCCATCATGAAACCGAGCGAATACTAGGAGACCCTTGAAAGGAAAACACAATCGCAATGACAATGAAACAAAAAGAGAGTGAGGATCGGTTCTTTGCTTTGCAAAAGTTCTTTTTTCTCTGAGCGAAAATATACCAACATCACGGATCCGCTTACCTTCCCTTCGTTGGGAGAGAAGGACGATGGCAGATGTGAGTGTTGCCTTTCTTGAAGGCGGTGAGGAGAAGGGATTCAGCAAAGAGTGAAATGATGGTTGTTTAAATCATCAATCTTAGACTACGGGAGGTGGGGTTTTGTGATCTGACGGCTCGTTCTTGGCCTTCTGACGGGGTGACTCTCTGCTGCATCTGCCTTCAAATTTGGTGGATGGCATTTGGGCCCGCGCGCTGCATGGCCCGCATGTCGGTGAACAAAAGTATAACGGCATTCAATAGAGGGAGACGTTTCAATGACCTAGAAGGAGCCAGAAGCGGTAGAGTGTCTCCATTGTACTAGTAGTAATTGTTTTTCTGGGTAGCTATAGATTGTGTCCACTGTACTAGTAGTAATTGTTTCTCTGGGCCCAAGACAAAATAGGCAATCCACACTAGTAAATAGTAAAATCAATTCAAAAGGCGCTACCCACACCCAGACACACCCCCCCCAAAAAAACACAGGTGCTCTTCTTCCTCCTCACTCCCACCCACCTCACGTCAGCTTGCTCCCTCGTACCCCAAATTACTCACCTCACTCCTCTGAAAACCCCAGCTCCCCTTCTTCCTCACTCCTCTGAAAACCCCAGCTCCCTTCTTCTGCGCTCACTTTTACAACTAGGCTCGTCATTCGTTACTCTGCTCAAATCCGTGGCCTGACGCGACGCCCTCGAGGAAAATGGGTCGGTTGACCCCAGCGCCAAGAAGATGAGGCTCCCGCCAGCGGCGAGGCCTGTTGTAGATCCCGCACCCGGCAGCGCGGGGAGAAGCAGCGACCCCACCCCCACCGGATCCCAGGAACCCGTAGAATCTTGGGCGGACCGCATCAGCGATCTCCCGGACACCATCCTTGGGGAGATCATCTCGCTTCTCCCCACCAAGGATTGCTGCCGCACCCAAGTCCTCTCAATTCGGTGGTGCCCTCTATGGCCCGTCGTGCCCCTTAATCTCGACTGTCGTCCGCTATCTCTCTTCAATGATTTTGAAATCCCCAGAGCCATCATCTCCTCCCACCAGGGCTCCGTTCAAAGCCTCTGCATCCCGTCATGCTACCTGAGCAAGCATACCATGCCCTGCACGCAGTGGGCCTTTGGCTGAAATCCCCTGAATTCACAGAACTACAGCTGCTTGAGTTCTACTATTCCCCTGGAAATCACATACCACATACCTAATGCCATGAACTTGTGCCCTCAGCACCGATGTCCATCTCGCGGTTTTCCTCCTCTCTCCACACCGCCACCTTTGCGCTGTGCTACCTACCAAACAATCCGGTACTAACCTTTCGACCCCCATTTCTCAAGAAACTTTCACTTGTGCGGGTTCGTATATCGGAGGCCTCATTGCACAACATCATCCACTCCAGTTGCCCTGCGTTGGAGTGCTTGGTGCTTGTTTTCACAGTTATAATCGGTTGTCTCCAAATAAAGTCGCCTAACCTTGTAAAAATTGGAATTTCTTTTGACGGAAGGCAGCTCATCATCCAAGATGCCCCTTCACTTCAAAGGTTGATCCTTGATTCTAATTATTCACCGTTGCAAATAACCGTCCTCTCTGCGCCTAAACTGGTGACCTTGGGTGTAATACATGATCTTTGTGCTCATTTCAATATGGTGTTTGGCTCCACAGTTCTTCAGGTACTTTATAGTATCATCTACACTTGTAACCATAAGCTGCATTTTAAATTTCTACGCATAATTTATATATCATCTTGGAGTACACATTTTGTACTAATATTATGTTCTATGCTCAATGAAAAGTTTCTCCATGGATGGCCTATCAATGGTGCTGGATTCTGTCAAGATCTTATATATCCAAATGAGTAGTTTTGATCTGAACAAGATTATTGGCTTGCTACAATGCTTTCCATGTCTGGAGAAGTTGTATATAAAGGTGATAATTTCACGCACATTGGAAGCCCACATATAGTGTACTAGAATTAACCGTTCAGCTGTTGCTCTTTCGACACTCTTCTTTTAGACCTTAAGCTGTCTTCAATCTTCATGTCTATTTAGGCAGCAGGGACGGGTAAGAAAGTTATAACCAATCGGTGGATTAAGTAAGCATCAGGATTTTCTCACTTCTCATGAGATTCGATTGAAGACAATAACGCTAGAATGATATGTAGCCAACCGTGCAAACACAAGATTTGTCACATTCTTCCTGCTGAATGCGAGGTTACTATTGTCCATCAGGCTTAAGTTTATCAGCAGCATGGTTTTGATTGATGGATATGTCGAAGAGCAAAAAAGGAGTTTCGGTGGGCAAAAGAGCTTACGAGCGTGTCGGGCTTCTATTTACAACATATTGTGGTCATAATCCAGTAAATTTTACGACCGGGATGTTCATTCTATGGACTGACCGATCCAATTGATTGTGATTGCGAAAACAGTCTTTGGAGTTAGATGTTGTTGCCCTTTTCAATCTGGGTATTTTTGTAAACCTGATGAACAATCAACCCTCGTGCTTTTGTACAGTTTGTAAGCTGGAGTTAGATGTTCCTGCCCTTTTCAACTCGGTGTGACTGTCATATTTTCTTTGAAACAAGGCAAATGGCTTGCCATTCGTTTAATTTAGAGTGAAATATTGTAAAAAATCACAACCAAGGAAATAACATCACTCACGGCGGCTGCTTGAGCTCCTTGTGCATTCTGAAGCCAAGTGATTAGCCCCACCAGCACCCACAAACTTATTTGAACTAGCACATCAAATGGGCTGTAAATTTTCATAGAAAAGGCTACATGACCGTGACAGATTTGGATTCGACATTTGGGACCCGCGAGAAATAGCCTATCAAGGTGGTGTCGACTTACTAGCCAGTCAACAAACGATTCTGCCTACCAGCCGTTGGATTGACATCCAACATCTGTTGTGTATCTTCTATCTCTTGTCTTCTTCTTCCTCCAGCCGCCCAAACCAAACCACCCCGTCGGCTCACTTTGCTCCGCCCCCATGGCTGGCTGCGCCTCCGCCGCCCTACCGTACGTACCCTCCAAGTTGGCCAGTCCCTCCCTCAATTCCCCCACACGTCCTGTTATTCTCCGGCGATGTCAGCCCCAACACGCACACCGTGCCGAACGATCAACCCTCGTACTCCCCTCCGCCTGCGACTGGACCGGCGCATCTTCAACGGCTCCTGTTCGTTCCGTCTGAGGCCTCGTCGTCGTCCTCCGCCTTGCGGCCTTGGTTCGCTCGCCGTGTGCGGTGCGCCGTCCTCTTGCGTTGCCAACTTCGTCAACAACCGAGCGGAACAAGGAGATGACTGTACGTGGAGAGGATGACAGTAGGGACCCACCAGCGTCATGGCAGTACGCAAGCCAGTGCCTCTATAGTACAAGGCCAAAAATATGGTTCCTCCTAATGGTTGGACATCTGGGGCTCACGCCATTGTCAACGTAGTCAATAAACGAGAGAATTACACTACGAGCGGTTGATACCAGGGACCCAGCAAGTCGCGTAAATTTTTTTTGAGGAACAAGCAGTTGTTATTTATACTAGTTTTAGTGACGGATCAGGGTAACAACGGGGCTGTGCGGGGGCTGTGGCCCGTCTAGCTAGGATTTTATTTTTGTTTACCACATCATGAGCCCAGTTGTGTTTTTTTCTTGCTGAAAATGGCTAGCCCAGTTCTACTTTTTTTAAAGAAATACCCAAACAAGGCCTACTTGCTTTATCGGCCTATTTGGCTGCAAATCTTTCAAGGCGATGAAAGTTTCATTGGTTTGCCCGAAATGGCTGTACATTTTAAAACACATCAAACCGGAATTAGTTTCAATTTTTTTCATTACAAGATCTTAAATTCCATTGATTTTTCTCCGTGGAAAATTATTTGGATTTAATATTTATATAAATTATTTTTCAAAATAGTTTGCATGTGAATCAATATTTCTTGATTAAAAATAGTTGACCGCACCGAAATATGCAAAATTTCGTATACTTTTTAACCGTGACCACAATATGGGGTGTAATGCTAACAAAAAGAAGATGAGCTCCAAAAAAACCTTAAGAATTAGCAAATGGGATGTACATTATTAGAAATAATGGCAGATGGGCTATATGTTGTTTTCCACGGATTTGAGGCTGACTTGTGCGCCTACTACAAGTTGACGCGTATGCTTTCATAAAAAAAAGGTTGACGCACACACAACTCCCTGTCAACTTAGTCAACCCACGAGAGCAGTGACTGTTGGATGTCCATCCAACGGCTGTCGTGCTTCTTCAATCTCTGCTCTTCATGCTCCAGCCGCTCAAACAAGCGCCGGCGGGACTGCCTGCTCCCTCCTCCCGCGGCCCCACCGTACTCCCATCGCTGGCCTAGCCATCCCTCTACTCACCCACACATGTTGTTATTCTTCGGCGACGACAGACGAACCAGTAAACCCTCGTACTCCTCCGCGTGGGAAACAACTGCCGAGTATTCCCTGGCTCCGTGTTGTTCCCTTCCTAGGCCTCGCCGTCGTCCACCGCCCTGGTGCTCTCGGCGCGGCCTGGTCAACATGGTCAATGAACGACATCCATCGAAAGTGGATTGTACGTGGAGAGGCTGACAGCTGGGTCCACGGCCGCAAGCAAGGAAATGCCTCCTTATTACGTGCAAAATAATGATTCCTCCACCTGACAGCTAGGACCCACAGGAAGGGCCTGTGTATTTCGCGAAAAAAACATTCCCCCCGCTGACAGGTCGGACCCACCAGCTATATCTTCGCATGCAAGGAAGTGCCTCCTTATTACGCCCAAAAAAATGAATACCCCCTGCTAGCTGGGACCCACAATATTGTTGGGCTGACTTGTGGGCCTACTAAGTTGCCGGGGACGGAGGGCTTTGTCAACTTAGTCAATACTCCAATGACCGTATGATGTCCATCCAACGGCCATAGTGCTTCTTCAACCTCTGGTCTTCTTGCTCCAGCCGCCCAAAGCAGCGCCGGTTGTGCCGCCTGCTCCTGCCTCCCGTGGCCGGCTGTGCTACCGCCTGCTCCTACCTCCCGTGGCCCGGCTCCGCGTTGTCCCCTTCCTAGGCCTCACCGTCGTCCACCGCCGTGGTGCTCTCGGCGCGGCGTGGTCAATGTGGTCAACGACCGACTTCCATCGGAAGAGTACTATACGTGGAGAGGCTGACAGCTGGGTCCATAGTAGCCGCAAGGAAGTGCCTCCTTATTACGCGGAAAATAATTATTCCTCCACCTCACAGCGGGGACCACCGGACGGGCCAACAGTATTTTGCAAAAAAATTCGTTTCCCCCTGACTGTTGGGACCCACCGGACGGGCCACCATATTTGACAAAAAAAAACGTTCCCCCCGCTGTCAGCTCGGACCCACCGGAAGTGCCTCCTTATTACGCACAAAAAATGAATACTCCCCCGGCTAGTTGGGACCCACCTTGGTGGGAGGCAGTCTTGTGGGCCTACTAAGTTGACGGGGACGAAGGGCTTTCTCAACTTAGTCAATATGAACGATTCTAGCTCCAGTGACCGTACGATGTCCATCCAACGGCCGTAGTGCTTCTTCAACCTCTGGTCTTCTTGCTCCGGCCGCCCAAGCGGTGCGGTCGTGCCGCATGCTCCTGCCTCCCATGGCGGCTGTCTTTGCCGCGGAGGCCTCACTGCCCCTACTATTCCCACCGCTGGCCGGGCCCGGCGGCGGCAACCTCACACGCAGCCGAACCAGTGAACCCTCATACTCCTCTCCTGCGGGCTTCCACTGCGCGTCTTCCCGGCTCGCGTCGTCCCTTCCTAGGCCTCGTCGTGCGTCCACCGCCGTGGTGCTCTCCATGTGGCGTGGTCAACATGGTCAAGAGCGACTTCCATTAGCCACAGCCCAGTTTTTTGTGATTTGCCAAGTAAGTCACTTTGTCGAGCCTGTTGGGCTGCAAATCTTTCAAGGCGAGGAGAGCTTTCATTACGCTGGCGAGAAAATGGCCCATCGATAATGAGAAATGGGTTGTACATTTTAAAACACATCAAACCGACAATTAGTTTCAAATATATTTTTTTCATTTCAAGATTTTAAATTACATTAATTTTTATGCGTGGAGAATTTGTTGGATTTTATATTGATATACATTTATTTTTAAAATCATTTTGAATGTGAGTCAAAATTTCGGGATTAAAAACAGTTCGGACCGCACCGAAATATGCAAATTTTGGTATAATTTTTTAACCGTGGCCACAATATGGGTTGTAATGCTAACAAAAAGAATATGTGCTCCAAAAAAACCTTAAGAATTAGCAAATGGGCTGTAAATTATTAGAAATAATAGCAGATGGGATGTATGCTGTTTTCCACAGATTTGAGGCTTTCCTAAAGAAAGGTTGACGTACAAGCAGTGATGGTTGGATGTCCATCCAACGGCCATCGTGCTTCTTCAATCTCTGCTCTTCCTGCTCCAGCCGCTCAAACAAGCGCCAGCGGGACTGCCTCCTCCCTCCTCCCCACGGTCGGCTATGCTGCCGCGCAGGCCTCACCGCCCCACTGTACTCCCATTGATGGCCTAGCCATCCCTCTACTCACCCACACCTACTGTTATTCTCCGGCGACGGCAGACGAACCAGTAAACCCTCGTACAGTCGTACTCCCCTCCGCGTGGGAAACAACTGCCGAGTCTTCCCTGCCTCTGTGTCGTCCCCTTCGTAGGCCTCGCCGTCGTCCACCGCCGTGGTGCTCTCGGCGCGGCGTGGTCAATGTGGTCAACGACCGACTTCCATCGGAAGAGTACTGTGCGTGGAGAGGCTGACAGCTGGGTCCACGGCCGCAGTAAGGAAGTGCCTCCTTATTACGCGCAAAATAATTATTCCACACTTGAAAGCAGGGACCCACCAGACGGGCCACCGTATTTCGCGAAAAAAATGTTTCCCCCCTGACTGCTGGGACCCACCAGCTACACCTTCGCACGCAAGGAAGTGCGTCCGGGCAAAAAAATGATTCGCCCCCCTGACTGCTTGGACCCACCAGCTACATCTTCGCACGCAAGGAAGTGCGTCCCAACAAAAATATACGATTCCCCCCTGACTGCTGGGACCCACCAGCTACATCTTCGCAGGCAAGGAAGTGCCTGACAGTCGGGACCCACCTGGTCAAAGAATACATAGCGTTGTCATTCTGGTCGCGAACGTGTACGTACATATATACTGGTGGATGTAGAGGCGTGCACGTGTCATAGTAGAGGTGTGCACGTAGCATGTACACGTACTTACAGCGGCCAGGGTGCAAGAAAGAAAATACGGCCACGTATGTGTACATACGGGCGGGGTCTCGAACGCCTACTCGCGCATACGTACAGTGAGGGCTCGTGTACATGGCTGGGTCAGAACGGAGAAACAGCGTCGTCGTCGTGTTCATGGGGAGGCAACGGAATGTGTCGTGTTCATATGGAGGCAACGGAATGCGTCGTGTTCATCGGGAGGCAACAAAACGCGTGGGAGCCAACCGGCTGGGTCGGAACGGAATGCGTGATCGTGTTCATCGGGAGGACTTGGACGGAACAGGCGATGGAAATGAGGACTGGCGTACCGCAGAACGGAGGAAACAGACTTCCTACATTCGGAACGGGGTCCTGTTGATCGGGAGGGGTGTGGCGTACCGCAAAACGGAGGAAACGGACCTACTATGGTCGAAACGGGGGTCCTGTTGATCGGGAGGGTGTGGCGTCCGCAAAAGCGGAGAAGCGGACCTCCTACGGTCAAAGCGGGGTCCTGTTGATCGGGAGGGTGTGGCGTGCCGCAAAGCGGACCGAAAGCGGACTTGTGTTGGAGCACTACGGTCGAAATGGGGTCCAGTTCGCCGGGAGGGTGTGGCGTGCCGCCAAAAGCGGACTAAAGCGGACTTGTGTTAGGCGCTTCGGTCGAAGGGGTCCTGTTCATTGGGAGGGTGTGGCGTGCCGCAAAGCAGGACTCCACGGGATATTGTTCATCTCCACCGTCGACCTCCTCCAGCCTCCACGGGCTCCTGTTCATCCAACCTCCACCGCGCGCTACTCCACCGGCTATTGTTCAACCACCCCTCCACGGGCACCCCTCACCGTCTCTGTTCATCCAGCCCTCCACCACGGGGTCTGTTCAACCACCCTCCACGGCCACCCCTCCACCGCTCTCTGTTCATCCAGCCCTCCACACCACGGGGTCCTGTTCATCCGAGGCAACGCCATCGCTCCTTGTTCATCCACCCCGCAACACTCACTATTCATCCAATCGATCGGCTTGATTAGCTAGATGGCGAAGAATCGCTCCATCGGGTTGATTAACAGCCATCGATCGATCGCTTGGGTTCGATAACTTCGAAGCCTACTGATTGCAACCGCTTCGGGTTCGATTAGAGCCCAACGCCTCGCTTCGGGTTCGATTAGAGCCAACGCCTCACGTGTATGAGAGAAAGCAGCATCGCTCGGCCCCGACCTCCCACCGTGGCAGCAACTCCCAAAATTTTCCTCCCCTCGCTTCTACCACGGTTTTTCCTTCATGGGCGGCCCAAAGAATGTCATGCAGCTGCTTCTCCGCCCGCCCAGACGAAAAGCCCATTTTTATACTGATTTTTGTCATAGAAGTAGGAGCCCACCACATCTATGATGATACCGGGTTTTGTCACAATTATCGTCATAGAAGTGTCATATGTATGACAAAAAAAATTCGTTCGGCCCAAAATGTCACGGATGTGTCTTTTTTTGTAGTGGAAGTGGTGGCAGTCGGGGTGGTTCTACATCACCGAGCCGCGCGACACCAACTGGGCGGCGGCCCCCGAATTCTGATCTGGAGTTCCGATGCGGCTCACCTCCTGGCAAGAGATGGGCCTGACCTGGTGATGTAGGGCGGAACCCTGCGTGGATGATCTTTCACGTTTGGAGTGGATCCTACGGGGAATCACGAAGAACACGCGGAAGAACAAAGGGAAACACGAAGGAAACGAGAGAGAGAGATCTCTCAACCAACAAGGAATCAATCACACAAGTGCTAGATCACCGAACACAAAGAGGTACATATGATCCACAATCAACAAAGGTAAGGATACACGAGTAGCCGTTCTTCTCCAAGAGGAGGTCTTGATGGGGTCCACCCTAGAAGGGGGTCTTGAATCCTCTTGGGGGATCTTCTCTGAAGAGGTCCTGAGCTCCAAGGAGAAGTAACCAAGTGGATGAGCAAGGCTCTCACACAAACATGAGCTAAACCTAAGCTAACCCTAGAAAGAGGAAGGGGATGGAGTATATATAGTCTAGGGGGGCGAAGAGGTACATGGGCATTGGCCCTTTACTATGCGGAGACAGGCGGAGCCGGATGTCCGGGTGTCGGGCCGGATGTCCGGGACTTCCGGAGGCGCCGGATGTCCGGGCTGGGGGCCGGATGTCCGGGCCGGAGGATGCCACTTCTGCCGAATCGGGTGCGTGGCGCGGTTTCGGGCTTCGGCGGATATCCGGGCTGGGGCCGGATGTCCGGGGCCTGGTGGCCGGATGTCCGGGCCCTGTAGGGTTCCTGGCTGGGCTGCGGCTACGGTGTTGGCGTCTCCAGGGGCCAGATGTCCGGGGCCTTGGCCGGATGTCCGGGGCCTGGAGGGTGAACTTGCCCGTTTCCGTGGTCCTCTTCATCCGTGGACTTGGCGGCTAGTCCGTCTTCACGTGCATCTTCGGAAGGTTCCTCTTGACACCTAATGATGCATAGCATATCGGACTTAGGTAGTAGCCATGTCTCGAGTGGAACATATGTGATATAACTAAGGAAGGAAGTCACCTCGTTCTCGAGAGCTCTAGCTCTAGCTCGTGTCATGGGTCCTCCTGGCTCTTGATGAGACGGTTGTAGATCCATGGGGATGATCGTGGGATTCTCCGCATCATCTCCCCCCCCCCCCCTTGGGAGAGATCCGACCTCGGATCAAAAGCTTCATCTCCAAGGTATGGTGTGAGGTCCTTGACGTTGAAGATGTCGCTCACGTTGTATTTGTCTCGAGGTATGTCGATCTTGTAAGCGTTGTCGTTGTAGCGTGCTAGCACCTTGAAAGGTCCATCGGCTCGAGGGAGAAGCTTGGACTTGCGTTCTTTGGGGAAGTGGTCCTTGCGAAGGTGTAGCCACACTAGATCACCAATGTTGAAGACCATGGGTTGCTTGTTGGCGTTGAGCTAGGTTGCTAGTCGTTGTACTTGGCGCTCGATGGTGTGCCTTGTATCTTCGTGCATCTTCTTGATGTAGCTTGCCCGTGCACTCGCATCCATGTTGGCGCGCTCTTGGAGAGGAAGTGGTAGAATGTCCAATGGGGACAACGGGTTGAAGCCGTGAGCGACCTCGAAGGGGACTTGCGGTAGTCGAATGTCTTGCGGTTGTAGGCGTACTCGGCGATGGGTAGACATGCTTCCCACTCCTTGATGTTCTTCTTGATCAAGACACAGTAGAGTGGATAGTGTGCGGTTTTCACCTCCGTTTGGCCGTCGGTTTGAGGATGGTATGCCGATGAGAACAAGAGCTTGATTCGATCTTGGCGCATAGGGTCTTCCAAAAGTAACTCAAGAACTTGGCGTCACGATTGGAGCGATTGTCTTTGGTACTCCATGGAGTCGCAAGATTTCCCTACAAAGAGATTTGCAACATGTGAAGCATCGTCTATCTTGTTGCAAGGAATGAAATGTGCCATCTTTGAAAATCTATCCACAACAACAAACACGGAATCCTTTCCATTTTGAGTCCTAGGCAAACCAAGTACAAAATCCATACTAATGTCTTCCCATGGTTGATAAGGAATAGGAAGAGGCATGTAAAGACCATGAGATTGAGCTTTAGACTTAGCTTTGCGACATGTATAGCATCGGTTGGTGAAGCGTGAGGCGTCATGAACATCTTGGGCCAAAAGTAGTTGTTGGAGGCGTGGCGAATGTCTTGTCACGTCCAAAGTGTCCCATGAGTCCGCCTCCATGAGCCTCTTGCAAAAGGAGCAAACGAAGATAAGACTCGGGAATGCATAGTTTGTTAGCTCTCATAAGATAAGCATCCTTGATGTAATATTGTTCCCAAGAAGTATGCGTCAAACACTTAGCATAAGGAATAGCAAAAGATGGATCATGCTCATACAAGTCTTTTATATCTCAAAACCAATAACATTCAACTCAAGTTGAGTGACAAGCATGCATATGCGTGAAAGCGCGTCGGCAACTACATTTTCTTTACCCTTAATGTACTTGATCACATAAGGAAAAGATTCAATAAATTCACTCCATTTTGCATGACGCTTGTTTAATTTGGTTTGACCTTGGAGGTACTTAAGCGTTTCATGATCGGCATGGATGACAAACTCATGAGGTCTAAGGTAATGTTCCCAAACATGTAACACACGCACTAAAGCATACAATTCTTTGTCATAGATGGGATAATTAAGTTGAGCACCGGAGAGTTTTTCACTAAAATAAGCAATGGCTCGTTTTCTTGCATCAAAACTCCGCCAATTCGGTACCACTTGCATCACAATGAACCTCAAAAGTTTTGTCAAAATTGGGCAAAGCAAGAATCAGAGCATGAGTAAGCAAAGACTTGAGCTCATCAAAAGCGGTTGATTGCAAAGTTCCCCAAACAAAGGGAGTATTCTTCTTACTCAAGGCATGCAAAGGAGCGGCAATTGTGCTAAAATCTTTCACAAAGCGACGATAAAAACCTGCAAGACCAAGAAAACTTCGCACTTGTTGCAAATTGGTGGGTTGGGGCCAAATTTTAATTGCTTCAATTTTAGATTCATCTACATGAACACCCTTTGAGGATATTACAAAACCCAAGAAAACCACTTTGTCAACGCCAAAAGTGCATTTTTTCAAGTTTGCATAAAGGCTTTCCTTGCGAAGAGTTTGCAACACAGATTTTACATGATTGATGTGCTCTTTCATGGTTTTGCTAAACACAAGAATATCATCAAAGTAAACCACAACAAAGACTCCAATGTAAGGACGAAGCACATGATGCATAAGACGCATGAAAGTACCGGGAGCCTCCGAAAGACCCATAGGCATCACTAACCACTCATATAAACCAAATTTGGTTTTGAAAGCAGTTTTCCATTCATCACCCTCTTGTATGCAGATTTGATAATAGCCACTTTTAAGGTCAATTTTTGAGAAAAAGTTGGCTCCACTAAGTTCATCAAGCATATCATCTAAGCGAGGAATGGGATGCCTATAGCGAACGGTAATAGCATTTATAGGTCTACAATCGGAACACAAGCGAAAACTTCCATCGGGCTTAGGCACGAGTGTAACGGAACGGCACAAAGGCTTAAGCTTTCACGTACATGACCGTTGTCGATTAGTTGTTGTACTTGCCATTGAATATCCTTGGTTTCTTCGGGATTGACTCGGTATGGAGCTTGTTTGGTAGAGGCGCTCCGGGGATGAGGTCGATTCCATGCTCAATGCCTCGAAGAGGAGGTAGACCCGGAGGTAGCTCATCGGGGAAAACATCTTGAAATTCCTGCAAAAGAGATTGAAACACCAAAGGTAGCTCATGAATGGTGTTAGTTTTTGGTTCTCCATCCTTGCACACAAGGACAAAGTGCATCACACTCGATGGGTTCTCACACACTTCTCTCATCTCACTTTTGGTGGCAAATAGGATGAGGTTTTTCTCTCTAGGCGAAGAGGCACTCAAGTGTGTTTTGTGGCTCTCACTCACTTTTGTGTGGATCACTTTCTCACTCTTGTCTCTATCATGGGTGACTTGCTTGTCGGCTATCACTTGAGTAGGAGACATAGGTCGTAGCACATATTCCTTCCCTTTCATCTTGAAGCTATAGTGATTGGTGCGCCCATTGTGGATGACACCACGGTCGAATTGCCATGGTCGACCTAGAAGTAGGTGGCAAACGGTCATTGGGACCACATCACACTCCAACGTGTCTTCATAAGCACCAATTTTGAAGGAGACTTGGACCGTATGCTCGACTCGTATAGTGCCGGAGTCACTTAGTCATTGAACCTTGTAGGGGTGTGGGTGCTTCCTTTTGACCAATTGAAGTTTGGAACATAGTTCTTCACTTGCCAAGTTGTGGCAACTACCTCCATCGATGATGACCTTGACGGACCTTCCGTTGATGCCGGCCTTTGTGTGGAAGATGTGGCATCTTTGGTCGTATTCTTGTTGATGTTGAAGGGTCAAGACCTTGGAGACAACGAAAGGGGGCTCGAATCCTCATCGCAAAAGACTTGATCATCTTCATCTTTGTTCACTTGCCGGTGCATGGCCACTTGCTCAAGGGCTTCCATCTCCTCATCACTCATTGAGTCATATGTGCCGTCGTCGTTGAGGATCATGGTCCGCTTGTTGGTGTATTCATAGGACTTGTGGCCTCGGCCGCCGCAAGTGAAACACTTGAAGGAGCTTGTTTTGATGGTCTCATCGGTCGGAGTAGATGATGAAGCACGCGGCTTGAATTTGCTTGTAGTAGGACGAGGACGACTTGAACTTGTCAACTTTCTCTTGTAACTCGACTTGTCGTCGTTGTTTGTAGAAGGTTTGGTTGATGTAGATGTTGGAGGAGGTGTTGAATCTTGGTTGTTGGAGAAGCCGTAGGTCTTGGATGAGTACTTGGCGTACTTGAAGTCATCTTGTACTTGACGTTCCGCCTTTGTAGCTTGATGTACAAGCTCAATGAGGGTGGAGTATGGTTGGAAGTCGGCGATCTTCTTGATGGGATGATTTAGTCCATTCAAGAAACGTGCCATAGTTTGCTCATCTTCCTTGACATTGGCTCGAATCATGGCTATCTCCATTTCCTTGTAGTATTCTTCAACACTCTTTGTTCCTTGCTTGAGAAGTTGGAGTTTCTTTAAGAGGTCGCGGTTGTAGTAGGTTGGCACAAAACGTGCTCGCATGACATCCTTCATTTGAGCCCAAGTGGTGATTGGAGGTTCACCTCTTGCTTGTCGTCGCTCAATGATTTGTTCCCACCATATGAGCACATAGTCTTGGAACTCAAGTGAGTTCCTTCATTTTCTTCGCTTCCTCGTAGTTGTGCAACCGGAAGATTTTGTCAACCTTCAATGCCCATGCGAGATAGTCTTCGGGGTCATTGCTTCCGTTGAACTTGGGCATGGTGAATTTTAGCTTGCCGTAGCGTTGCTCTTCATTGTGTTGTTGGCGATGTTGATGATGACGCCCTTGACGTGGATTGCAATCGTCTTCATGTTGCTCTTGGCGTGGAGGAATACCATGATCAACTTGCTCTTGTTGAACTTGAGGTTGAAGTGGAGCTTGACGAGCTTGTGGAGGAGCTTGAGGAATTTGACGTTGTCCATGAGGTTGGTGGTTCCTCTCTTGGATTTCTTCTCGAAGGGCTTCCTCTTGATTGCGCCGTTCGCGATTGCGGTTGGCGAAGGCTCTACTTGATTCTTGAAGGGCACGTTGCGCCTCAAGAGCTTGCGCTTCACGTTGTTGTTGTTGAAGGCGTTGAGCCTTGGCGTCTTGTTAAATCTTAGTGTAAACGCTTTCGTTCTTCCTCTTGGCGCCGTAGTCATTGTCGTTCTCGAGCTTGAGCAAAAGCGTCTTGGTTTGATTGAGGACGAGGAACTTGATCATCAACTTGCTCTTGTGAATGCTTGTCATGTAGCGGGTTGCGAGATGCATGACGGTCTTGACATGCGGCACGACGAAGAGTGTTCGAAGTAGGTGTACTTGAGTCGCAGAAGGTGTCGTCGGAGTGTCGACTCGAGTGGCTCCGTCTTGATGATGAAGAAGTAGAATGATGCCAGCTCCTCATCAAGGCGCGGATCTCGTCCATTCTTGCATCATTCTCTTGCTTGTGAGCGTCGAACTTGTTGTCGAAGTAGTCTCTTGTACGTTGCTCGGAGAGTCGTAAGTCGGTGGCGAGGTTGTCGATGGGGTCGCTCATTGCTTGTTGTTCTTGGTGCAATACTCATTGTGCACCAAAGAGGTGGCTCTTGGTGACGTATGATGACATGTCGTCGTCTTGCTCGAGGAAGAGTGGCTTGGTAGAAGTACTTTGCCTATCCATCATTCCAAGCAAAATGTGAGTGGTAGAACGGAGAAGAACTTATACCAATGTACCTTTGACCGATGTTGATGATGAATCAAGTTCACTCAAATGCGGACAATGAAATAGCACCAATTCTTGTCGGTTCTCACACCTACACAAATAAAATCTTATGGTGGAGCTCGGTTAGGATGGTGGCACAAAATTTGATGCAATTGTAAGTGAGACTCAATAATGTTGGAAATGATTCACAAATTTGCAAATGCGACAAGTAGACCAATAGCAAGATATGGTACACGGAAACACACACGCAAATAGATAATATGGGGTTATGCAACCAAGGATGAGCCAAAATGCGGAATTCACCAAGATGCTCTTGTTGCACAACACTAGAGAGACGCTAGCACGATTGCACAATAGGCGGATACGAACTTGTGCACAACCTACAAAGAAAAAATGCAACGACTTCTATCCCAAGTATGCTATATGTATGGTGTTTCGATGTGTTGATCCAAGATGATCAAGTATGACAATCTTAATGTTGTATGATGCTATGGTTCTTGCTCATAAGCTCTTTGCTTATCTTTCTCTTTATGCTTAAAAGCTTGATTGGCTCTTTCTCTTTTGAGCTCTTTTCTCATGCAAAACTTCACGAACCAAGATAGCAATTGTGTATGCGATGACAACTTTGTGACACACAAGTTGATGCCAAGATATGCACCACTTTGGTATGGTATGTATGCTATGGAGTATGATCACTAATGTGCACAAGTCACGTTGCCGGCAATACTCAATGGCTAGTCTCGATGGGTAAGCAACGCAAAAGATTGGCTATGATGGTTATCAATGCAATTGCAAGTTATGAAAAGATGTCGACGATGTTACCGTCCTTGGCGAAGATGAGCGGTGGTGATGTTGATGTTGAACCGTACCTAGATAGCGAAACACAAAGGATCTGAAACCCCAACTCAAATTCTCAAAGCAAAATTTGGCAACATTGTCGGAGTTGGTAGTGGGAAAGGCTATAGTGGTGTTATGCGGAAGTGGTGGAGGTATGTGGAAGTGTATGTGGGCACCGGGACAAAATTTGGCGAGAGTTAGGCGTTAAACGGGGTGGTGGATGGGAGTTGCTGCTGCCAGGGGCCGGATGTCCGGGCTTGTCGGGCCGGATGTCCGGGCTCTGGATCCGTGGACGAACTCGATGAACATCGCGTGTAGAGGTCAAATCCGGGGCAAAATTCGGGCGATTTTGTGGATGGAAATTGTGGAAAAGGTGGGGGAATGCTAGATCTACCTGCAACACACGAAATCCGCGGATCAAATCCAACAAAACTTCATCACACCAACAGATCACAAAAAAAAATTGGGGCTATTTTTGGTGGGGATTTTCGGATTTAGGACGAAAACAACAAAATCAAGCTAGAAAACACGGGGTAGGGGCTCCAAAAACGTGATCAACGTGGCTCATGATACCAAGATGATGTAGGGCGGAACCCTACGTGGATGATCTTTCACGTTTGGAGTGATTCCTACGGGGAATCACGAAGAACATGCGGAAGAACAAAGGGAAACACGAAGGAAACGAGAGAGAGATCGCTCAACCAACAAGGAATCAATCACACAAGTGCTAGATCACCGAACACAAAGAGGTACATATGATCCACAATCAACAAAGGTAAGGATACACGAGTAGCCGTTCTTCTCTAAGAGGAGGTCTTGATGGGGTCCACCCTAGAAGGGGGGTCTTGAATCCGCTTGGGGGATCTTCTCCGAAGAGGTCCTGAGCTCCGAGGAGAAGTAACCAAGTGGATGAGCAAGGCTCTCACACAAACATGAGCTAAACCTAAGCTAACCCTAGAAAGAGGAAGGGGATGGAGTATATATAGTCTAGGGGGCGAAGAGGTACATGGGCATCGGCCCTTCTTGTCTTGCAGACAGCGGAGCCGGATGTCCGGGCGTCGGGCCGGATGTCCGGGGCTTCAGGAGGCGCCGGATGTCCGGGCTGGGGGCCGGAGGATGCCACTTCTGCCGAATCGGGTGCGTGGCGCCGGATTTCCGGGCTTCTGGCCGGATATCCGGGCTGGGGCCGGATGTCCGGGCCCTGTTGGGTTCCCGGCTGGGCTGCGGCTGCAGTGTTGGCGTCTCCAGGGGCCGGATGTCCGGGGCCTTGGCCGGATGTCCGGGGCCTGGAGGGTGAACTTGCCCGTTTCCGTGGTCCTCTTCATCCGTGGACTTGGCGGCTCGTCCGTCTTCACGTGCATCTTCGGAAGGTTCCTCTTGACACCTAATGATGCATAGCATATCGGACTTAGGTAGTAGCCATGTCTCAAGTGGATCATATGTGATATAACTAAGGAAGGAAGTCACCTCGTTCTCGAGAGCTCTAGCTCTAGCTCGTGTCATGGGTCCTCTTGGCTCTTGATGAGACGGTTGTAGATCCATGGGGATGATCATGGGATGCTCCGCATCACCTGGGGTTCTTCGGACGAGCTGACTGGGCTCAAGACGTGCGTCCAAAACAAGATAACCAAGAAAGTCAAGCTCATCAACGTGATCCAGGTTATGCTCATTCGCCGGGTACTTCCATGCCAATGCCGGACTTGCTATTTGTGGGAGTTCGATCCGGCCAAGCACCAGACGCTACTAGAGCTATTTGGCACGACGCACGAAGACATCTGGAAAGTGCTCTTCAAGACCGGCGAGACACCACTGCCCACGACCGAGGATCGCGGGCTTAGCTTGAAACGCCAAGCTAATTCAGTAAGTTCTTTCATGTTTTCAAGGTATACCCTTGAAAGTGCAACTATCCCTGGGTGGTTTTGGTAATTCCTAACAACATATAGCTCATTGAGCTAATGCTATTCCAAGATGAATATTTCAGGAAAGCTCAATGATTGGCATGGCATGGATTAGAGAGTGGACCCTTCAAAATGCTAAGGACAAAGGATTGGCTCAAGCTCAAAGCACAAGACTCTACATTTTCTATTTTAGTGATCCAAGATCACATTGAGTCTATAGGAAAAGCCAATACTATTAAGAAGGGATGAGGTGTTGCTTAATGAGGCTCTTGCTCAAAATGCTTAGTGATATGCTCCAAAACCCTCCACTACTTTCTCATATCCACATATGTCCTAATCCAAAAAGTCCAACTCGGCCCCACCGAAATTTCATATCCGGAGCCACCGAGTTCAGTTGTCATAGCCACTGCCAGAAACCCTAATCAATTCGGTCTCACCGATAGGGATCTCGGTCCCACCGAGATGGGGTTATAATCTCTCTGTTTCCTTTTCATAACGTTTTGGTCAAACCGAGATGAGCGATCGGTCCCACCGAGATTGCAATGCAAACTCTCTGTTTCCCTTTCGTAACGTTTCGGTCCAACTGAGATGAGCGAATCGGTCCCACCGAGTTTGCTTGACCAACTCTGTGTTTGACTATTTCCAAAATCGGTCTCACTGAGTTTGTGTAATCGGTCTCACCGAGATTACGTCATGCCCTAACCCTAATGACATCGGTCCCACCGAGTTGATCCAGTCGGTCCCAACGAGAATCCTAACGTTCACATTTTGAACTAAATTGGTCCGACTGAGTTTCATGATTCGGTCCCACCGAGTTTGGTGATTTATGTGTAACGGTTAGATTTTGTGTGGAGGCTATATATACCCCTTCACCCACTCTTCATTCGTGGAGAGAGCTATCAGAACATGCCTACACTTCCAATACATATTTTCTGAGAGAGAACCGCCTACACTTGTGTTGAGGTCAAGATATTCCATTCCAACCACATAAATCTTGATCTCTAGCCTTTCCCAAGTTGCTTTCCACTCAAATCTTCTTTCCACCAAATCCAATCCTATAAGAGAGAATTGAGTGTTGGGGAGACTATCATTTGAAGCACAAGAGCAAGGAGTTCATCATCAACACACCATTTGTTACTTCTTGGAGAGTGGTGTCTCCTAAATTGGCTAGGTGTCACTTGGGAGCCTCCGACAAGATTGTGGAGTTGAACCAAGGAGTTTGTAAGGGCAAGGAGATCGCCTACTTCGTGAAGATCTACCTGAATGACGCAAGTCCTTCGTGGGCGACGGCCATGGTGGGATAGACAAGGTTGCTTCTTCGTGGACCCTTCGTGGGTGGAGCCCTCCGTGGAGTCGCGCAACCGTTACCCTTCGTGGGTTGAAGTCTCCATTAACGTGGATGTACGATAGCACCACCTATCGGAACCACGGATAAAAAATCTCCGTGTCAACATTGTGTTTGCTCCTTCAAACTCATCCCTTCACCTTCATATGCAATTGTTTTACATTCCGCTGCTATACTCTTAGAATTGCATGTGTAGGTTGATTGCTTGACTTGTGCTAAGTTGCTAAAATCAGCCAAGAACTAAAATTGGGAAAAGGCTAGATTTTTATTTTGTCAAGTAGTCTAATCACCCCCCCCCTCTAGACATACTTCCGATCCTACAAGTGGTATCAGAGCTTTGGTCTCCATTTGCTTTGATTTCCATAGCTTTTGATGGTCATAGCCTTGGTTTCACAACCTAGGAGAGTATGGCGTCTAGCGAGGGAAATTACCACCGTAGAGGTCCTTAGTTTGATGGTACTAATTTCGCTAGTTGGAAGCATAAGATGAAAATGCATATTCTTGGACATAACCCCGCCGTTTAGGCTATTGTGTGTATTGGCTTGCAAGGTGAATTCTTTGATGGGAGAGAACCGAACCGTGAAGCTACCGCGGAAGAGTTGAAGATGCTACAATACAATGCTCAAGCTTGTGATATTCTCTTCAACGGATTGTGCCCCGAAGAATTCAACAAAATCAACCGTCTTGAGAATGCAAAGGAAATTTGGGATACTTTGATTGATATGCACGAAGGTACCAACTCCATCAAGGAATCCAAATTGGATGTGCTTCAAAGTCAACTTGACAAGTTCAAAATGAAGGATGGTGAAGGTGTCACTGAAATGTACTCTAGGCTTGCTCTCATCACAGATGAGATTGTCGGCTTAGGAAGTGAAGAGATGACCGATAGATTCATCATCAAGAAGATCCTAAGAGCCTTGGATGGAAAATATGGTACCATGTGCACATTGATCCAAATGATGCCCAATTACAAAGATCTCAAGCCAACGGAAGTCATTGGAAGAATTGTTGCTCATGAGATGTCACTCAAGGATAAGGAAGAGCTTCACAACAAGTCAAGTGGTGCTTACAAAGCCTCGTGTGATGATCCCACATCATCAAGTGAGAAGCAAACCTTCAATGAAGAATTGAGCTTAATGGTGAAGAACTTCAACAAGTTCTACAAGAGTAGAAGCAAAGAAAGAAGCTCCAAGTCAAGGTCCTACAATGACAAAAGATCTTCTAGTCGTGAGCGAAATTGTTACAATTGTGGAAGACCCGGACACTACTCCAATGAGTGTACGCCCCCCTAAAAAAGAAGAGAAGATTCTCCCAAAATAAGAAGTAAAAGAGAAGAATCGCCACCAAGAGAAAGGAGGAGTAGAGATGATCGTTATGAACGAAGACCCTCTCGGAGAAGCAAGGATTCGGAAAGAAAGGAAAAGTCATCAAGGAGCTACACAAAAAGAAGACATCAAGCTCATGCTGGTGAACGGGTATCCGGCTCCGACTCCGACAATCACTCTGAAAGAAGTTATCACTCCGACTCCGAATATACTCAAGATGAAGGTGTTGCCGGTCTAGCACTTGTGTCAACCAACTCCTACGACATATTTGACTCACCAAATGAAGGAATTGGAAGATGCTTCATGGCCAAAGGTCCAAGGGTAACACATCCCGAGTATGTTGATTCTAATAGTGATGAAGATGATTTGCTAGGTGATGATGATTTACTTGTTGACAACTCTAGTGATGAAAACTATGATGAAACGTCAATTAATCATGCTAATCAAGATAAAACGAATGATGATGATAAGAAGAAGATTGAGCGTCTAACTAAAGAACTAAAAACTCTTAAGTTAGCTCATGAAACTACCTTTGAAAATCATCGAGAACTTTTAAAGACTCATGACAAGCTATGCTTTGAAAAGCTCAACCTTGAGCAAGAGCATGAGTTTTTAAAGGCAATCAATGATGATATTTGCAAGAAAAGTTCTTCTTACATTGCCAAGCGTTTACTCTTGTCTACTTACATGCCACAAGTTAAATCTAGCAACAAGATCAAGAAAGATTCCTCATCTAGTAGTAACAACAATCATGCTAAATCCAATGTTGTTGCTTCTAGTAGTTCTCTTGATTCCACTAATGATTCTCTTAGCCAAGTTACACTTGAGCAAGAAAATAGCTTATTGAAGGGAATCATAGAGAAAGGTGTTTACAAGAGTCTTGCCGGAAGTAAGCAATTTGAGGAAATTGTGCGCAAGCAAGGAAGACACCGGAAGAATCAAGGTGTTGGTTTTGAACGAAGGTTCAATGCCAATGGAGTTGAGTGGGAAGAAGATCAATACCCCAAGACGAAGTTTGTTCCTCAACAAGAGAAGTATGATCCTACTTCTTTCAAAGAAACACAAGCTCAAGATGATCTTCCACCACAAGACCACAAGCAAAAAGGCAAGGACAAGCTTCAAGAGGAAATTGATGCATTTGAAGAAGCACCTAAGGCCTTGGTCAAGTGGGTTCCCAAGACTACATCAAGTTCTACTTCATCAAGCACAACTATGATTCCAAGGATTCCCATCAAGATGATGTGGATCCCGAAGAAGAAGAACTAGAGAGTTCTTGAGGGTGACTCCGCCAACATACTTCACTCTTATCATTTTGGCGAGGAAAAGTGCAAACAACTTCCATATCTTGCACTAGTTCAAGGAGTCACAAACCCTCTTGTTGGTAAGACAAGGGACAAGGTAACCTAATGCTTTCATGGACATCATCTTGTGTATGCATCACTCTATCTCTATGGATATCCTTGTTTGTTCCTTGTGGGACTAATCCGTGTAGGTATTGAAAGTGCAACTCACTCCAAAGGATTGCTACGAATGATCTACATCAACATTGAGCATCTACATCTTCAACACCTACATGAAGTCATCATCGACAAAACCCAAGGTTAGTTCATCCCTCTTAGGGGGGATATCACATCTAGGGGGAGCTTTACTCAAATCAATGAGCTAAAGCAACTCTAATGGTGTGATCACAACAATGCTTTATGTAAAAGTGGTAACCCCACTTATGCTTAAACGATGAGTATGACCTATGATCAAGTGTTCTCATTTGACTCCTATGTCAATATACTCATATATAGATGACCTAGTCATCGCCAATTTCTTGATAGATGCTAGAATGTTTGTGCATGCTTTGTCACATATTTCATTTGCCATTTTATTGTGTGAGCATGTTGGTTGCATATTTTACTCATTCAAGGACATCCATTTGTTGCTTTGATTGTTTGGCTTTTTCTCTTTTTGCCAAATGGATGGACAAGAATGCCTAAGAACACCCTCTAGCTATCTATGCTTTTCTCGTCTCAAACTCTATTCATGCTACATCACAAAGTTTGATCAAGTCAGATTCGAACCACTCTGTGTGAGGAGCACTCGGAGATCCCGATTTGTCATAGACTTAAACCTCCAAAACCAATTTGTGCATCTCGGTCTGGCCGATTCATCCATTTCGGTCCTACCGAGTCACCAAGTTGATCTAGGGTTTTCAATCTTGGTGCAACCGATTAGAACTTTTCGGTCACACCGAGTTGAAGGATCTGCTTGGAGTTTTGCATCTCGGTGTCACCGAGTCGTTCCACTCGGTCACACCGACAGGGTCAGGTTATATATACCGCCGGGCCAAATTTTGGAAATTTCTCCGAACCTCTTCGCCCGCGCGTAACCTACTCTGCCTCCTCTGGTCTCCGGATCGTCCTCTTGTTGCCAGCGACCTCCCGCCACTGGTCTCTGCCGCCGTCGACGGAAATCTTCACCGACATTGCCGCTGTAGCAAGTTCGTCGCCGAACTAGGGTACGAACTTGATCATTGTGCTAATCCTTAACTCCGATTCTTAGCACATAGCTTTGCCATGATTCTTGCCATGATTGAAGTCATCATGTCCAGCGAAATCATCACATAGATTAGTTTTGATTTGAAAATTTAGGGTTAGGTCGCCGCCGAACTCATCTCCGACCGACCGAGTTGTAGAAATCGGTCTCACCGATTTTGGCTTAGGCCAGAGCACACACATTTTCGGTCCGACCAAAAATTTCAAATCGGTGTGACCGAGTTCGATTCTTTGTGAAACCCTAGCAGTCTCGGTACCACCGAACTGTGACTCGGTCTGACCGAGTTCACTAGTTCAGGTTCCAAAAGCTGCTTCAGTATCATCGAGTTTACAAATCAGTAGATCCGAAATGCTTTCTGTGAAGAACTAAAACTAAGTTTTTAAGTCATCAGTTTTGCAAAAACTCCTGTACTTTGTGATGCTCATCTACTCTACCTCATATATAACCTATTCACAGGGTCTATTGACAGTTTGCCTGCAAGATGTCTGACCAAAGTGACAGCCAGAACAAGTCAGAGGAACATGTTTAGTTGAGTGAGGGCACTAGTCCCTCTAGCAGCTATGATGAAGGCAGCAGGAGCACTCCAAGTAGTCTGCCAAAGGCTGCCACTAGGACAAGAAAGAAGAGAACTTCTGACTCTGAAGATGAAGATTATGTGGCTGTTGAAGATGAAGCCACTTCAAAGAAGAAAGTGATGAAGAAAGAGTATGGCTCATCTGCTGCAACTAAGCCAGTGCGAAAACAAAGATGCCGACAAGAAGACAGCCCATGTCTAAGCCAAGAAAAGTTGCCACAGGAGAAACAATGGAGTTCACTCTTGAACCCAAGGAAACTGGAGATGGGAAGAAGAGAAAAGAAACGGTCAAGAAGACCATTGCCAGAGTTATTGGGAAGCCATCTATGATGAGAGATTCTGAAGAAGAGGAAGAGGAAGAGGATGATGCACCAGCACCCAAAGCTCAAAAGCTTATGGGAGATGCAATCAGATCAGGGGCTGCTCCATCTAAGCCCAAATCTGCTCCTAAGGCTGCTGCTCCAGCTCCAAAGCCAAAACCCAAGAGGAGCACTAGGAACATACCTGCTGAGGAGAAAAACAAGGCCCCAGTGCCTCAAGCTGTTGAAGATGATTCTGTTGTTTTGAGAAAGCTGAAGCCCAAGATCCCTGATCACAATGATGCACACCCAGTTGCAGAAAATATGAAAATCGGGAAGGATTCAGGATTAAGACTATGGAGAGAGTCTAATCCATATGCTACCAGGAGAAGGACTGTTGTGGACTATATATTCCACACTAAGGAACAGCAGGACTAATATGAGACAATTCTGCTTGACAAGAAGCCCATAGTGTGTGACATGAGATGGGTTGACTGGGAGTTCATCAAGGAGAATGTGGATCACTTCCCTGGTGTATATGACAGCTTCAAGGCATGTGGAGTTGATAAGTTTGTGGCTCAGAAGTTCACCAAGTGGAATGATGAGCTCATTATGCAATTTTACTCCACTGCACACTTCTATCCAGATGGAAGGATTGTGTGGATGTCTGAGGGTACTAGGTACCAGTCTACAGTTGAAGAATGGGCTCAATTGATCAATGCTCCTGAAGAACATGAGGATGACTTGGATATCTATGCAAAGAAGAAGAAGGACCACAACTCTAAGGCCAACATGTACAAAGAGATCCCTGATGCTGCTTTGGATACACATAAGTTTGGATCTGTACACTATTTGTTGTCTGGTCTGCCAACTATCAATCGGATTCTAAGGCACACACTGCTACCCAAGTCAGGGGATCACAAGTAGATCAGAGGACATGCTATAAACCTGCTGCATATATTTGATGTCCCACAAAAGTTCAAGGTTATGAGCCTGATTGTGGAAACAATTAAGAGGATTGCAGCTAATCAGAAGAGAAGTTGTGGATATGCCCCACAAATTCAGGAGCTAATCAACTCAAAGATGGGCAAACGCAAGTACATTTTGGATAAGGAGTACCTACCCATCTACCCTGAATTTGAGGACAACGCAGTTGTCATGACTGAGAATGAACCATCATCTGTGCAAGCACAAGAAAAGAGAGAGAAGGCTAAAGCTGAGAAAGCTGTAAAGATGCCAACTGTGGAAGAGGCATCTCAAGTATTCTTGAAGAGCAAGCAAGACCAGCTTGGATGTCTGATCCAATCCACTCTGAGGATTGAGCAGGGCTTGGCCACCCTGAACAAGAACCAGGAGAGCTTGGAAAGGATTATTGAGACAAAATTCTATGACCTTGATGTCAAGGTAACTGAAATCCAAACTGCAGTTGAGCAACTTCAGGAGGAAGCAGAGGAGAAGAAGGGCAAGTCTACCACAGATGCATTTGCTAGAGTTCCCAGAGGACAGAGGTCTGGTACAGTGCTAGTGACTGACACTAGAGCTACAGCTTCAGCACCAGCAGCTACAGCTCCAGTTCCAACTCCAGCGGCTACTCCACCAGCTCCAGCTACTTCATCAGAAGCCTTCGTCCTTGGAGTTCTCTCAACACCACCTCCCGAAGATCAATCCTGAGAGTCGTTTAGCACTATGCATTTTCAAACTTTTTGGTAACTTGTTGCCAAAGGGGGAGAAAAATGTATAGATCATAGGCTTCGAGAGAGAGAGAGTTGGTTTTTATTTCTCTTTGCACTTATTTGGTTTGGTTTGAAACTTTATTGCGTGCTTGTGTGATACTACTATGTGTCCTTGTGAGATACTTGTTTGATCATGTGTTTTATCATATGCTACCCTTAATGCTTGTTGGATAATGCTATCTTTCATATCCTATTATGATCATTCACTTTGCTTGGTGATGAGTGCATGTTTTTAATCTCTATCATTTTGAGCGCTCCACCAAGTTGTATGTGACATGGAAGAGTAACCCATGATCCTAATCGATTGTGCATTTGCATTCAAAAGCAAATCTTAAATAATGCACAAATTTAGGGGGAGCTCTTGCTTATCACATACTTCTCAAAGCGACGATGTTTTTAATACTATTTATCATTTGTCAAAGCTTTGGTCTGTAACATCCCAAAAATTTTAAATTTTTGGAATGTTATATTAGATAAATAACTATGATTGTTGTCTGATTGTTGGTTTGATTGATTGAGTGAAACTGAGTGGAATTTGAAAACTTTTGAAAGTTGAATGAGAGGGAATGAAATGACTTTCCCAAACTTTCCCCTTTGCCTTTTTTTTGATCTCAATGAACTCAAGTTCATTCCAACACCAAACCCTAGAGTGAAGATGACATGACTTCTTCCATTGTTTTCGAAGATCGTCAGCAAGGCAAGTTCACTTTGACCATGCTTTCATACCCATGTTTATTGCAATTAGTGGCATCTTTGCAACCACCTCTAGTAGTGTTATTGATTCTTGTAGTTGAGTAGTATGCATGAGGCAGGAACCCATCACCCTGTTACCAAGCCCGGGACGTTATTTATTTTAATGCTACGCTATTGTAGACGTGGTTGGTATGAGTGCTCGGGAGTGGTGTGAGAATGGAGGACCTACGTCAATGACGACAACTCCACGATGGAATCTGCAAGGACTGCATCTTCAAGGCCAAGACTTCAAGACTCGAGACAAGAATTCAATACACACTCTTGGGTGAAGGATGGTTGTGGGCACCTGGAGAAACCAGTGGTTGGCGGGATGCATGGAGAAGCGCCATGACATCTTGCGGAAAGCTTCACCCAGACTCAAAGAGACGGAAGAATACTTCATGCCGGAAGCTTACGTGCAACCGCAAGTCATTATGGGCTCTCGCTTGGTTGACCTTAGTAGTGACTCTGGCTGGGGCGGTGCTAGCAGATGTAGAACTACGGTAGGATGGGATGAGTACGGACGGTGGTCGGAGGAACTCTTTGGAAGACCATGTTTGGTCATCTTGTTCTCAAACACTCTGAAGTGCGAGAGCGTAAAAGAGGATCGAATCTTGCGGGTAAAGTGTACAAACCTCTGCAGAGGGTTAAAACCTAATCGATTAGCCGTGTCCCGATTACGGACAATTTGAGCCTCTGGACTTGGATCTATCTGGAACTCTCAACACGGATTGATAACTTAATTGTGGGCAACTTATGATGATTTTGGGCTATGAGACATCGGTTGGCGGAACCATGTCATGATAGAAAACTCCATAGTACAGACTTCATTTATTCCTTTGATGTAGGGAAAATAAATCAGCTTTTATGCAAACAAAACTCAGACACAGAGCCACAAAGCCATACTGCATATAGTATAGTTTATCATCTGTTTTCTCTTATTGTGATCTTGCGGTACATTCAATGTCTTGACCTACACGGCTGCAACGTATCATGTTGCAGATATTTTCCTCGACAGTAAGAGTTACGATACAGGTTACGATCTACACTCAACCTGCCGATGGCGTTGATGGGACTCCACACCCGATTACTTGTTTCATTGAGACTTATGAGGTATATATCAGTTTTACGTTATTTATACATGTGATTGCACTTTGATATATACATTGATGTCTTGTGTGTGCAAACATACTGATCCGAGGATGGCACGGATACACAGAGGCTTGACCGTCTGAGGTCGGGTCGCTCTGAGAGATGGTATCGAGCACATGTTGGTGTGAGGACGTGACCCTAGAAATCGGAAAGCCCTAGGACAGGAAATTTTCTAAAAATTTATCATCTTCTCTGAATTTATCAAATAGACCCACTCACCTCAAATAGTTAGAATATACCATACCCTTTGATCACCCGAAGAATCAACTGAAGACATCCAAGAAGGATTAGATATCGGAGAAACTGATGACCACTTCAGAGTAAAGAGGATTTCACCATGTATTAGAAGAATTGAAGTACAACAGTTGGAGACTCCGATGACTTGAAGGATCTGAAGAATTATTTGACCTTTAGAAGACCAAACCCCTGTTATACACCTACGTTAGATGCGATGATTTGTGAGCTGTCATTTGTTTGATGTTTTCCGACAGCCCCAAAATAAAACCTGTTTCTTCAAAAATTATTGTTTGTATTGTGTGTATATCCCTCCCCACCTCTCTCTTATCTCATCCCAAAACTTTTGAACCCCATAGATGATGAATGAAGTTGGACTGACATTCTCTGGACCGAAGACTCAGCCCGAGGCGAGCTATGGATCAGAACATGGAAAATCACTTCGGGAGCAATTTGGTTTCAAGGAAGTATGAGGTCCAATACGCTCTTCAGTACCTTACAGAAAGTGTTGCAACCTGGTGGAAAATGCATCAAGCCATACAGGGATTTAATGGAGTGAGAACTTGGGAGGAATTCAAGAAGACCCTGATGAGATCACGTCTTATCCGGAAGCACCATGATACACCAAGAAATAAACCTTGTGCCTGCAAGATTTGCGGAGAAATAGGACACACCGGGAGGACAGAAGGATGGATGCCCTCATTGTGAGGAGAAACACCCGGTGAGGAATGTCCAACTAGTCGGTGACTTGTTTCTTGTGTGAAGGAACCACCCACTACCCGGCGCAGTGTCACATTTACCCCATGGTGCAACAAACTATTCAGGAGCAAGAAGAAGGAATGAAAGAAGCCCTCCGAGAAGTTATGAAAGAACCAGTGATGAATGAATGTGTTGAAGACCTGGATGGAGAAGGTCTCAACAGATTTTACTCCAATGCCTGCTATTCATGTGGAGAAGAAGGGCATTTTTCGTAGTATTGCACCAAGGAAAGAAAAGAGTATCTGGGATATTTCCGACAGCGAAGTGAAGTTTGACCCTCGGAAATAGAAGCTCGATCATTACAGAGAAATCCAGGAAGAGAAAAAGAAGGCAACCCGAGAACAACGCAATTTTTGCAGAGAAGGACCTAAGTCATATCACTTGTTACAGGTGCAAGGATTTAGGTCATTACGCTAGTAAATGTCCAGAAAAGAAGCCAAGAATCCAAGGAGCCCGCATAATCACAAAGAAGCCTCGAGACATGTCGGAAGTCATTTGTTTTCGCTGCAAGGAAGCAGGACATTATGCTATTAAATGTCCCGACAAGATGAAAGCTGGAGTTGAGTAGTTGGAATTTTGATATGGATAATAAGAGTAGTAGAAAGCAATTTCATTTTCATGAGCTCGATGAGTTGAGTTATGTAATAGATTACTCTGAGATTGTAATAGTTCATGACTCAATAAAGTTGTAATGTCACATGCTGAAAAGCTTTAAGGAGTTGTTATATTTTATCTTGGAAATTAATATTCTGGATGAACATGGAAGAAAGTGAGTTGTGATGCATAAACAGGAAATTGGAAATTGAGTTTGAAGTTTTGTTTGGATGATATGAATGTGTGCCCCAGGAGATAAGTACCTTATTCTGAGCATCATTTCTGTTTCACAACTGCAGATGACGACCCTTTACAAGTCTTTCCTTAAAGGTCCGGAAACAATCATGACCCTAACAAGTGATCATGATTACCCGAAGATCCTGAAGGACATGATGAAGCATATTCACCTTGAAGGAGATGCAGTCTACAAAGGCTACCCCTTCATGCAAAAGGGAGTGGAACTTTGGTATGTGGAGGTACACCTCCACCATTTGAAAGGAGTTTGCCCAAAGATGATGGGACAGTACTTTTTCATTTCACGTGTGCCACAAGCAACTTTCTTCGATGCTGTTCGTGAAGCAGCCATGGAAGCCATACATGATTGGAGAAATACTTGAAGCAAGACTCCGTTATACTCAGGAATACCTAAGCGAAGTGCATACAGAGATGATGGAGGTGAAGCTCAAGGCCACCACGATGAAACAGAAGATTGAAGATTTCAAGGCGCATGTCGCACAATTCCAGTGGGACTGAAAAATCCTCAAGGAGGAAGAATGAATAAGTTGGAAGTAATGTCTGACCATACCGAACCATGTGGGTGGCGGCATTTGTAATAAACTTTTTGGAATTTGGAATCCCGAAAAATGGTTAAGGATGTAATAAAAGATTGATATGAAAATAATGAGATTTATGGATAAACTAGTGCATTTTCTTCGGTATCGTAGTACGCTGTAAAGCCGCAGGATAAATGAAGAAAGAAATGTGTTATTCATGACGGTCCATAGAAGGAAGCTGGACAAAAATAAGTTGGAGTTTTGTTTTTGATATGATGGTATGAAGAAACAGAATACTATTGGATTTAAAGGAGGTGTAATATGGAACAAGAGAGTTACTCCAAGGATGAGTTAAAGCTGCACTAGTGTTGACGTGGGCCATAACCCACAGGCCCAGGATTTTGAAAGGAACAGATGTAACCTTGATAAATAAATAAATTTGGAAGAATCAGTGATCCAATCAGCATACGTTTCTTAGGAGGTTACGCAAAAACCTGAGAGTGGTGAAGTAACGATAGATGTTTTGTTTGGCTTGCAGAAACCATGGAATTACTCGAACCCAGTTCGAGAACAAGAGAAATTCTGCAATGCTTGTGAGTATGCCCAAGTGTTAGAATACGTGATTCACTGTTTACGTATGTGGTAATGATTCAAGTATGGGATGGATTGGCCCCCATACCGAAGACTTCTATCATGAACTATCATATGTTGATGGAAAATCAGAGAGCCTCAAAAACCTTTGAAGAGTGTCGACGCGATAAGCCATAAAACCATAGAATGGTTGGACAATGGAACCCCTTTACAGGCAACCGTTGCCAATCGTAGGTTATACGGTAAGGTTCAACCCAGACCCGTTTTTGTGCAGGAGAAACCATGAATTGTAGACCACCATGAGTATTTCGATAGTTGTCTAGAATGGACATGGACCGATCAGCTAAGAAGATCCAGTCTCGGACGAACCACAACTTTGACGAACCAACCCAAGATTTTGAGGTAAACCCGATGCTTCTGACAGAAGAGCGTTAATGAAGGAGCTATTGTAAGATATGTGAAGAGACATACATTGTCGGCACTCCAGAGAAAGTATCTGAGTTTATTGGAACCGTAATCTTGTTTTAAGTGTGGTAGCACCTCTGACCTTTCCGACCAAAATACTTACTAGAAGACCCCCAACCCCTAATCTTTTCTTGCTAGCCTCTTCGAATCTCGAGGACGAGATTCATTTTAAGTGTGGTAGGTTTGTAACATCCCAAAAAATTTAAATTTTTGGAATGTTATATTAGATAAATAACTATGCTTGTTGTCTGATTGTTGGTTTGATTGATTGAGTGAAACCGAGTGGAATTTGAAAACTTTTGAAAGTTGAATGAGAGGGAATGAAATGACTTTCCCAAACTTTCCCCTTTGCCTTTTTTTATCTCAATGAACTCAAGTTCATTCCAACACCAAACCCTAGAGTGAAGATGACATGACTTCTTCCATTTGGAATGAAAAGGGTTTTGAAAAGATTTGAATTTCATTTGAGAATATTTCAAATTCAAAGCTTTATGCAACTCAATGATTTTCATGAGGAAGATAAAATGACTTCTTCAATTATATGAAATATGAGTTGGAAGTTAAAAGTATCAAATTGAAAGTCATTTGAAAGTGCCATTTTGAGTTTTGGAATTTGAATTCAAACTTTGGAAAGTGGGAATCATTTCAAAAAACTATGACTGATAAATACTTGAGCAAAAGTATGAGAGGAGTAAACATCACACTCCAAAAATATCAGAGGAAAACAATGCCAAAAGTTTTGAATTCAAATTTGAGTTTTATTTGAATTTGGAAAAAATGATTTTTATAAACTTTGGATTTTGCCCCTGGAAAAATGTTCAAATGATAGGAATATTCCTGATCATTTTGATATATATATGTCTTATATAAATATTTATATTTCTCTCTTTTTATTTTTCAAAAGAATTAAAATAGAAAAAGAAAATGCCCAGCACCAGCCAGCCGACCGGCCCAGCCAAAGACTGGGCGCTCACCTCTCACAACGCTTGGCCTTGACCTGGCCTTGACCCACCAGCGCCAATGAGCCAGCCCATCGCCCATCGCCTCGCTGAAACCTCTCGCGTCGGCCAACCGACCGCGCCGCGCCTCCCCTCTCTCTTTGCCAGGCGGACCCCACCTCCTTCTCCCCTCTCCTCGACGAAAGCGCCGCTGCCGGAGATCCCGTGATCTCCGGATCCTCCCGATCCTCCCGATTCACTTCCCGCGCCCGACGCCCCGCCCTATAAAAGCCCTCCCCCTCACCCCATTTCCCCCTCGCCGGACCTCTCCCTCTCCCTCAAGGCCTCGCTGAGCCAGGCGCGCCGCCACCATTGCCGCCGCCCGACCCACCCAGCCACCCCGAGCTCGCCCGACCCCACCCGGACTCCCTCGCCGCGCTGCACCCACGGACTCCTCCGCCGTCACCCCGACCACCGACGACCCGGAACCATCGCCGGCCGAGCCGCCGTCGCCGTCGCCGACCGCCGATGCGTCGCCGAACCCTCCTCCGTCCGATCTAGTCCGACGGCCTAGATTAGAACCCTCAAGGGGTAATTTTTTAAATAAACCGTTCAGTCCGGTTCGTTGTGTTTAGTTTAGTTAGGTTTTTTTTAGTACCGCCCGCTTCGTTTAAACCGTAGGCCGTTTTAGTTATATTACATGTATGCGTTAGTTAGGCCCATTTAGCCCATTTTTCTTTATTTTCGTTTTTACATTTAATAGAATAGTTTCAGATTTGAAAAATTCATATCTTTTATCTACTTAATATTTTTAAGTGATTATTTTTTGTTGGTTTGCAAATTTCTTATAGTTTCTGTAGAAAATATAATTAACTATGTTAAAATTATTTAAAATTGCTTTAATTTAGATTTTGTCAGAATAGTAAATCTGCTATAAAATGAGTTAGGAAAATTATTTTATATGATTCTTTTTGTCCCAACTTTGTTTTGACATTGCCAGACCGTAGGAATTAATTTGGGCATTTTAGGATTAATAAAAAATAAGTTTCTATCAGAATCTTGTTATTCTTAATTAATTAACTAGCTACTGTTTTCCTATTATTTTAATTAGCAAATAAATTTATTTCTCTCATGTGATTGATTATTCTAGGATAGTTTCTGTCACTTTAGAGCATGAACTTTTATTTATAATAAATAAAACTGTTACTTTATTTTTTCTTAATAGAAATTGAATTAGGCCTACTAGGAGTTTTATAATAGCTTTTAAATTGATTCTTTTTGCTCCTAGTTGCTTAATGCATTCCTCTCTGTTAAGTTAACATAAAACCATGGTTAGGTTGTGTTAAGAAAATTTTTGTTATGCAAAACTATTTTTAGTTGTTGCTTGAAGTAGGAAAAACTTTGAGTTGGATTTCTTTGAGTTTTCTTTGGGTTCTTGATTCGTTTGTTTTGGTGTGATATGTTACTATGCTATTGTGATATGTGATCATATACTATATGCTTATTGTGATTATTGTTTGTCTCGGTAGAATTTCGAGCTGAAGCTTGCTACCACGAGTCCTTCGTTTTGAAGATCGTCGACAAGGCAAGTTCACTTTGACCATGCTTTCATACCCATGTTTATTGCAATTAGTGGCATCTTTGCAACCACCTCTAGTAGTGTTATTGATTCTTGTAGTTGAGTAGTATGCATGAGGCAGGAACCCATCACCTGTTACCAAGCCCGGACGTTATTTATTTTAATGCTACGCTATTGTAGCGGGGTTGGTATGAGTGCTCGGGAGTGGTGTGAGAATGGAGGACCTCGTCAATGGCGACAACTCCACGATGGAATCTGCAAGGACTGCATCTTCAAGGCCAAGACTTCAAGACTCGAGACAAGAATTCAATACACACTCTTTGGGTGAAGGATGGTTGTGGGCACCTGGAGAAACCAGTGGTTGGCGGGATGCATGGAGAAGCGCCATGACATCTTGCGGAAAGCTTCACCCAGACTCAAAGAGACGGAAGAATACTTCATGCCCGAAGCTTACTGTGCAACCGCAAGTCATTATGGGCTCTCGCTTGGTTGACCTTAGTAGTGACTCTGGCTGGGGCGGTGCTAGCAGATGTAGAACTACGGTAGGATGGGATGAGTACGGACGGTGGTCGAGGAACTCTTTGGAAGACCATGTTTGGTCATCTTGTTCTCAAACACTCTGAAGTGCGAGAGCGTAAAAGAGGATCGAATCTTGCGGGTAAAGTGTACAAACCTCTGCAGAGGGTTAAAACCTAATCGATTAGCCGTGTCCCGATTCACGGACAATTTGAGCCTCTGGACTTGGATCTATCTCGGAACTCTCAACACCGGATTGATAACTTAATTGTGGGCAACTTATGATGATTTTGGGCTATGAGACATCGGTTGGCGGAACCATGTCATGATAGAAAACTCCATAGTACAGACTTCATTTATTCCTTTGATGTAGGGAAAATAAATCAGCTTTTACGCAAACAAAACTCAGACACAGAGCCACAAAGCCATACTGCATATAGTATAGTTTATCATCTGTTTTCTCTTATTGTGATCTTGCCGGTACATTCAATGTACTGACCTACACGGCTGCAACGTATCATGTTGCAGATATTTTCCTCGACGAGTAAGATTTACGATACAGGGTTACGGTCTACACTCAACCTGCCGATGGCGTTGATGGGACTCCACACCCGATTACTTGTTTCCGCTGAGACTTATGAGGTATATATCAGTTTTACGTTATTTATACATGTGATTGCACTTTGATATATACATTGATGTACTGTGTGTGCAAAGATCTTGATCGAGGATGGCACAGATACATAGAGGCTTGACCGTCTGAGGTCGGGTCGCTACAGAGATGGTATCAGAGCACATGTTGACTGTAGGACGTGACCCTAGAAATCGGAAAGCCCTAGGACAGGAAATTTTCTAAAACTTTATCATCTTCTCTGAATTTATCAAATAGACCCACTCACCTCAAATAGTTAGAATATACCATACCCTTTGATCACCTGGAGAATCAACTGAAGACACTCCAAGAAGGATTAGATATCGGAGAAACTGATGACCACTTCAGAGTAAAGAGGATTTCACCATGTATTAGAAGAATTGAAGTACAACAGTTGGAGACTCCGATGACTTGAAGGATCTGAAGAATTATTTGACCTTTAGAAGACCAAACCCCTGTTATACACCTACGTTAGATGCGATGATTTGTGAGCTGTCATTTGTTTGATGTTTTCCGACAGCCCCAAAATAAAACCTGTTTCTTCAAAAATTATTGTTTGTATTGTGTGTATATCCCTCCCCACCTCTCTCTTATCTCATCCCAAAACTTTTGAACCCCATAGATGATGAATGAAGTTGGACTGACATTCTCTGGACCGAAGACTCAGCCCGAGGCGAGCTATGGATGCGAGAACATGGAAAATCACTTGGGAGCAATTTGGTTTCAAGGAAGTATGAGGTCCAATCGCTCTTGATACCTACGTGAAAGTGTTGCAACCTGGTGGAAAATGCATCAAGCCATACAGGGATTTAATGGAGTGAGAACTTGGGAGGAATTCAAGAAGACCCTGATGAGATCACGTCTTATCCGGAAGCACCATGATACACCAAGAAATAAACCTTGTGCTGCAAGATTTATGGAGAAATAGGACACACCCAGGAGGAACAGAAGGATGGATGCCCTCATTGTGAGGAGAAACACCCAGCTGAGGAATGTCCAACTAGTCAGGTGACTTGTTTCTTGTGTGAAGGAACCACCCACTACCCGGCGCAGTGTCACATTTACCCCATGGTGCAACAAACTATTCAGGAGCAAGAAGAAGGAATGAAAGAAGCCCTCCGAGAAGTTATGAAAGAACCAGTGATGAATGAATGTGTTGAAGACCTGGATGGAGAAGGTCTCAACAGATTTTACTCCAATGCCTGCTATTCATGTGGAGAAGAAGGGCATTTTCGTAGTATTGC
This sequence comes from Aegilops longissima, assembly GCA_021605205.1. Lineage (NCBI taxonomy): Eukaryota > Viridiplantae > Streptophyta > Magnoliopsida > Poales > Poaceae > Aegilops > Aegilops longissima. Next base: position 553,245,862 of record CM038678.1, on the reverse strand, counting down.
ACCAAGGAAAGAAAAGAGTATGGGATATTTCCGACAGCGAAGTGAAGTTTGACCCTCGGAAATAGAAGCTCGATCATTACGAGAGAAATCCAGAAGAGAAAAGAAGGCAACCCGAGAACAACGCAATTTTTGCAGAGAAGGACCTAAGTCATATCACTTGTTACAGGTGCAAGGATTTAGGTCATTACGCTAGTAAATGTCCAGAAAAGAAGCCAAGAATCCAAGGAGCCCGCATAATCACAAAGAAGCCTCGAGACATGTCGGAAGTCATTTGTTTTCGCTGCAAGGAAGCAGGACATTATGCTATTAAATGTCCCGACAAGATGAAAGCTGGAGTTGAGTAGTTGGAATTTTGATATGGATAATAAGAGTAGTAGAAAGCAATTTCATTTTCATGAGCTCGATGAGTTGAGTTATGTAATAGATTACTCTGAGATTGTAATAGTTCATGACTCAATAAAGTTGTAATGTCACATGCTGAAAAGCTTTAAGGAGTTGTTATATTTTATCTTGGAAATTAATATTCTGGATGAACATGGAAGAAAGTGAGTTGTGATGCATAAACAGGAAATTGGAAATTGAGTTTGAAGTTTTGTTTGGATGATATGAATGTGTGCCCCAGGAGATAAGTACCTTATTCTGAGCATCATTTCTGTTTCACAACTGCAGATGACGACCCTTTACAAGTCTTTCCTTAAAGGTCTGGAAACAATCATGACCACGACAAGTGATCATGATTACCGAAGATCTGAAGGACATGATGAAGCATATTCACCTTGAAGGAGATGCAGTCTACAAAGGCTACCCCTTCATGCAAAAGGGAGTGGAACTTTGGTATGTGGAGGTACACCTCCACCATTTGAAAGGAGTTTGCCCAAAGATGATGGGACAGTACTTTTTCATTTCACGTGTGCCACAAGCAACTTTCTTCGATGCTGTTCGTGAAGCAGCCATGGAAGCCATACGCCAGATTGGAGAAATACTTGAAGCAAGACTCCGTTATACTCAGGAATACCTAAGCGAAGTGCATACAGAGATGATGGAGGTGAAGCTCAAGGCCACCACGATGAAACAGAAGATTGAAGATTTCAAAGGCGCATGTCGCACAATTCGATGGGACTGAAAAATCCTCAAGGAGGAAGAATGAATAAGTTGGAAGTAATGTCTGACCATACCGAACCATGTGGGTGGCGGCATTTGTAATAAACTTTTTGGAATTTGGAATCCCGAAAAATGGTTAAGGATGTAATAAAAGATTGATATGAAAATAATGAGATTTATGGATAAACTAGTGCATTTTCTTGGTATCGTAGTGCTGCTGTAAAGCCGCAGGATAAATGAAGAAAGAAATGTGTTATTCATGACGGTCCATAGAAGGAAGCTGGACAAAATAAGTTGGAGTTTTGTTTTTGATATGATGGTATGAAGAAGCAGAATACTATTGGATTTAAAGGAGGTGTAATATGGAACAAGAGAGTTACTCCAAGGATGAGTTAAAGCTGCACTAGTGTTGACGTGGGCCATAACCCACAGGCCCAGGATTTTGAAAGGAACAGATGTAACCTTGATAAATAAATAAATTTGGAAGAATCAGTGATCCAATCAGCATACGTTTCGTAGGAGGTTACGCAAAAACCTGAGAGTGGTGAAGTAACGATAGATGTTTTGTTTGGCTTGCAGAAACCATGGAATTACTCGAACCCAGTTCGAGAACAAGAGAAATTCTGCAATGCTTGTGAGTATGCCCAAGTGTTAGAATACGTGATTCACTGTTTACGTATGTGGTAATGATTCAAGTACGGGATGGATTGGCCCCCATACCGAAGACTTCTATCATGAACTATCATATGTTGATGGAAAATCAGAGAGCCTCAAAAACCTTTGAAGAGTGTCGACGCGATAAGCCATAAAACCATAAAATGGTAGGACAATGGAACCCCTTTACAGGCAACCGTTGCCAATCGTAGGTTATACGGTAAGGTTCAACCCAGACCCGTTTTTCTGCAGGAGAAACCATGAATTGTAGACCACCATGAGTATTTCGATAGTTGTCTAGAATGGACATGGACCGATCAGCTAAGAAGATCCAGTCTCGGACGAACCACAACTTTGACGAACCAACCCAAGATTTTGAGGTAAACCCGATGCTTCTGATAGAAGAGCGTTAATGAAGGAGCTATTGTAAGATATGTGAAGAGACATACATTGTCGGCACTCCAGAGAAAGTATCTGAGTTTATTGGAACCGTAACCTTGTTTTAAGTGTGGTAGCACCTCTGACCTTTCCGACCAAAATACTTACTAGAAGACCCCCAACCCCTAATCTTTTCTTGCTAGCCTCTTCGAATCTCGAGGACGAGATTCATTTTAAGTGTAGGTTTGTAACATCCCAAAAATTTAAATTTTGGAATGTTATATTAGATAAATAACTATGCTTGTTGTCTGATTGTTGGTTTGATTGATTGAGTGAAACCGAGTGGAATTTGAAAACTTTTGAAAGTTGAATGAGAGGGAATGAAATGACTTTCCCAAACTTTCCCCTTTGCCTTTTTTTGATCTCAATGAACTCAAGTTCATTCCAACACCAAACCCTAGAGTGAAGATGACATGACTTCTTCCATTTGGAATGAAAAGGGTTTTGAAAAGATTTGAATTTCATTTGAGAATATTTCAAATTCAAAGCTTTATGCAACTCAATGATTTTCATGAGGGAAGATAAAATGACTTCTTCAATTATATGAAATATGAGTTGGAAGTTAAAAAGTATCAAATTGAAAGTCATTTGAAAGTGCCATTTTGAGTTTTGGAATTTGAATTCAAACTTTGGAAAGTGGGAATCATTTCAAAAAACTATGCCTGATAAATACTTGAGCATAAGTATGAGAGGAGTAAACATCACACTCCAAAAATATCAGAGGAAAACAATGCCAAAAGTTTTGAATTCAAATTTGAGTTTTATTTGAATTTGGAAAAATGATTTTATAAACTTTGGATTTTGCCTGGAAAATGTTCAAATGATAGGAATATTCCTGATCATTTTGATATATATATATGTCTTATATAAATATTTATATTTCTATCTGTTTTTATTTTTCAAAAAGAATTAAAATAGAAAAAGAAAAATGCCCAAGCACCACCAGCCCATTGGCCCAGCCAAAGACTGGGCGCTCACCTCAAGGCCTTGGCCTTGACCCACCAGCCGTGAGCCAGCCCAGCCCCCCTCGCTCGAAACCTCTCGCGTCGGCCAACCGACCCGCCCGCCTCCCCTCTCTCTTTGCCAGGCGGACCCCACCTCCTTCTCCCCTCTCCCCTCAAGACGAAAGCGCCGCCGCTCGCCGGAGATCCCGTGATCTCGGGATCCTCCCGATTCACTTCCCGCGCCCACGACGCCCCGCCCTATAAAGCCCTCCCCTCACCCCATTTCCCCTCGCGGACCTCTCCCTCTCCTCAAGCCTCGCCGAGAGCCAAGCGCGCCGCCACCATTGCCGCCCGACCCACCCAGCCACCCAGGCTCGCCTGACCCCACCCCCGGACTCCCCTCGCCGCGCTGCACCCACCGGACTCCTCCGCCGTCACCCCCGACCACCGGCGACGCCGGAACCATCGCCGGCCGAGCCGCCGTCGCCGTCGCCGACCGGTACGTCGCCGGAACCCCTCCCCGCCGTCCGATCTAGTCCGACGGCCTAGATTAGAACCCCCCGAAGGGGTACCTTTTTTTTAAATAAACCGGTTCAGTCCGGTTCGTTGCGGTTTAGTTTAGTTAGGTTTTTTTATTTAGTACCGGCCCGTTTCGTTTAAACCGTAGGCCGTTTTAGTTATATTACGCACAGGGCGTTAGTTAGGCCCATTTAGCCCATTTTTCTTTATTTTCGTTTTTCTGTTTAACAGAATAGTTTCAGATTTGAAAAATTCATATCTTTTTATCTACTTAATATTTTTAAGTGATTCTTTTTTTGTTGGTTTGCAAATTTCTTATAGTTTCTGTAGAAAATATAATTAACTATGTTAAAATTATTTAAAATTGCTTTAATTTAGATTTTGTCAGAATAGTAAATCTGCTATAAAATGAGTTAGGAAAATTATTTTTATATGATTCTTTTGTCCCAACTTTGTTTTGACATTGCCAAACCGTAGGAATTAATTTGGGCATTTTAGGATTAATAAAAAATAAGTTTCTATCAGAATCTTGTTATTCTTAATTAATTAACTAGCTACTGTTTTCCTATTATTTTAATTAGCAAATAAATTTATTTCTCTCATGTGATTGATTATTCTAGGATAGTTTCTGTCACTTTAGAGCATGAACTTTTATTTATAATAAATAAAACTTTTACTTTATTTTTTTCTTAATAGAAATTGAATTAGGCCTACTAGGAGTTTTATAATAGCTTTTAAATTGATTCTTTTTGCTCCTAGTTGCTTAATGCATTCCTCTCTGTTAAGTTAACATAAAACCATGGTTAGGTTATGTTAAGAAAATTTTTGTTATGCAAAACTATTTTTAGTTGTTGCTTGAAGTAGGAAAAACTTTGAGTTGGATTTCTTCGAGTTTTCTTTGGGTTCTTGATTCGTTTGTTTTGGTGTGATATGTTACTATGCTATTGTGTTATGTGATCATATACTATATGCTTATTGTGATTATTGTTTGTCTCGGTAGAATTTCCGGGGTGCGAAGCTTGCTACCACGAGTCCTTCGTTTTCGAAGATCGTCAGCAAGGCAAGTTCACTTTGACCATGCTTTCATACCCATGTTTATTGCAATTAGTGGCATCTTTGCAACCACCTCTAGTAGTGTTATTGATTCTTGTAGTTGAGTAGTATGCATGAGGCAGGAACCCATCACCCTGTTACCAAGCCCGGGACGTTATTTATTTTAATGCTACGCTATTGTAGACGGGGTTGGTATGAGTGCTCGGGAGTGGTGTGAGAATGGAGGACCTACGTCAATGACGACAACTCCACGATGGAATCTGCAAGGACTGCATCTTCAAGGCCAAGACTTCAAGACTCGACACAAGAATTCAATACACACTACTGGGTGAAGGATGGTTGTGGGCACCCTGGAGAAACCAGTGGTTGGCCGGGATGCATGGAGAAGCGCCATGACATCTTGCGGAAAGCTTCACCCAGACTCAAAGAGACGGAAGAATACTTCATGCCCGGAAGCTTACCTGTGCAACCGCAAGTCATTATGGGCTCTCGCTTGGTTGACCTTAGTAGTGACTCTGGCTGGGACGGTGCTAGCAGATGTAGAACTACGGTAGGATGGGATGAGTACCGGACAGTGGTCAGAGGAACTCTTTGGAAGACCATGTTTCGGTCATCTTGTTCTCAAACACTCTGAAGTGCGAGAACGTAAAAAGAGGGATCGAATCTTGCGGGTAAAGTGTACAAACCTCTGCAGAGGGTTAAAAACCTAATCGATTAGCCGTGTCCTCGGTTACGGACAATTTGAGCCTCTGGACTTGGATCTATCTCGGAACTCTCAACACCGGATTGATAACTTAATTGTGGGCAACTTATGATGATTTTGGGCTATGAGACATCGGTTGGCGGAACCATGTCATGATAGAAAACTCCATAGTACAGACTGTTGGAAATATGCCCTAGAGGCAATAATAAATTAGTTATTATTATATTTCCTTGTTCATGATAATCGTTTATTATTCATGCTATAATTGTATTGACCGGAAACAGCAATACATGTGTGGATACATAGACAACACCATGTCCCTAGTAAGCCTCTAGTTGACTAGCTCGTTGATCAATAGATGGTTACGGTTTCCTGACCATGGACATTGGATGTCATTGATAACGGGATCACATCATTAGGAGAATGATGTGATGGACAAGACCCAATCCTATGCCTAGCACAAAGATCGTGTAGTTCAGTATGCTAAAGCTTTTCCAATGTCAAGTATCTCTTCCTTAGACCATGAGATCGTGCAATTCCGGATACCGTAGGAGTGCTTTGGGTGTATCAAGCGTCACTGGCGTGGCGGGTGACTATAAAGGTGCACTACAGGTATCTCCGAAAGTGACCATTGGGTTGACACGGATCGAGATGGGATTTGTCACTCCGTAAGCGGAGAGGTATCTCTGGGCCCACTCGGTAGGACATCATCATAATGTGCACAATGTGACCAAGGGGTTGATCACGGGATGTTGTGTTACGGAATGAGTAAAGAGACTTGCCGGTAACGAGATTGAACAGGGTATCGGTATACCGACGATCGAATCTCGGGCAAGTACAATACCGCTAGACAAAGGGAATTGAATACGGGATTGATTGAGTCCTTGACATTGTGGTTCATCCGATGAGATCATCGTGGAACATGTAGGAGCCAACATGGGTATCCAGATCCGCTGTTGGTTATTGACCGGAGAACGTCTCGGTCATGTTCGCATGGTTCCCGAACCCGTAGGGTCTACACATAAGGTTCGGTGGCGCTAGGGTTATATAGGAAGCTTGTATGTGGTTACTGAATGTTGTTCGAGTCCGGATGAGATCCCGGACGTCACGAGGAGTTTCGGAATGGTCCGGAGGTAAAGATTTATATATGGGAAGTCTGTTTTGGTCACCGGAAAAGTTTGAGGCGATATCGGTAATGTCTGGGACCACCGGGAGGTCGGGGTCCACCAAGTGGGGCCACCAACCCCGAGAAGGTTGCGTGGGCCAAGTGTGGGAGGAACCAGCCCCAAGGGGCTGGTGCGCCCACAAGGGGCCAAAGCGCATGGGGAGTGGGAGGGCAAACCCTAGCTCAGATGGGCCTTAAGGCCCATCTAGTGGCGCCTCCTCTCCCTCCCTCTTGGCCGCCTCCCAAGCCCCATCTAGGGCTGGCCGCACCCCTTGGGGTGGAAACCCTAGATGGGGCGCAGCCCTCCCTTCCCTATATATATGAGGCCAAGGGGCTGCCCAAGACACACAATTCTATCTCTCGTTGGTGCAGCCCTGCCTCTCTTCTTCCTCCTCCTCTCCCTTGGCGCTTGGCGAAGCCCTGCGGGATTGCCACGCTCCTCCACCACCACCACGCCTTTGTGTTGCTGCTGGATGGAGTCTTCCTCAACCTCTCCCTCTCTCCTTGCTGGATCAAGGCGTGGGAGACGTCACCGGGCTGTACGTGTGTTGAACGCGGAGGTGCCGTCCGTTCGCACTTGATCATCGGTGATCTGAATCACGGCAGTGCGACTCCATCAACCCCGTTCAATTGAATGCTTCCGCTTAGCGATCTACAACGGTATGTAGAGGCACTCTCCTTCCCTCGTTGCTAGTTTCTCCATAGATAGATCTTGGTGACACGTAGGAAAATTTTGAATTTCGCCTCGTTCCCCAACAGATGGCATCATGAGCTAGGTCTATTGCGTAGATTCTTTGCACGAGTAGAACACAAAGTAGTTGTGGGCGTTGATGTTGTTCAATATGCTTATCGTTACTAGTCCAATCTTGTTTGACGGTATTGTGGGATGAAGCGGCCCGGACCGACCTTACACGCTCTTCACGTGAGGCGAGTTCCACCGATGACATGCACTTGGTGCATAAGGTGGCTAGCGGGTGCCGATCTCTCCCACTTTAGTCGGAACGGATTCGATGAAAAGGGTCCTTATGAAGGGTAAATAGCAATTGGCATATCACGTTGTGGTTTTGCGAGGTAAGAAAGCGTTCTTGCTAGAAACCCATAGCAGCCACGTAAAACATGCAAACAACAATTAGAGGGCGTCTAACTTGTTTTTGCAGGGTATGCTATGTGATGTGATATGGCCAAAAGAATGTGATGAATATATGTGATGTATGAGATTGATCATGTTCTTGTAATAGGATTCACGACTTGCATGTCGATGAGTATGACAACGGCAGGAGCCATAGGAGTTGTCTTTATTTATTGTATGACCTGCGTGTCATTGAACAACGCCATGTAATTACTTTACTTTATTGCTAACGGTAGCCATAGTAGTAGAAGTAATAGTTGGCGAGACAACTTCATGAAGACACGATGATGGAGATCATGATGATGGAGATCATGGTGTCATGCGGTGACGATTATGATCATGGAGCCCGAAGATGGAGATCAATGGAGCTATATGATATTGGCCATATCATGTCACTACTATATAATTGCATGTGATGTTTATTATGTTTATGCATCTTGTTTACTTAGAACGACGGTAGTAAATAAGATGATCCCTTACAAATTTCAAGAAGTGTTCTCCCTAAGCGTGCACCGTTGCTACAGTTCGTCGCTTCTAAGCACCACGTGTTAATCGGGTGTGATGGATTCTTACGTTCACATACAACGGGTGTAAGCAAGATTTACGCAGAAACACTTAGGGTTAACTTGCGAGCCTAGCATGTGAAGACATGGCCTCGGAACACGGAGACCGAAAGGTCGAGCATGAGTCGTATAGTAGATACGATCAACATGAAGATGTTCACCGATGATGACTAGTCCGTCTCACGTGTTGATCGGACACGGCCTAGTTGATTCGGATCATGTAATCACTTAGATAACCAGAGGGATGTCTATCGAGTGGGAGTTCATAAGATGAACTTAATTATCTGAACATAGTCAAAAGACCTTTTGCAAATTATGTCTAAAGCTCGCGCTTTAGTTCCTTTGTTTAGATATGTTCCTAGAGAAAATATAGTTGAAAGTTGAAAGTAGCGATTATGCGGACGAGAAAGCTTATGTCCTTAATGCACCGCTCGGTGTGCTAAACCCCAAACGTCGTCTGTGGATGTTGCGAACATCGGACATACATGTTTTGATAACTACGTGATAGTTCAGTTAAGCGGTTTAGAGTTGAGGCACCAAAGACGTTTTGAAGCGTCGCGGAACATATAAGATGTTTGAGGGCTGAAATTGGGATTTCAGGCTCGTGCCACGTCAAGAGGTATGAGACCTCCGGCGATTTTCTTAGCCTACAAACTAAGGGAGAAACGCTCAATCGTTGAGCTTGTGCTCAGATTGTCTGAATACAACAATCACTTAAATCGAGTGGGAGTTGATCTTCCAGATGAGATAGTGATGTTTCTCCATAGTCATTGCCACCAAGCTGCTAGAGCTTCGTGATGAACTATACATATCAGGGATAGATATGATTATCCTTGAGGTATTCGCGTTGTTTGACATCGCGAAAAGTAGAAATCAAGAAGGAGCATCAATTGTTGATGGTTGGTGAAACCACTAGTTTCAAGAAGGGCAAGGGCTAGAAGGGACACTTCATGAAACGGCAAATCAGTTGCTGCTCCAGTGAAGAAACCCGAGGTTGAACCCAAACCCGAGACTAAGTGTTTCTGAGATAAGGGGAACAGCCACTGGAGCAGAATTACCCTAGATACTTGGTAGATAAGAAGGCTGGCAAGGTCAATAGAAGTATATTGGATATACATTATGTTAATATGTACTTTACTAGTACTCCTAGTAGCACCAGGGTATTAGATACCGGTTCGGTTGCTAAGTGTTAGTAACTCGAAACAAAAGCTACGGAATAAACGGAGACTAGCTAAAGGTGAGCTGACGATATGTATTGGAAGTGTTTCCAAGTTTGATGTGATCAAACATCGCACGCTCCCTCTACCATCAAGATTAGTATTAAACCTGAATAATTGACATTTGGTGTTTGCGTTGAGCATAGACATGATTGGATTATGTCTATTGCAATACGGTTATTCATTTAAGGAGAATAATGGTTACTCTATTTATTTGAATAAACACCTTCAATGGTCTTGCACCTAAAGGAATGGTTTATTGAATCTCGATCGTAGTGATACACATTTTCATGCCAAAAGTATTAGATAGTAATGATAGTACCACTTACTTGTGGCACTGCCATGTAAGTCATATTGGTATAAAACACATGAAGAAGCTCCATGTTGATGGATCTTTGGACTCACTCGTTTTTGAAAAGTTTGAGACATGCGAACCATGTCTATTGGTGCATACGCATGAAGAAACTCCATGCAGATGGATCGTTTAGACTCACTTGATTTTGAATCACTTGAGATATGCAAATCATACCACATGGACAAGATGGTGAAAAGCCTCGGTTTGATAAGATGGAACTAGATAGCAACTTGTTGGAAGTAACACATTTTGATGTGTGCAGTCCAATGAGTCTTTGAGGCATCTGATGAATATCGTTATGTTCGACTTCACAGATGATTCGAGTAGATGTTGAGTATATTTACTTGATGAAACACAAGTCTGAATTATTGAATGGTTCAAATAATTTCAGAGTGAAGTTTACGATCTTCGTGACAAGAGGATAGAATGTCTATGATATGATCATAGAGATGAATATCTGAGTTCGAGTTTTGGCACACAATTAAGACATTGTGCAAATTGTTTCACAATTAATACACTTTGTAACACCGTAGTGTGATGGTGTGTCCGAACATCATAGTTGCACTCTATTGGATATGGTGCGTACCATGATATCTCTTATCGAATTACCACTATCGTTCATGGGTTAGGCATTAGAGACAACCACACTCACTTAAATAGGGCACCACGTAATTCCGTTGAGATGACACCGTATGAACTATGGTTTAGAGAAACCTAAGCTGTCATTTCTTAAAAGTTTGGGGCTGCGACGCTTATGTGGAAAAGTTTCAGGTTGATAAGCTCGAACCCAAAGCGGAAATGCATCTTCATAGGACACCCAAAACGGTTGGGTATACCTCCTAATTCAGATCCGAAAGCAATAGGGATTGTTTCTTGAATCGGGTCCTTTCTCGAGGAAAAGTTCGTCTCGAAAAGTTGAGTGGGAGGATGGTGGAGACTTGATGAGGTCATTGAACCGTCACTTCAACAAGTGTGTAACAGGCACAGGAAGTTGTTCCGTGGCACCTACACCAATTGAAGTAGAAGCTTATGATAGTGATCATGAAGTTTGGATCAAGTCACCGACGTACCTCGTGGGGTGACAAGGATGCGTCTTGCTTGAGTGGTACGGTAATCCTGTCTTGAATGTCATGTTGCTAGACAACGATGAACCTCGAGCTATGGAGAAGCGATGGTGGGCCCAAATTCCGACAAATGGTTAGAAACCATGAAATCCGAGGTAGGATCCATATATCATAACAAAGCATGGACTTTGGTGGACTTGCCGATGATCGGCAAGCCATTGAAATAAATGGGTCTTTAAGAAGAAGACGGACATGGACGGTAATGTCACCTTCTATGAAGCTCGACTTGTGGCAAAGAGTTTTTCACAAGTTCAAGGAGTTGACTACGATGAGATTTTCTCATCCGTAGCGATGCTTAAGTCCGTCGGAATCATGTTAGCATAAGCTGCATTTATGAAATCTGGCAGATGGATGTCAAAACAAGTTTCCTTACCAGTTCTCGTGAGGAAAAGTTGTATGTGATACAATCAGAAAGTTTTGTCGATCCTAAGGATGCTAAGAGGTATGCTGGCTCCAGCGATCCTTTCTAAGGACTGGAGTAAGCATCTCGGAGTTGGAATGTGCGCTTTGATGAGATGATCAAAGATTTTGGGTGTATACAAAGTTTATGAGAAACTTGTATTTCCAAAGAAGTGAGTGGGAGCACTATAGAATTTCTGATGAGTATATGTTGTTGACATATTGTTGATCGAAATGATGTAGAATTTCTGGAAAGCATATAGGGTTATTTGAAAAGTGTTTTCAAGTGAAAACCTGTATTAAGCTACTTGAGCATTGAGCATCAAGATCTATAGTGATAGATCAAAATGCTTAATGGTACTTTCAAATGAGCATATACCTTGACATGATCTTGAAAGTGTTCAAGATGGATCATCAAAGAAGGAGTTCTTGCACGAGATGTAAGGTATGAAGTTAAGAGTTAAAGCTCGACCACGGCAGAAAAGAGAGAAAGGACGAAGCTCGTCCCTATGATTCAGACATAGGCTCTATAGTATGCTATCTTTGTGTACCACACCGGAAGTGTGCCATGCCATGAGTCATCAAAGGGTACAAGAATGATCCAGAATGGGGATCATTGGACAGTGGTCAAAATTGTCCTTGCAGTAAATAAGGACATGTTTCTCGATTATGGAGGTGATAATGAGTTCGGCGTAAAGGGTTACGTCGATGCAAGCTTTAACACCTATCCGAGTGACTCTAAGAAGCAAACCGGATACGTATAGTGGAGCAACCATTTGGAATAGCTCCAAGTGGAGCGTGAAAGCAGCATTTACAATATGACATAGAGAATTGCGAAGTACACACGGATCTGAAAGGTTCAGACCCATTGACTAAAACCTCTCTCACAAGCAAAACATGATCAAACCCCAGAACTCATTGAGACTTAATCACATGGTGATGTGAACTAGTTTAAGACACTAGTAAACTCTTTGGATGTTAGTCACATGGCGATGTGACCTATCAGTGTTAATCACATGGCGATGTGAACTAGATTATTGACTCTAGTGCAAGTGGGAGACTGTTGGAAATATGCCCTAGAGGCAATAATAAATTAGTTATTATTATATTTCCTTGTTCATGATAATCGTTTATTATTCATGCTATAATTGTATTGACCGGAAACAGCAATACATGTGTGGATACATAGACAACACCATGTCCCTAGTAAGCCTCTAGTTGACTAGCTCGTTGATCAATAGATGGTTACGGTTTCCGACCATGGACATTGGATGTCATTGATAACGGATCACATCATTAGGAGAATGATGTGATGGACAAGACAATCCTAAGCCTAGCACAAAGATCGTAGTTAGTATGCTAAAGCTTTTCCAATGTCAAGTATCTCTTCCTTAGACCATGAGATCGTGCAATTCCGGATACCGTAGGAGTGCTTTGGGTGTATCAAGCGTCACTGGCGAATCGGGTGACTATAAAGGTGCACTACAGGTATCTCGAAAGTGACCATTGGGTTGACACGGATCGAGGCGGGATTTGTCACTCCGTAAACGGAGAGGTATCTCTGGGCCCACTCGGTAGGACATCATCATAATGTGCACAATGTGACCAAGGGGTTGATCACGGATGATGTGTTACGAACGAGTAAAGAGACTTGCCGGTGCGAGATTGAACAGGTATCGGTATACCGACGATCGAATCTCGGGCAAGTACAATACCGCTAGACAAAGGGAACTGAATACGGGATTGATTAAGTCCTTGACATCGTGGTTCATCCGATGAGATCATCGTGGAACATGTAGGAGCCAACATGGGTATCCAGATCCGCTGTTGGTTATTGACCGGAGAACGTCTCGGTCATATGCGCATGGTTCCCGAACCGTAGGGTCTACACATAAGGTTCGGTGGCGCTAGGGTTATATAGGAAGCTTGTATGTGGTTACCGAATGTTGTTGAGTCCGGATGAGATCCCGGACGTCACGAGGAGTTCGGAATGGTCCGGAGGTAAAGATTTATATATGGGAAGTCCTGTTTTGTCACCGGAAAAGTTTGAGGCGATATCGGTAATGTCTGGGACCACCGGGAGGGTCCGGGGTCCACCAAGTGGGGCCACCAACCCCGAGAAGGTTGCGTGGGCCAAGTGTGTGAGGGAACCAGCCCCAAGGGGCTGGTGCGCCCACAAGGGGCCCAAGGCGCATGGGGAGTGGGAGGGCAAACCCTAGCTCAGATGGGCCTTAAGGCCCATCTAGTGGCGCCTCCTCTCCCTCCCTCTTGGCCGCCTCCCAAGCCCCATCTAGGGCTGGCCGCACCCCTTGGGGGTGGAAACCCTAGATGGGGCACAGCCCTCCCTTCCCTATATATATGAGGCCAAGGGCTGCCCAAGACACACAATTCTATCTCTCGTTGGTGCAGCCCTGCCTTCTTCCTCCTCCTCTCCCTTGGTGCTTGGCGAAGCCTGCTGGGATGCCACGCTCCTCCACCACCACCACGCCGTTGTGTTGCTGCTGGATGGAGTCTTCCTCAACCTCTCCCTCTCTCCTTGCTGGATCAAGGCGTGGGAGACGTCACCGGGCTGTACGTGTGTTGAACGCGGAGGTGCCGTCCGTTCGGCACTTGATCATCGGTGATCTGAATCACGACGAGTACGACTCCATCAACCCCGTTCAATTGAATGCTTCCGCTTAGCGATCTACAAGGGTATGTAGATGCACTCTCCTTCCCTCGTTGCTAGTTTCTCCATAGATAGATCTTGGTGACACGTAGGAAAATTTTTGAATTTCTGCTACGTTCTCCAACACAGACTTCATTTATTCCTTTGATGTAGGGAAAATAAATCAGCTTTTACGCAAACAAAACTCAGACACAGAGCCACAAAGCCATACTGCATATAGTATAGTTTATCATCTGTTTTCTCTTATTGTGATCTTGCGGTACATTCAATGTCTTGACCACACGGCTGCAACGTATCATGTTGCAGATATTTTCCTCGACGAGTAAGAGTTACGATCTGGTTACGGTCTACACTCAACCTACCGATGGCGTTGATGGGACTCCACACCCGATTACTTGTTTCGCTGAGACTTATGAGGTATATATCAGTTTTACGTTATTTATACATGTGATTGCACTTTGATATATACATTGATGTATTGTGTGTGTGCAAAGATATCTGATCCGAGGATGGCACAGATACACGAGGCTTGACCGTCTCGAGGTCGGGTCGCTCTGAGAGATGGTATCGAGCACATGTTGGTATGAGGACGTGACCCTAGAAATCGGAAAGCCCTAGGACAGGAAATTTTCTAAAACTTTATCATCTTCTCTGAATTTATCAAATAGACCCTCACCTCAAATAGTTAGAATATACCATACCCTTTGATCACCGGAGAATCAATCGAAGACACTCCAAGAAGGATTAGATATCGGAGCCGATGACCACTTTGAGTAAAGAGGATTTCACCATGTATTAGAAGAATTGAAGTACAACAGTTGGAGACTCCGATGACTTGAAGGATCTGAAGAATTATTTGACCTTTAGAAGACCAAACCCCTGTTATACACCTACGTTAGATGCGATGATTTGTGAGCTGTCATTTGTTTGATGTTTTCCGACAGCCCCAAAATAAAACTTGTTTCTTCAAAAATTATTGTTTGTATTGTGTGTATATCCCTCCCCACCTCTCTCTTATCTCATCCCAAAACTTTTGAACCCCATAGATGATGAATGAAGTTGGACTGACATTCTCTAGACCGAAGACTCAGCCCGAGGCAGAGCTATGGATGCAGAACATGGAAAATCACTTCGGGAGCAATTTGGTTTCAAGGAAGTATGAGGTCCAATACGCTCTTCAGTACCTTACAGAAAGTGTTGCAACCTGGTGGAAAATGCATCAAGCCATACAGGGATTTAATGGAGTGAGAACTTGGGAGGAATTCAAGAAGACCCTGATGAGATCACGTCTTATCCGGAAGCACCATGATACACCAAGAAATAAACCTTGTGCCTGCAAGATTTGCGGAGAAATAGGACACACCCAGGAGGAACAGAAGGATGGATGCCCTCATTGTGAGGAGAAACACCCAGCTGAGGAATGTCCAACTAGTCAGGTGACTTGTTTCTTGTGTGAAGGAACCACCCACTACCGGTAGAATGTCACATTTACCCCATGGTGCAACAAACTATTCAGGAGCAAGAAGAAGGAATGAAAGAAGCCCTCCGAGAAGTTATGAAAGAACCAGTGATGAATGAATGTGTTGAAGACCTGGATGGAGAAGGTCTCAACAGATTTTACTCCAATGCCTGCTATTCATGTGGAGAAGAAGGGCATTTTTCGTAGTATTGCACCAAGGAAAGAAAAGAGTATCTGGGATATTTCCCGACAGCAGAAGTGAAGTTTGACCCTCGGGAAATAGAAGCTCTGATCATTACAGAGAAATCCAGGAAGAGAAAAAGAAGGCAACCCGAGAACAACGCAATTTTTGCAGAGAAGGACCTAAGTCATATCACTTGTTACAGGTGCAAGGATTTAGGTCATTACGCTAGTAAATGTCCAGAAAAGAAGCCAAGAATCCAAGGAGCCCGCATAATCACAAAGAAGCCTCGAGACATGTCGGAAGTCATTTGTTTTCGCTGCAAGGAAGCAGGACATTATGCTATTAAATGTCCCGACAAGATGAAAGCTGGAGTTGAGTAGTTGGAATTTTGATATGGATAATAAGAGTAGTAGAAAGCAATTTCATTTTCATGAGCTCGATGAGTTGAGTTATGTAATAGATTACTCGAGATTGTAATAGTTCATGACTCAATAAAGTTGTAATGTCACATGCTGAAAAGCTTTAAGGAGTTGTTATATTTTATCTTGGAAATTAATATTCGGATGAACATGGAAGAAAGTGAGTTGTGATGCATAAACAGGAAATTGGAAATTGAGTTTGAAGTTTTGTTTGGATGATATGAATGTGTGCCCCAGGAGATAAGTACCTTATTACGAGCATCATTTCTGTTTCATAACTGCAGATGGCGACCCTTTACAAGTCTTTCCTTAAAGGTCGGAAACAATCATGACCACGACAAGTGATCATGATTACCGAAGATCTGAAGGACATGATGAAGCATATTCACCTTGAAGGAGATGCGGTCTACAAAGGCTACCCTTCATGCAAAAGGGAGTGGAACTTTGGTATGTGGAGGTACACCTCCACCATTTGAAAGGAGTTTGCCCAAAGATGATGGGACAAGACTTTTTCATTTCACGTGTAGCGACCAGACCGAATGGATCTAGCGCTCTGTGCTCGATGTCATCCCTGGATCGAGAATCCGACACCACACAAGACTTGAAGGATTTATAGCAGAGTAGCAATCACACACTTATTACATCGTTGTCCACAAGGAACTGAATACAAATATGGCTTAAGGCCATCTAATAATAACAGCGGAAGGCTTGGAAGATAAGCGAGTCCATCAACTCCAACGGCATCACTGAGTATAGAACCACGACCTAACACCTTACTCGTCATCCGAGAAGTGCAAGCGTGAAAAGTTGCAGCCAAAACGGGTGACACATGGAATATCTTGGCAATGTAACACATAAAGAGCAATGAATGAATAAGCCTATTCTACATGCATATTTGGCTGGTGGTAAGGCTCTACTGTTACATTTGCATAAAGCTGATTTTCCCTACATCAAAGGAATAATTTTATTTAACTATCATGGTGGTTGTTAAACATTGAAGATGGTTGTGAGATCCTCAATCCCAATTAAAAGTACTCATCAAAACCCAATATCTTTTATTTAAAAGTAACATGTTGAGATTCACATGATAATCAAGTACGGATACTCAAATCGTCCATAACCGGGACACGGCTAATCATGATTAGTTTATACACTCTGCAGAGGTTTGCGCACTTTTCCCCACAAGACTCGATCGCCTCCGCTTGATTCTCGCACTACATGGTGTTTGAGAAGCGGATGACCGAGACATAGTCTTCGTAAGCGCTAGCACCTTACATGTGGGTAGACCGTACCAACCTACATCCCCTACATCAGCTAGCCTACCCGTAAGAGTTCGCACGACTTAGTCAACTACGCCAGAGCCCATAATTGGCTTGTGGCTGCACACGGAAGTTTCAGTTTGAATAATCTTATGATCCCTTAGAGCACAGGTGGCGGTCCAAGAAAAACAGGCAAGTCTGATAGAAACCAGGTGCCTCAATCCACCCAGATGTGTGTTAGGTTGCCACCTTAGATAAACCATTAATTAAACAATCTCACATCTGTCATGGATATTCACTCACCCAATCCACGTCTACTAGCATAGCATGGCATGAACAAGCAAGCGAGAAGTAACTCCCAAGGTTTCATAAGTAAAACAGTAATAGGTACTACCTCAATCTACTTCCCAAACCCACAATTTAATTAGATCCTAACCATGCAAGTGTTTGAGGAATAGATCTAATGCATAAAACTGGGTAGTAGAAGGGTATGATCAAAGTGTTACTTGCCTTGCGATGATCCATGAGTCCTAGAGATTCAAGTAACAAGCGGCGCACTCCGGGTGATCTAACGCAGACAAACAACAAGCATACAATAAGTATTCATCTAATGCAGGAAATCTCGAATAAAAGATCTAACAGAGAGTTCAACTTAAGAACCCTGGTTGAAAAGAATCGAATCAAAATAAACTCGAAAGTCGAAACTCGAGAGAGAACGTCTCGGTTTAGTAACCTGAAATTAGGTCAAAATTTCACAGTGGCAAAACTCTGTGAAAGTAGGGTAGTCGAACGGCGGTTTCATATTCTGAAACTCCAGGTGCTTGAATCACTGATTCCGATAAGCGAGCGAGAAATAAAACAGTTTGAAAATCAGATCTGAAATCAAATCGAAAATAACGGATTAAATCCGATTAAAAAGAAAAACGACGAACGAGTTAAAAAGCGAGCGTTAGTTAATGAACGAATCTAACGAACGCGTTCATGAAGCGAGCGGTTCGGTGAGCGTCCGTTAATTAAGAAAACCGAAAAAAATAAAACCGATCTAGGTTTTTTTTAAAAAACCGAACATGTTTTTTTTTAAAATAAACCGGACGGTTCGGGAAGAAAACCGAATCGGGCGCGGGCGGCGGTGGCTACCTCGGTGATCGCGGGGGCTCCGGGGCTCGGGAAGAGGGCGGCGGGTCGAGGCGTCGAGGGCGGCGGGTTCCGCCTGGCGGTGTCGCTCCGCGACGAGGGGGCGACAATGGCGTTTGAGGCGACGGGCGGCTCGGGTCGGGAGAGGCGGGCGGCGGGCGATGAGAGAGAGAGGGGGGGGGGGTATTTAGAGGGGGGGAGAGAGGCGGCGCGGGTGGCTTGGGGAGGGGTCGAGGGAGGCGGGTCAGGCGGGACTCTCGGCGGGGGGCTCCGTCTTGTGGCGGGACTCGCGAGGGGTGTGTGAGGAGGAGGAGATGGGCATGGGGCGGCTGGGCTGGGCTGGCTGGCTGGTTGGGCAGTGGCCTCGGTCCAGAGGGGCGCGCTTTTTTTTTTAAATAAAATTTAAAACAAAACAAATAAAATAAATATCAAATGAACTCCAAATTAATTAAAACAAATTTTCTCCGACTCCTAAAATGAGTCGAACAAAATGAACTTTAAAAGCAAAATACATGCAAAATATTTTAAATGCTCATTTTGCCTAAGCAAAATAAATCTCCAAAACCAAATTTGGTTTATTTATAATATCTTCATTTTTCCTAATTGTTTGGGAAAGTCATATTATTCCCTCTCAAGATATTTTTATAGGAAAACTTTATGAAGATAATTTAAATAAATCCAAATGATCCTATTTCAAAATTTGAGAGATCCCAAATATGAAAATTTTGAAACTTCCAACTCTCTCCGAGGGTCCTTGAGTTGCGTGAAATTTTAGGATCGGAAAAATGCGAGAAAATATGATATGCATGATGACCTAATGTATAACATTCCAAATTGAAAATTTGGGATGTTACAAACCTACCCCTATAAGATGAATCTAGCCCTCGAGATTCGGGTTAACTAGAAAATAGGTGAGGTGGTCCTTAAGCAAAACTTCCTCCCTTTCCCGGTGGCTTCATCCTCGGTGTGGTGGCTCCTTGAACTTTGCAAAACTTGATAACCTTGCTGCGGGTAACTCTCTTTGGCATAATCGAGAATCTTAACGGTCTTTCCTCATATGTCAAGTCATCCTTCAACTGAATTGCTTCGGTGCACTTGTGTCTCTTAACGGTACCTCTGCTATCTCGGGTGACATTTCTTCAATCGAGAAACATGGAATACATCATGAACTCTGACAGTCCTTCCGCAATTCCAACTTATACATAACTTCTCCCATGCGTTGCAAAATCTTATATGGTCCAACAAGCGGGTGCTAACTTTCCTTTAACTCCAAAGCGCTTAACTCCTCAAGCGGGGATACTCGAGATATACTCTGTCTCCAACTTCATACTCGATTGCTTTGCGCTTTGAATCGGCGTAGCTCTTACATGCAGGTGGGCTACCTTGAGCCTGTCTCGAATCAACAACTTTCATTGGACTCCTTAATCAAATCTGGTCCAAACAAGCGGCGATCTCGGTTTAGTCCCATGACAACGGTGTCCTGCACCTTCTTCCATACAAAGCCTCGAAGGTGCCATCTTCAAGCTGGTTTGGTAGCTATTATTGTAGGAAAATTCTGCATACGGCAAATTATCATCCCAACTAGATCCATAATCTAGTGCACAAGCTCTCAAACATGTCTTCCAAAATCTGATTGACTCTCTCGGTTTGTCCATCGATCTGTGGGTGGAAAGCTGTCTTTGAACTCAATCGGGTTCCCAATGTTTCGTGCAACCTGGTTCCAAAATTTGAAGTAAACTGGGTTCTCATTCGATACAATGCTCCTCGAACTCCGTGTAAACACACAATTCTGGTCATGTATATCTTTGCCAACTTAGCACTGCTATAGGTAGTCTTATTTGGAATGAAATGGGCTACCTTGGTCAAACGATCGACTATGACCCAAATCGAGTCATATCTGAGCGGGTCTTTGGCAAACCTGTGATGAAACCCATGCCTAGTTTATCCCACTTCCATTCGGTATCGGCAATGGTTGTAACAATCCTGCTGGCTTCGATGCTCTGCCTTTACTTTCGACATACGCCGCAAATTGCTACATACTCCGCAATATCCTTCTTCATTCCGGTCCACCGAAAATATTCTTCAAATCCAAATACATCTTGGTATTTCTGGGTGAATCGAATAGGGTGAATCATGGGCTTCTTGTAAAATCAACTTCCGATCTACGGGTCATTGGGCACATAAACACGGTCTTCAAACCATAGGGTATCGTGCTCATCCTCACGAAATCCTTTAGCTTTTCCTTTGCTCATTTTCTCCTTTATAGAGGCAACTTCCTTATCCGCCTTTTGGGCTTCTCGATTTTCTCCATCGATTGTCGATTGAATCTCCAATGCTGCTACATAGCCTCTCGGAACTATTTCCAAACATAGCTCTCGAAGGTCCTCGGCTAACTCATTGGGTATTCCTCCCATCATTAGGGTATTGGCGTGGCTCTTACGGCTCAATGCGCTGCTACGACATTAGCCTTTCCGGGTGATAATGCAATCTCATATCGTAATCCTTGATTAGCTCTAACCATCTCCTCTGTCGAGATTCAATTCTTACGTGTGAAGATGTACTTCAAACTCTTGTGATCCGTATATACTTCACAATGATTTCCAATGAGAAAATGTCTCCACGTCTTCAAGGCATGCACAACGGCTGCTAACTCCAAATCATGAGTGGCATAATTCAACTCATGGGGCTTAAGTTGTCGTGAAGCATCTGAAACAACTCTTCCTTCCTGCATAAGCACTGCTCCAAGTCCTCGGCGTGAAGCGCCGTAATACACCTCATAATCCTTAGTTTGATCGGCAATATCAAAACTGGTGAGGTAACCAATCTTTTCTTCAACTCCTGAAAACTTGCCTCACAGTCCTCGGTCCATATGAATTTGTTTTCCTTCTTCAACAATTCTGTCATAGGCTTTGCAATCCTTGAGAAATTCTCAATGAACCTTGGTAGTATCCTGCGAGTCCAAGGAAACTCGAATCTCTCCAACTGTCGTTGGTGCTTCCCATTTGGTTACGGTCTCAACTTTTGTGGGGTCAACTGCTATTCCTTCTCCGGATATAACATGTCCAGAAATCCAACTTCCTTTAACCAAAATTCACATTTGCTGAACTTGGCATACAAGCTGGTGTTCCTCGGTTTCTCCAAAACCAATCTCAAATGTTCCTTGTGTTCCTCTTCATTCTTCGAGAAAATCAAAATGTCATCAATGAACACCACGACGAACTTATCCAAAAACTCCATAAACACTTTGTTCATCAGGTTCATAAAATAGGCTGGCGCGTTAGTCAGTCCAAATGACATAACGGTATACTCATACAGTCCATATCTCGTGGTAAATGCTGTCTTGGGTATGTCTTGCTCCCGAATCTTCAACTGATGGTACCCTGATCGCAAGTCGATCTTAGAAAACACTTTGGCTCCTTGCAAGCGATCAAACAGATCATTTATCATTGGTAGTGGGTACTTGTTCTTGATTGTTACTTCATTCAATCCACGATAATCAACAACCATTCTCAATGATCCATCCTTCTTCTCTACCAATAAAACGGGTGATCCCCAAGGTGAAGAACTTGGGCGAATAAAACCTTTATCCAATAGTTCCTTAATCTGCTTCTTAATTTCTGCCAAATCCTTTGCGGGCATCACTGCACGGTTGCTTCGATATCGGGCCTGTTCGGCAGCAGCTTGATCAAAACTCAATGTCTCTATCCGCGGCATTCACCGCAACTCTTAGGAAATACATCAGGATAATCCTTCACCATGGTACTTCTTCTGTACCACTCCTGTTAAGCAATTAACTTGTGCTCTCCTCGGCTCGTGCCGTGATACATACTTAATCCTTCTTCCTTCTGGTGTGGTGAGCAAAATTGACCTTGTGGTACAATCTATGTTTCCTCCATACTTTGATAACCAATCCATTCCTAATATCACATCCAATCCTTGGGATTCCGAACTATTAGGTTTGAGGGAAAACATAGTGTCCAATCCTTAGTGGCGATCGATCACACCATTTACTAGCCATGTACTCTGCTCCGGGTGAGGTTACTAGCATGGGTGACCTAAGGGCTTGGGTTGGTAACTGGTACTTATCCACAAATCCCCTTGATATGTATGAATGCGATGCACCAGTATCAAAAAGAACAACTGCGATAAATGACTTAACCAAAACTTACCGATTCGTGATCGGCTGATCTTCAACCTCCTCCACATCAATGTGGTTCACTTGTCCCCTGTTGAAAGGGTTGGGCTTCTTTCGAGCTTCCATTGCCATTTCCATTCGCCTTACGGACGAGTCATTTGCATAATGCCCATCTTGCGGCACTTAAAGCAAGTAATGTGACTCAGGTCTACCTTGGATGGTGTAGACGGGTTGGTGCGGTTATGTCCGTTACTTCCTCCATTACCGTTCCCATTCTTGGTGCCATTATGGTTGTCGAATTACCTCCTCCATGGGTATCTGAAACTGAATTCTGATTTAGGGGTATAACGAGGCTTCTTTGGGCTCGAGTTATACTTTCCTTGTCCATACTTCCGCTTGCAGTTCTCTATTTCTTCTGCTTTCCTTCAATCATGAGAGCTCGTCTACTAACTCCTGGTAGTTGTTGAAACTTGCTACCATCAACGGCATGTGAACTCATCATTCAGTCCTTCTAGAAACTTCTCTGTTTAGCTGCATCCGTAGTAGCGTCATCCGGGGCATAACGTGCTAGTTTGCTAAAGTCATCCACATCTTGCCAACAGTCCTTCCTCCTTGGCGTAAGTTGAAACTCACGCTTCTTCATAGCCATGGCTCCTGCTGAAACATGGGCTGTCTGAAAAGCTTGTTAAACTGGTCCCATGTGGCGGTGTCACGGATAAGTGGTTGTGAAATTCTCCCACCATGCTGCTGCGGGTCCTTCAAGCTGATGTCTGCAAACTTCACTCTTTCCCCATCTGTGCATCCTGCAGTGGTCAGCTCCTTCCTATCTTGCGGAGCAGGTCATCTGCTACAATTGGCTCGGTGCTCTTGGAATACACCGCGGTTCAGTCTAAGAAGCGAGTCGGATGGTCCGCAGTGGTGGTGGTGGCGGTGGGTTGTTGTTGTTGTTGTTGTTACGCACCAATGTTTGAATCAGGGTATTCTGCTGCTGGATCAATTGGGTGATCTCTGGCGGGAAAAGCGAATCCGGGTCGCGTCTCGGAGGCATCTGAAGGGTTTAGAAAAGAGAGAAAGTAGAATAGAATGAGGTCTAAGGGGAAATCACTACCCAAATGCACATGAGCAAATGCACACAAAATCACTTCATTCAATCAAACAAGGGTTACAACGATCTAACTATCGCAAAAGTGCGTGTACTATAAAGGTTTACATGGAGGGAATACTACTAATATGTGGAGGACTCCTACTAATTTGAACCGGTGGAAGACTCCATGATGTCTGCTCCAGCTTCGTCTTCAAAGTCGGGTTCACTTGGATCCGAATCGGAGTCGTCGATGTTGATGTAGTCGATTTGGTGTTCGACATCTGGTCTTCATTCTGGCGCCAACTTCTTCTTGAGTTCTTGATCTCGTACTTAAGATCGTTATTGTGTCTTGCGAGCTACGATCTCGTCCATGTAGTCCTGCGTGTAGTCTTTAGTTCTCCTTCCAATTCGATGATCCTTTCCTTCATCTTCGTAACTCCAACATGTCATTGCACATTTGATTCTCTGGCGTCGAATGTGCTGGTTTAACTCTGGATGAATGCTGCAATGGACCTATCCTTCTTGGTGTTGACGACGTCCAGTTGTCATCTCGGCGTCCGCAAATCTGGTAGATGGTGTCCTTGAGATCTTCTTGATAGACTTCTCCAATCGTCCCATGGTGATGTGAGCTGCCATGCTCTTTCCCGGACTCCAAATGGGTGCATGAAAACACTATCTATTGGCTTGGTGATTGGGGCGAATGTCCTTCTGGAGCGTGAGCATGAATCTTCAGCGCTCCTCTTGAGCGAGTGGCGTTGAAAGTCCGGTGAAGCTTGGTAGTCCAATGTTCGGTACTTAGTAACTTCCTTCAAGTGAAATCCAAAAGGTGTGCCTTCATCCGGTTGGGTGTACTTGATCTTCGCGTCCGTCATCCTAAAGAGAGTAGAAAAGATGAGGAGTTAGAAAATGAGAGAGAGTGATCTATGGCTTTAACTTAGTGGTCGTGTCCTACGATCAGCGTGCGCTCGATACCATTCTCTCAGAGCTACAGACCGAATGGATCTAGCGCTCGTGCTCGATGTCATCCTGGATCGATGTCTTGACACCACACAGTGCTTGAAGGATTTATAGCGAGTAGCAATCACACACTTATTACATCGTTGTCCACAAGGGAACTGAATACAAATATGGCTTAAGGCCATCTAATAATAACAATGGAAGGCTTGGAAGATAAGCGAGTCCATCAACTCCAACGGCATCACCGAGTATAGAACCACGACCTAACACCTTACTCGTCATCCGAGAAGTGCATAGCGTGAAAAGTTGCAGCTGAAAACGGGTCACACATGGAATATCTTGGCAATGTAACACATAAAGAGCAATGAATGAATAAGCCTATTCTACATGCATATTTGGCTGGTGGTAAGGCTCTCTGTTACATTTGCATAAAGCTGATTTTCCCTACATCAAAGGAATAATTTTATTTAACTATCATGGTGGTTGTTAAACATTGAAGATGGTTGACAACATCCTCAATCCCAATTAAAAGTACTCATCAAAACCCAATATCTTTTATTTAAAAGTAACATGTT
This sequence comes from Aegilops longissima, assembly GCA_021605205.1. Taxonomy (NCBI): domain Eukaryota; kingdom Viridiplantae; phylum Streptophyta; class Magnoliopsida; order Poales; family Poaceae; genus Aegilops; species Aegilops longissima. The sequence goes on along the minus strand of CM038678.1, from coordinate 553,220,624 downwards.
GAGATTCACATGATAATCAAGTACGGATACTCAAATCGTCCATAACCGGGGACACGGCTAATCATGATTAGTTTATACACTCTGCAGAGGTTTTGACTTTTCCCCACAAGACTCGATCGCCTCCGCTTGATTCTCGCACTACATGGTGTTTGAGAAGCGGATGACCGAGACATAGTCTTCGAAGCGCTAGCACCTTACATGTGGGTAGACCGTACCAACCTACATCCCCTACATCAGCTAGCCTACCCGTAAGAGTTCATGACGACTTAGTCAACTACGCCAGAGCCCATAATTGGCTTGTGGCTGCACACGGAAGTTTCAGTTTGAATAATCTTATGATCCCTTAGAGCACAGGTGGCGGTCCGAAGAAAAACAGGCAAGTCTGATAGAAACCAGTGCCTCAATCCACCCAGATGTGTGTTAGGTTGCCACCTTAGATAAACCATTAATTAAACAATCTCACATCATCATGGATATTCACTCACCCAATCCACGTCTACTAGCATAGCATGGCATGAACAAGCAAGCGAGAAGTAACTCCCAAGGTTTCATAAGTAAAACAGGTAATAGGTACTACCTCAATCTACTTCCCAAACCCACAATTTAATTAGATCCTAACCATGCAAGTGTTTGAGGAATAGATCTAATGCATAAAACTGGGTAGTAGAAGGGTATGATCAAAGTGTTACTTGCCTTGTCGATGATCCATGAGTCCTAGAGATTGAAGTAACAAGCGGCGCACTCACGGGTGATCTAACGCAGACAAACAACAAGCATACAATAAGTATTCATCTAATGCACAGGAAATCTCGAATAAAAGATCTAACGGAGAGTTCAACTTAAGAACCCTGGTTGAAAAGAATCGAATCAAAATAAACTCCGAAAGTCGAAACTCGAGAGAGAACGTCTCGGTTTAGTAACCTGAAATTAGGTCAAAATTTCACAGTGGCAAAACTCTGTGAAAGTAGGGTAGTCGAACGGCGGTTTCGTTCTGAAACTCCAGCGCTTGAATCACCTGATTCCGATAAGCGGCGAGAAATAAAACAGTTTGAAAATCAGATCTCAAATCAAATCGAAAATAACGGATTAAATCCGATTAAAAAGAAAAACGAGCGAACGAGTTAAAAGCGAGCGTTAGTTAATGTAAGCGAATCTAACGAACGCGTTTCACTGAAACGAACGGTTCGGTGAACGTCCGTTAATTAAGAAAACCGAAAAAAAATAAAACCGATCTAGGTTTTTTTTAAAAAAAACCGAACATGTTTTTTTTTTAAATAAAACCGGACGGTTCGGGGAAGAAAACCGAATCGGGCGCGGGGCGGCGGTGGCTACCTCCGGTGATCGCGGAGGGCGCCCGGGCTCGGGAAGAGGGCGGCGGGTCGGCCGCGGGGCGGCGGGTTCGGCGGTGTCGGGCCCGGCGACGAGGGCGACGGCGGGCGGCGTTTGAGGCGACGGCGGCAGCTCGGGTCGGGAGAGGCGGGCGGCGAGGCGATGTGAGAGAGAGGGGGGGCGGGGTATTTAAGAGGGGGGGAGAGGCGGCGCCGGTGGCTTGGGGAGGGGTCAAGGGGAGGCGGGCGGGACTCGTGGGTGGGCTCCGTCTGTGGCGGGACTCGAGCGGGGGTCGTGAGGAAGGAGGGAGATGGGCGGGGCGGCTGGGCTGGCTTGGCTGGCGCTGGCCGGCTGGGCCTCGGTCCAGGGGGGGGCGCTGTTTTTTTTAATAAAATTTAAAACAAAACAAATAAAATAAATATCAAATGAACTCCAAATTAATTAAAACAAATTTTCTCCGACTCCTAAAATGAGTCGAACAAAATGAACTTTAAAAACAAAATACATGCAAAATATTTTAAATGCTCATTTTGCCTAAGCAAAATAAATCTCCAAAACCAAATTTGGTTTATTTATAATATCTTCATTTTTCCTAATTGTTTGGGAAAGTCATATTATTCCCTCTCAAGATATTTTTATAGGAAAACTTTATGAAGATAATTTAAATAAATCCAAATGATCCTATTTCCAAAATTTGAGAGATCCCAAATATGAAAATTTTGAAACTTCCAACTCTCTCCGAGGGTCCTTGAGTTGCGTGAAATTTTTAGGATCAGAAAAATGCGAGAAAATATGATATGCATGATGACCTAATGTATAACATTCCAAATTGAAAATTTGGGATGTTACATCACGTGTGCCACAAGCAACTTTCTTCGATGCTGTTCGTGAAGCAGCCATGGAAGCCATACGCCAGATCGGAGAAATACTTGAAGCAAGACTCCGTTATACTCAGGAATACCTAAGCGAAGTGCATACAGAGATGATGGAGGTGAAGCTCAAGGCCACCACGATGAAACAGAAGATTGAAGATTTCAAGGCGCATGTCGCACAATTCCAGTGGGACTGAAAAATCCTCAAGGAGGAAGAATGAATAAGTTGGAAGTAATGTCTGACCATACCGAACCATGTGGGTGGCGGCATTTGTAATAAACTTTTTGGAATTTGGAATCCCAAAAAATGGTTAAGGATGTAATAAAAGATTGATATGAAAATAATGAGATTTATGGATAAACTAGTGCATTTTCTTCGGTATCGTAGTACGCTGTAAAGCCGCAGGATAAATGAAGAAAGAAATGTGTTATTCATGACGGTCCATAGAAGGAAGCTGGACAAAAATAAGTTGGAGTTTTGTTTTTGATATGATGGTATGAAGAAACAGAATACTATTGGATTTAAGGAGGTGTAATATGGAACAAGAGAGTTACTCCAAGGATGAGTTAAAGCTGCACTAGTGTTGACGTGGGCCATAACCCACAGGCCCAGGATTTTGAAAGGAACAGATGTAACCTTGATAAATAAATAAATTTGGAAGAATCAGTGATCCAATCAGCATACGTTTCGTAGGAGGTTACGCAAAAACCTGAGAGTGGTGAAGTAACGATAGATGTTTTGTTTGGCTTGCGAAACCATGGAATTACTCGAACCCGGCCGAGAACAAGAGAAATTCTGCAATGCTTGTGAGTATGCCCAAGTGTTAGAATCGTGATTCCTGCTTACGTATGTGGTAATGATTCAAGTATGGGATGGATTGGCCCCATACCAAGACTTCTATCATGAACTATCATATGTTGATGGAAAATCAGAGAGCCTCAAAAACCTTTGAAGAGTGTCGACGCGATAAGCCATAAAACCATAGAATGGTAGGACAATGGAACCCCTTTACAGGCAACCGTTGCCAATCGTAGGTTATACGGTAAGGTTCAACCCAGACCCGTTTTTCTGCAGGAGAAACCATGAATTGTAGACCACCATGAGTATTTCGATAGTTGTCTAGAATGGACACGGACCGATCAGCTAAGAAGATCCAGTCTCGGACGAACCACAACTTTGACGAACCAACCCAAGATTTTGAGGTAAACCCGATGCTTACGACGTAAGAGCGTTAATGAAGGAGCTATTGTAAGATATGTGAAGAGACATACATTGTCGGCACTCCGGAGAAAGTATCTGAGTTTATTGGAACCGTAACCTTGTTTTAAGTGTGGTAGCACCTCTGACCTTTCCGACCAAAATACTTACTAGAAGACCCCAACCCTAATCTTTTCTTGCTAGCCTCTTGAATCTAGAGGCGAGATTCATTTTAAGTGGTAGGTTTGTAACATCCCAAAATTTTAAATTTTGGAATGTTATATTAGATAAATAACTATGCTTGTTGTCGATTGTTGGTTTGATTGATTGAGTGAAACCGAGTGGAATTTGAAAACTTTTGAAAGTTGAATGAGAGGAATGAAATGACTTTCCCAAACTTTCCCCTTTGCCTTTTTTTGATCTCAATGAACTCAAGTTCATTCCAACACCAAACCCTAGAGTGAAGATGACATGACTTCTTCCATTTGGAATGAAAAGGGTTTTGAAAAGATTTGAATTTCATTTGAGAATATTTCAAATTCAAAGCTTTATGCAACTCAATGATTTTCATGAGGGAAGATAAAATGACTTCTTCAATTATATGAAATATGAGTTGGAAGTTAAAAAGTATCAAATTGAAAGTCATTTGAAAGTGCCATTTTGAGTTTTGGAATTTGAATTCAAACTTTGGAAAGTGGGAATCATTTCAAAAAACTATGCCTGATAAATACTTGAGCAAAAGTATGAGAGGAGTAAACATCACACTCCAAAAATATCAGAGGAAAACAATGCCAAAAGTTTTGAATTCAAATTTGAGTTTTATTTGAATTTGGAAAAAATGATTTTTTATAAACTTTGGATTTTGCCCCTGGAAAAATGTTCAAATGATAGGGAATATTCCCCTGATCATTTTGACATATATATATATGTCTTATATAAATATTTATATTTCTCTTTGTTTTTATTTTTCAAAAAGAATTAAAATAGAAAAAGAAAAATGCCCGCAGGCACCAGCCAGACTGGCCCAGCCAAGACTGGGCCGCTCACCTCACAAGGCCTTGGCCTTCACCCCTGGCCTTGTGAGCCAGCCCATCCCCTCGCTCGAAACCTCTCGCGTCGGCCAACCCGACGCGCCGCGCCTCCCTCTCTCTTTGCCAGGCGGACCCCACCTCCTTCTCCCCTCTCCTCTCGCGCCGAAAGCGCCGCTCACGGAGATCCCGTGATCTCCGGGATCCTCCCGATCCTCCCGATTCACTTCCCGCCCGCCGACGCCCCGCCCTATAAAGCCCTCCCCTCACCCCATTTCCCCCTCGCGGACCTCTCCTCTCCCGCAAGGCCTCGCCGAGCCAGGCGCGCCCGCCACCATTGCCGCCCGACCCACCTCGCCACCCAGAGCTCGCCTGACCCCACCCGGCCTCCCCTCGGCTGCACCCACCGGACTCCTCCGCCGTCACCCCACCACCGGCGACCGGAACCATCGCCGGCCGAGCCGCCGTCGCCGTCGCCGGCCGATGCGTCGCGGAACCCCTCCGCCGTCCGATCTAGTCCGACGGCCTAGATTAGAACTCAAGGGGTAATTTTTTAAATAAACCGGTTCAGTCCGGTTCGTTGCGGTTTAGTTTAGTGAGGTTTTTTTTTTATTTAGTACCGGCCCGTTTCGTTTAAACCGTAGGCCGTTTTAGTTATATTACGCACAGGGAGTTAGTTAGGCCCATTTAGCCCATTTTTCTTTATTTTCGTTTTTCTGTTTAATAGAATAGTTTCAGATTTGAAAAATTCATATCTTTTTATCTACTTAATATTTTTAAGTGATTATTTTTTTGTTGGTTTGCAAATTTCTTATAGTTTCTGTAGAAAATATAATTAACTATGTTAAATTTATTTAAAATTGCTTTAATTTAGATTTTGTCAGAATAGTAAATCTGCTATAAAATGAGTTAGGAAAATTATTTTTATATGATTCTTTTTGTCCCAACTTTGTTTTGACATTGCCAAACCGTAGGAATTAATTTGGGCATTTTAGGATTAATAAAAAATAAGTTTCTATCAGAATCTTGTTATTCTTAATTAATTAACTAGCTACTGTTTTCCTATTATTTTAATTAGCTAATAAATTTATTTCTCTCATGTGATTGATTATTCTAGGATAGTTTCTGTCACTTTAGAGCATGAACTTTTATTTATAATAAATAAAACTGTTACTTTATTTTTTTCTTAATAGAAATTGAATTAGGCCTACTAGGAGTTTTATAATAGCTTTTAAATTGATTCTTTTTGCTCCTAGTTGCTTAATGCATTCCTCTCTGTTAAGTTAACATAAAACCATGGTTAGGTTATGTTAAGAAAATTTTTGTTATGCAAAACTATTTTTAGTTGTTGCTTGAAGTAGGAAAAACTTTGAGTTGGATTTCTTCGAGTTTTCTTTGGGTTCTTGATTCGTTTGTTTTGGTGTGATATGTTACTATGCTATTGTGTTATGTGATCATATACTATATGCTTATTGTGATTATTGTTTGTCTCGGTAGAATTTCCGGAGCGCGAAGCTTGCTACCACGAGTCCTTCGTTTTCGAAGATCGTCAGCAAGGCAAGTTCACTTTGACCATGCTTTCATACCCATGTTTATTGCAATTAGTGGCATCTTTGCAACCACCTCTAGTAGTGTTATTGATTCTTGTAGTTGAGTAGTATGCATGAGGCAGGAACCCATCACCCTGTTACCAAGCCCGGGACGTTATTTATTTTAATGCTACGCTATTGTAGACGGGGTTGGTATGAGTGCTCGGGAGTGGTGTGAGAATGGAGGACCTACGTCAATGACGACAACTCCACGATGGAATCTGCAAGGACTGCATCTTCAAGGCCAAGACTTCAAGACTCGAGACAAGAATTCAATACACACTACTGGGTGAAGGATGGTTGACGGGCACCCTGGAGAAACCAGTGGTTGGCCGGGATGCATGGAGAAGCGCCATGACATCTTGCGGAAAGCTTCACCCAGACTCAAAGAGACGGAAGAATACTTCATGCCGGAAGCTTACTGGGCAACCGCAAGTCATTATGGGCTCTGGCTTGGTTGACCTTAGTAGTGACTCTGGCTGGGACGGTGCTAGCAGATGTAGAACTACGGTAGGATGGGATGAGTACCGGACAGTGGTCAGAGGAACTCTTTGGAAGACCATGTTTCGGTCATCTTGTTCTCAAACACTCTGAAGTGCGAGAACGTAAAAGAGGATCGAATCTTGCGGGTAAAGTGTACAAACCTCTGCAGAGGGTTAAAAACCTAATCGATTAGCCGTGTCCCGGTTACGGACAATTTGAGCCTCTGGACTTGGATCTATCTGGAACTCTCAACACGGATTGATAACTTAATTGTGGGCAACTTATGATGATTTTGGGCTATGAGACATCGGTTGGCGGAACCATGTCATGATAGAAAACTCCATAGTACAGACTTCATTTATTCCTTTGATGTAGGGAAAATAAATCAGCTTTTACGCAAACAAAACTCGATACACGAGCCACAAAGCCATACCGCATATAGTATAGTTTATCATCTGTTTTCTCTTATTGTGATCTTGCGGTACATTCAATGTCTTGACCTACACGGCTGCAACGTATCATGTTGCAGATATTTTCCTCGACGAATAAGAGTTACGATCAGGTTACGGTCTACACTCAACCTGCCGATGGCGTTGATGGGACTCCACACCCGATTACTTGTTTCATTGAGACTTATGAGGTATATATCAGTTTCGTTATTTATACATGTGATTGCACTTTGATATATACATTGATGTCTTGTGTGTGCCAAACATACTGATCCGAGGATGCACGGATACCACGAGGCTTGACCGTCGAGGTCGGTCGCTACATGGTCTATATGTTGTCATCAATTACCAAAAAGGGGGATATTGAAAGTGCAACTATCCCTGGGTGGTTTTGGTAATTCCTAACAACATATAGCTCATTGAGCTAATGCTATTCCAAGATGAATATTTTAGGAAAGCTCAATGATTTGCATGGCATGGATTAGAAAGTGGACCCTTCAAAATGCTAAGGACAAAGGATTGGCTCAAGCTCAAAGCACAAGACTCTACATTTTCTATTTTAGTGATCCAAGATCACATTGAGTCTATAGGAAAAGCCAATACTATTAAGAAGGGATGAGGTGTTGCTTAATGAGGCTCTTGCTAAAAAATGCTTAGTGATATGCTCCAAAACCATCCACTACTTTCTCATATCCACATATGTCCTAATCCAAAAAGTCCAACTCGGCCCCACCAAAATTTCATATCCGGAGCCACCGAGTTCAGTTGTCATAGCCACTACCAAAAACCCTAATCAATTTGATCTCACCAATAGGGATCTCGGTCCCACCGAGATGGGGTTGTAATCTCTCTGTTTCATTTTCATAATGTTTTGGTCAAACCGAGATGAGTGATCGGTCCCACCGAGATTGCAATGCAAACTCTCTGTTTCCCTTTCGTAACGTTCCGGTCCAACCGAGATGAGCGAATCGGTCCCACCGAGTTTGCCTGACCAACTCTCTTTTTGACTATTACCAAAATCGGTCTCACCGAGTTTGTGTAGTCGGTCTCACCGAGATTACGTTATGCCCTAACCCTAATGACATCGGTCCCACTGAGTTGATCCAGTCGGTCCCACCGAGAATCCTAACGTTTACATTTTGAACTAAATTGGTCCGACCGAGTTTCATGATTCGGTCCCACCGAGTTTGGTGATTTGTGTGTAACGGTTAGATTTTGTGTGGAGGCTATATATACCCCTCCACCCACTCTTCACTCGTGGAGAGAGCTATCAGAACATGCCTACACTTCCAATACATATTTTCTGAGAGAGAACCACCTACACTTGTGTTGAGGTTAAGATATTCCATTCCAACCACATAAATCTTGATATCCAGCCTTCCCCAAGTTGCTTTCCACTCAAATCTTCTTTCCACCAAATCCAATCCTATGAGAGAGAGTTGAGTGTTGGGGAGACTATAATTTGAAGCACAAGAGCAAGGAGTTCATCATCAACACACCATTTGTTACTTCTTGGAGAGTGGTGTCTCCTAGATTGGCTAGGTGTCACTTGGGAGCCTCCGACAAGATTGTGGAGTTGAACCAAGGAGTTTGTAAGGGCAAGGAGATCGCCTACTTCGTGAAGATCTACCCGAGTGAGGCAAGTCCTTCATGGGCGACGGCCATGGTGGGATAGACAAGGTTGCTTCTTCGTGGACCCTTCGTGGGTGGAGCCCTCCCTGGACTCGCACAACTGTTACCCTTCGTGGGTTCAAGTCTCCATCAACGTGGATGTACGATAGCACCACCTATCAGAACCACGGATAAAAAATCTCCGTGTCAACATTGCGTTTGATCCTTGAAACTCATTCCTTTACCTTCATATGCAATTGTTTTACATTCCGCTGCTATAATCTTAGAATTGCATGTGTAGGTTGATTGCTTGACTTGTACTAAGTTGCTAAAATCAGCCAAGAACTAAAATTAGGAAAAGGCTAGATTTTTATTTGGTCAAGTAGTCTGATCAGCCCCCTCTAGACATACTTCTGATCCTACAACCCTTTACTAGCATATTTCGAGGAAGGAGCCTAAGCCTTTCTATCAATTTTTCAAGCCTGGATAGAGACAGCGGGGCGGATTAACTGTCCGGCTCTGCTACCCGAAGACCAAGAAACCCCACTTCTGACGAAGATGTTGTTTTCGGCGCCTTATGAGGTGCCAGAGAAGAAGGCCAAGACGAAGGCCAAGGGGGCCAAGAGTGGCCCTTGCCGAAAAGGTGCTTCGGACATGGCGTCCAAAGATGACGAGTCTTACTCCTCCGCCGCCGAAGACGAAGAGGAGGAGGAGAACAAATCTCCCCCTGATGAGGGGAGGAAAAGGAGGACGGCCTCAAGAAATCTGGAGGCGGAGGCGCCCAAGAGGGGGAAGCGCTTCCTCGCGGATAACTCCACATGGGACGTCGACAGCAGTCCGGAGCGACCCCCCGGACCAAGCCCCGGGCTGCATTGTAAGTACCAAAAAACTTGTGCACGTCCATGTCTCTGCTTCATGCTACTAATATGTTGAATTATGCTATTATAGTCTGGCCCACGACAGCCCCCTACGATCCTCATCAGGAAGTTCGCTAGATTCAAAGGCGATGGCCAGCGAGTCTCCGCCGGCCGCTCACTCTCCTATGGCCAAGGGTGACGACGTGGTGGTGTCCCAAAGGACCTTCCCAGACTAGGGGGAGGTTCAGGAGGCCGCCAAGGTGGTGCCAGAGCATGATTCATCGGCCGCCGGACACATGGGGGAGGAAGCCCCCATGGGGACTGGCGAAGAGGGCCATATACAATTCGGCCCCCAGCCGAATACCCTTCCGGAGACCCATACGGTTCCAGAGTCAGGCGAGCAGCCTTCCCTGAAAGGAGGAGGGATGCCTGCTCCACCGGTGACCTCTGTCCAACCAGAGGCACCGGATAATCTGCTGGAAGCTCTACGAGATGCTTCCATTATGGATGAACACCGTATCCTTATGGGTACAGTGATTGAGAAGGCCCAGTCCGCCAGAAGCGGACTGACCGAAGCCTGCACTAGCCTTCTAACAGGCTTTGAGGTAAGTAATATAATTGTAGAAAGAATATCACAGTGTAGACAATAGCCCCTGATGCTCTGTTCAGTGTTCAGAGAGAAAAGGCCGAACAGAGGATCAAAATAATTTCTGCAGGAGTGTAACATAAGATGTCTATGTGAATAAGCAGGCGTCACTGCTAGCTACTGCCGCTCATACTACGGGGGTCTCCGGACTGAAGCAAAACCTGAAGCGGGCCGAGGAAGAGCTCGGCCTCGTGAAGAAGCAGCTCGAGGACAGCCAAGGTATGCAGTAACCTGCTTGTATATTTAGGAAGGAAGAATGGTTCGTGCTGACTAAGGTTCATGAATTTTATTAGCGGCCATGACTGAGGCCGAGGACAAAGCAGCCAAGGAAAGCGCCGCGCGCGAGAAGTAGGAGGCCCGGGTCAGCGGGGTCCAGCAAGAGCTCCAGGACACCATCAATAAGTATGAGTCCTTGGAGCATCATTCTAAGACTCAAGAGTCTGAACTTGCCAAGGCCCGCCAGAGCGCACAAGATGCTCGAGCCGAAGCCCAGAGCGCCCTTCAGGAAATATAGGCGGTCAAGAAGATCGCGGCGGGTAAGGCTTTCATTATGCGAAGCAAATCTGCAAAGGAAACGTTCCTTTTACTTACCCAAATTTGGAGCTCTCCAGGGGCATTTACGGATCTGCCGTGCAGCATATCATACGCTGCAGAGTTCTATCGAGCCGAAGAAGGGAGCTCTACAGAGAAGCTGTTCTGGTCTCAATACCTTAGACCAGAACATACGGTGCCCTTTAGCGACCAGCTGAAACAGCTGGTCGAGCTGCACAAGGCGGCCGAACTAGCCATGAAGGACCTAATAGTCCGGCTATGGCCTGCCGAGCCCATGCCCGGCAGCTACTTCGGACTCGTGAAGTGGCTTGTGAGTGCCTGCCCGCGGCTTGAAGTCGTAAAGCGGTCAGTCTGCATTGAAGGTGCGCGGATGGCCTTTGCCCGCGCCAAGATGCACTGGGCGAAGATGGATGCCAAGAAGCTGATGACCGAGGGGCCGCCCGAGGGCAAGGAGCACCGCCGACGTGGGCTATATTTTGATAGTGTCCTGGAGGGATCCCACCTTGTGGCAGAGCAATGTGTGAAGGATGTAATCTTTGAATGAATACATTCATATTTGTCTCGCCCTGTATTATGAAACAAAGACAATTTGTGTAATATAATGCTTTGTGTTAAATTTTTACCTCCTATTCGGCCGTTTATTAAATCTGAAGGTTGGCCAGTCGTCGGCTTCAGCCCCCACGTAGGTAGTACGGGGGTGTTAGGGATGGAATATAAACACTCTTGATCCAATTATTTGGTCCTTGAAGGAGGTGTTTAGCGCAACGAACAAGGCAATCGGACTATGACGCTTTATCACCCTCACTCAGCCATAGGAGTTCGACAATAAAAATGTAGGCGCAGCCCCTAGCATCCAAACTAGGGTGTTGTAAACACCTGATCGGGTAAGTATCGACCCTTCGCATAATTCAGAAAAAAAAAACCTCTATTGATTTGAAACCTCCGAACAGCTGACCGGCTCTCGCCGCATCATGACAGTCAGTTTTCGGCTTTCTCTACTGAGGTGCTCATCCGGATGAACCGGGACACAATCGTGATAGTTCTCCTTTACTACCCTAGCCGATATAGCGGAACGTAAGGTAGTAAGCACAGGAGCCGGGCAACCCAACTATTGACCAAAGACATGATTCGGAGCCAATGCATATAATGCTAAATTCGGGGTGCCGAACTATACTATAAAAGTGCTCAGACTTTGTTGCCGTAGTGCGGGGCGCTATGAAGCCCCTGGCAAATATGAAATGTACCAAAGTGTACAGGTGCTATGTGATAAGATTATGAACAGAAAACAAAGGAAAACAGGAAGAGAGCAAAGGTAATAAGCCGGGGCCTTAAAATTTTGGGCCGCAAACTGTTTCCATTATAATTTGATAAATACGTCAAGGCGTATTGATACAAATAGTGCGATAAGCAACAGGCTATTTAACATGCCATGACCAAGAGCGAGCTGCGTGCGGGTATGTAAAACATGTATAGCGATCGTTAGCAGAGACCACCTGGGGATTCCCTTGTACGTCAAAGCTCCTTGCCTCCTTGGTGTATCCGTCACGTGATCGGTCCGATGATCAGGTTATCAGAAAAAGCCTCGAGAAGAGAAAACCCTGAAATGAAAAAGAAAAGGTGAAGGTGTGCGGATCCAGGGGCGGTTGATCTGCATTATGGATCATGGTCTTGCTTTGCCTTCGTCCATGCCCATGGTATTTTGAGTGCGTAGTTATGTACGGGGGGCACAAATGTCACCGCTTGATCGGGACTGGGACGGAGGCCAGATTGCTAGTCAAGCTCTGGACGAGCTGGACCGTCATGCCGCAGAGTAGTTCGGACTCACTTGGCGATGTCCGGGGGCTTTACTGCCAAATTGGGGTTCTGCCTAAAAAGGCTACTTTGTACTTCTGCTGCAAGGGCCGCGGTGTGTTCCTCGGTACAGAGGGAGCGCTCCGTATTTCCGTTGACCGTTATTACACCGCATGGTCCCGGCATCTTGAGCTTGAGGTAGGCGTAGTGCGGCACCGCGTTGAATTTAGCAAATGCGGTCCGTCCAAGCAGTGCATGATAACCACTGCAGAAAGGGATGATATCGAAGAATAACTCTTCACTTCGGAAATTATCCGGGGATCTGAAGACCACTTCCAGTGTGACTGAGCCCGTGCAACAGGCCTCTACACCTGGTATGACACCTTTAAAGGTGGTTTTTGTGGGCTTGATCCTTGAGGAATCGATACCCATTTTGCGCATTGTATCCTGATAGAGCAGGTTCAGGCTGCTGCCACCATCCATGAGGACTCGCGTGAGATGGAATCCATCAATAATTGGGCCGAGGACTAGTGCGGCTGAAGCGCCATGACGGATACTGGTTGGGTGATCCCTGCGATCGAAGGTGATCGGACAGGAGGACCATGGGTTGAACTTTGGGGCAAGTCTCCATGGATGTCCGCGACGTAATTCAAGCTCCCGGATCTGACCTGATGGCCAGGGCGTAGCTTTCGATCTACTCGGATGGCCTGCGAGTTGGCCGCGATGCGGTCACCGCCCGAATCTGAAGATCTGTCCGGGGAGGAAGACTTCCCCTTGGACAGCATCGTTGTAGATGATTGAAGGAGCCATCAAACCTCTTGATGATGGCACAGTGGAACTCTCAATGAAAGCACTAATGTCGGTGTCAAAACCGGCGGATCTCGGGTAAGGGGTCACGAACTGTGTGTCTAGGATCGATGGTAACAGGAGACTGGGGACACAATGTTTACCCAGGTTCGGGCCCTCTCTATGGAGGTAATACCCTACTTCCTGCTTGATTGATCTTGATGAATATGAGTATTACAAGAGTTGATCTACCACGAGATCGTAATGGCTAAACCCTAAGAGTCTAGCCTGTATGACTATATTAATGAATATTCGGTCCTATAGACCTAACCCTCCGGTTTATATAGCCACCGGAGGGATCTAGGGTTACACAAAGTCGGTTACAGAGAAAGGAATCTTCATGTTTGATCGCCAAAGAGGACGTCTATCTGGATCTTGCCGATTGGTGAGCAGGAAAGGCCAGGAACTATGCCATGGAAAACAGTCCGGCTGGACTGAAGCTGCCTTTGTTTGATTCCTAACTTCTCCATGGTGTCTTTGTACAGGATGTTGATGCTGCTGCCGCCATCTATCAGAACTCGGGAGAAACGAGCGGCTCCCCTATCTGTGGCAAAGGTGGCATCCAAAACCAGAGCGTAGGAGCCGGGATTGGGCATCACTTTTGGGTGGTCGGCTCTGCTCCAGCTGATGGGCTTCTCGGACCAATGCATGAACTCTGGGGTCTCTGATGCTACCGCATTCACTTCTTGCTGCTGCTGCCGCCTGCTGCATCGATCATCGGCCACGTTGGTGAACACGACATAGGCTCCATGCTCTTCTGGATACTCATCTTGTATGGCTCGTGGTCGACCGGCTGGCTCTTTGGGGCGGAGGAGGAGGCGGCTGCCAAAGAGCGGGGAGGAAGGAGGCCGTCTCCCTTGGTGATCCTGGTGAGACAATGGCACTTCCGAGTGGTGTGGTTGGACGACTTCGCACTACTATGGAATTTGCAGGGTGCATCCAGAGTCTGCTCATATGAGAAAGCTGGCAGCCAATTGGGCTTGCCGCACTACTATGACATCTGGCGTTTGGGCGGAGGCTGCCCTTCCGGCGTTTGGGCGGAGGCTGCCCTTCCGGCTGTTGGTCTTCGACTGTCGCCACCTGCCGGCTGGTGGAAGCCGGCTGCATAGTCGTGCGCTTGTGGTCGTTCTGCTGTTGATGCCGACTGGTGTCACCAGCCGGGGTTCGAGAAGCCTGAGGGGCCACTTTGCCAGATGCATCGACTTGGATCTCTGCCTTCATGGAGGAGTCGGCCGTGGCGTATTTGTCTGCTATGATCAGCAGCTCGTCGAGGGTCGCCGGCTCGTCGCAGAGGAGTCGGTGCTTGAGGAGGGTGCCTTCTCTGCACCCGGCGGTGAAGTACTCGATGGCCTGCACCTCGTTCACGCCTTCGCAAGAGTTGCGGAGCTCGGCCCAGCGCGTGAGGTAGTCGCGAGTCGACTCGTTGGGGCCTTGCATGCACAAGGAGAGCTGGCGGGGCTTGGGCGGCCGCTTGTACATGCTGGTGAAGTTGCGGACGAAGGCGTCGGTGAAGTGACCCAGCTGTTGATGCTGCGGGGCTTTAGACTTTTCAGCCATGTCTGGGTTGTGCCCTGGAGCATGAGTGGAACGTATTTCACAGCAACGCGCTTGTTGCCGTTTGCTATGCTGACGGCTGTGGAGTAGTCGACCAGCCAGTCCTCCGGCTTCACGGAGCCAGTGTATTTGGGTGTGTCTCTTGGGAGCGTGAACCCTTTGTGCAAGGGCTCGTCTCGAATGCGGGTGCCGAAACACGGCGGACCCAACTCATCTTCTTCTTCTAGCGCCAGGGACCGATGGAGATGGTCGATCCGGTGGCGGGCATCATTCTCTCCGACTCCCTCTCGATGGCCAAGGCGGTCGCCAAGTGTCGGGTGATCAACAGGCGGCGGGGAGACGCGCCTTTCCCTACGAGGGGGAGGAGGCGGACAGTCATCCTGCCGTTCCACTGCTCTTGGGCGGCCGTCTTGGTCGCGCTCTATGGTGACACGAGTCCGACTGCAGCTGGCAGCCGGCTCCTTGTCTCTTCTTCCGCGGACGCCACCAGTCGGCGTCCGAGAGGTCGCGCCTTGATCTCGGCAGGGAGGAAGATCGTCGTTTTGCCGGTGTGGCGCCTCGGTGCGGCAGCCGACCTCATGCTGCTCGGCAGCCGCGTCGAGGAGCCGTTGGACGCGCTTCGCCATCTGGCGACGTTCTTCGCCCTCGAACTTGTCCAGCTCTTCTGCTGTCGCCAGGGCAGATCGAATGTTTTTCGCAGGTGTGGCGTAGACGGGGTGATCTGCTCCGAACAGGTTGGCGATGGCCACTCCGCGCTGCTGGATTGTGCCAAGGCGACTGGGCCCATCTGGTGCCGGCGTACCGCCCACAGCGCGGTCCATCTCGCGCTTATAGGCTTCCGACAGGCGTCTCATGCTGGCAAGCCTCTTGGCACCCTCGACGAGCTGGATGCGGCGTGCTTCCAGCATCTCAGCGTCGGCGTCTTCTGGGATGGGCGCCGTCAGGCCTTGCAGTGCCGCGTCGAGCGGGTCGCGAGCACCTTCGCCGGAGTGCTTGCCGTGACCGATGACAAGCACCTCCGTGACGGTGCTTCCGCCGCTCTCCGCGCGAGGGAGCGGCTCGTCGTAGACCACCACGTTGGTGGGGAATGCGTCAAGTGACGCAGTGTCGGAGTCGACCAGCATCGGGTCGGTGGAGCCTACAGACTCCAGGTCCACAGCTGGCTCGTTGATGACGTGAAGTTTATCGAGGAGGCCCGCGAGGCGGCTCTTGGGGCCGCCTGTGCCCGCGTCGGACGCGGGCTCGCCGAAGAGGTGGACCTCGCCAATGAGATCAGCGAGGCAACTTGCCGCACAGGCAACTTCCGCACCATGCGGTAGCGTTGGCGCGAACGCGTCTAAGCGTGCGGGCTGGCTGCGCTTCGCCGAGGAGGAAAAGGGTTCCCGTCGAACAGGTCTCCGGATGGCGGTGCACCTTGCCCCATGGTGGGCGCCAAATGTCGGGGGTTGGGTGCGACATACGCCAAAGGATGGCTTATCATGGTGGGAGCGAGTAGAACGTCGCCGGTGCCCGGAAGCGGGATGAGGCGTAGACACGAACACCGGCGTACTTTACCTAGGTTCGGGGCTCTCCTAGGAGATAACACCCCTAGTCCTGCTCTGCGGGGTCTCCGCATGATCACTAAGGAACAAGTGGATACATAGGTGCTCCTCGAGCTGTATGCTAGAGTAGGAGAAGGCAAGGCTAGCTCTCTCCTTCCTCTATGATCTGGTCTAATTCTAACAGGTTCGGAACCCTTTGCATGGGTGTCCTGGGGGGTTTATATAGGCCTACCCCCCAGGGGTACATTGGTAATCCGACCGGGTGTAGGGCCCGGCCGTCAGCCTCTTCGGCCGCCGGCTTCTCCGTCAACTGCTGGGGCCCGCCGCCTGGTGGGTCCCGCCGACTGGTTGGGTACGGGGCCGACAGGCCGTACCCGCCGCTCCCGGGTCTTGTCGGCAACTGATCACTATTGCCGTGTCTCTAATGGCCTTGGCGTGGTCGGAGGTCATGGCTACTGACTCCGCCGCTGGCCAGGCGATTCATAGCCACTCCTGTCTCATCTGGTTAATGGCGCGTGGGTCCCGAGGAAGGGGCGGGCCGACTCCTAGGGGCCGACCTCCCTCAGGTCCGACTGGTAGGGATCTTGCCGTCTTCTAGACTCTCGCTGACTGGTGGGGCCCATCGTCCTTGGGACGTACAGACAGGCCGTCGAGGGAGCAGGATTCCGCCTACTTTTGGTGACGTCAGGGATGGCATGGCAACAGTGTCGCGCCGGGCGGAGATCTCCGCCGGTACAGCGCACTGTGGCCACGCCAACCCTTGGGAAGGGGAGGGGGTGGGCTACACTGTAGCCATTCCATGTCCCGTCCCCCCTGATGAGGGCACGGTCCTCGTAGGCGCCGCGGGCTGACTCCTCGGGGCCGGCTTCTCTAGAAGCCGCCCGATAGGAGTCGGCATGACTTGGCCTTGCCTCCAGGAATCGGCCGTTTATGGGCAGCCGGCTATTCCTCCAGCCGACCTCCAGGAGGCGGCTCTTCATCTTTTCCTCTTGAGGGGCGCAGCCAGCCCCGATGTGTTGAAAGGTTCTGGGCTTCGGGTCAGCCTACCCATGGCCCATTACTCCGACACGCGGCAACAGGAAGGGGTCCTTAGGACAAGCCTTATTTATATTCGTGTAGTCAATACACAGCCTCCACTTCCCGTTTGCCTTGCGCACCACCACCGGATTGGCCAACCACGTCTGATGGAGCACTCCTCTCACCAAGCCTGCCGCTTCCAACTTCCTAATCTCCTCTGTGATGAACTCCTACCGTTCCAAAGGCTACTTCCTGACCTTCTTCTTGACGGGTCACGCATGGGGACAGACAGCAAGATGGTGCTCAATCACTTCCCTGGGAACGTCGGGGATGTCGGATGCTTGCCATGCAAATACATCGACATTCGCCCGCAGGAAAGTGACGAGCGCGCTTTCCTATTTGCTGTCGAGGGTGGAGCTTATGGCGAAAGCCCCTCCCATGCCATCCTCCTTGATGGACACCTTCTTGGTCTTTGGCGGTGCAGCTCTGGATTTCTTGCTCTTGCCGGTGGAGCTCTCTGGCACGTCCTCGACGGTAGCACAACACTCTGAAGCGGTGCGCTTGCCGGAGTGGGTGTGAGAGGTCTTGTCGGTCTTCTTCTTCCCTCCCGGGGCTTCAGCGGCAGGAGCAAGTGCCTTGGCGGCAGTTGTCGGTGTCAAAACCGGTGGATCTCGGGTAGGGGGTCCCGAACTGTGCCTCTAGGATCGATGGTAACAGGAGACGTGGGACACAATGTTTACCCAGGTTCGAGCCCTCTCTATGGAGGTAATACCCTACTTCCTGCTTGATTGATCTTGATGAATATGAGTATTACAAGAGTTGATCTACCACGAGATCGTTATGGATAAACCCTAAGAGTCTAGCATGTATGACTATATTAATGAATATTCGGCCCTATATACCTAACCCTCCGGTTTATATAGCCACCGGAGGGATCTAGGGTTACACAAAGTCGGTTACAGAGAAAGTTATCTTCATGTTTGATCGCCAAGCTTGCCTTCCACGCAAAGGAGAGTCCCATCCTGACACGTTGAGAGTCTTCGGTCTTCATATCTTCACAGCCCATCAGTCCGGCCCATGGCTAGCAGGCCGGACGCCCGAGGACCCCTTAGTCAAGGACTCCCTCAGCAGTCGCTGCAACTGCTTCCTGGTAGAGTAGGTCGGCGCAGATCAGCGCATCCTTCTTGTCGCAGGGGACGGTGATGATGGTTATCGGGCCAGGCATCTTCAGTGTGTTGTAGGGGTAATGTGCCGCCGCCATAAACATGGCTAGTGCCGGGCGGCCGAGGATCCCGTTGTAGGGCAAGGGGATCTCGGCTACATCAAATAAAATCCACTTCGTCATGTAGTTGAACTCGCCTCCAAACGTCACAGGCAGCATGACCTTGCCTTTCGGCCGACTCCTTCCCGGGTTGACCCCTTGAAACGTGCCCGTCTCCTCGAGGTCTCCATCAGGAATCTGCATCCTTTTGATCACAACGGGCGAGATCAAGTTCAGGCCGGCCCCGCCATCAACTAGCATCTTGTTCACCTTGAGGTTGTGTATCGTTAGTGAAACCAACAACGGCAAACACCCGACCGCAATTGTGCGATCAGGGTGGTCCTCGGTGTCGGAGATGATAGGTGTGCTGGACCACTTCAGTGGCTTCTGAGCGTCGAATGATGGCTCTGCTGTAGTGATCTCACGCGCCCACTACTTGAGCTGGCGGTGACAGGTAAGCAGCGAGGCGCCACCATCGACGCACATGGCCTCTATAGCCTTCTGGAACTCATGCTCGCTGGGCTCGTCGTCTTCGTCATGATCATCATCTTCCTGCTTCTTGTCGCGGCCCCGAGCAGGCCTCTCTTGCTAGTTATCCTTGCCACGGCGACCTCCTTGGCTGCCATGCTTCTTGCCAGATCCCTCGGCACCATCCTGGCCCTTCTCCTTGTCCCGCCTCTCATACTCAGCTTTTTGCTTCTCAGCAAGCAGCTCGACTTGCCGGCAGTTCTGGAGGTCGTGGCCCTTGGTGCGGTGGATCTTGCAGTATTGCTTGTCGGAGCCTCCTGGCTTGTCGGCAGTCGCCAAGGCCCGGCAAGCGGCGCACCCAGCAATTTCCTTGCCGGGGTCGTCTGCCTTGGCCTTCTTGGCAGTGTCGGTGTCCTCGGATCCCTCGGTGGCAAGCACGGACTTGTCCTTGTGTTTCCTGTTGCAGCGCCGTCCCTTCTTCGTCGGAGCGGCGGTGTCTTCGTCTGTAGAGTCGGTTTACGCGCCGACGTCTGATAACCCACAAGTGTAGGGGATCGCAACAGCTTTCGAGGGTAAAGTATTCAACCCAAATTTATTGATTCGACACAAGGGGAGCCAAAGAATATTCTCAAGTATTAGCAACTGAGTTGTCAATTCAGCCACACCTGGAAACTTAATATATGCAGCAAGGTATTTAGTAAAAAAGTAATATGATAGTGGTGGTAACGGTAACAAAAGAGCAACGAAAGCAAAAGTAATATTTTTGGTATTTTGTAGTGATTGTAACAATAACAACGGGAAAGTAAATAAGCGTAAACCAGTATATGGAAAACTCGTAAGCATTGGATCGGTGATGGATAATTATGCCGGATGCGGTTCATCATGTAACAGTCATAACATAGGGTGACACAGAACTAGCTCCAATTCATCAATGTAATGTAGGCATGTATTCCGAATATAGTCATACGTGCTTATGGAAAAGAACTTGCATGACATCTTTTGTCCTACCCTCCCGTGGCAGCGGGGTCCTAATGGAAACTAAGGGATATTAAGGCCTCCTTTTAATAGAGAACCGGAACAAAGCATTAGCACATAGTGAATACATGAACTCCTCAAACTATGGTCATCACCGAGAAGTATCCCGATTATTGTCACTTCGTGGTTGTCGGATCATAACACATAATAGGTGACTATAGACTTGCAAGATAGGATCAAGAACTCCCATATATTCATGAAAACATAATAGGTTCAGATCTGAAATCATGGCACTCGGGCCCTAGTGACAAGCATTAAGCATAGCAAAGTCATAGCAACATCAATCTCAGAACATAGTGGATACTAGGGATCAAACCCTAACAAAACTAACTGGATTACATGATAGATCTCATCCAACCCATCACCGTCCAGCAAGCCTACGATGAAATTACTCACGCAAGGCGGTGAGCATCATGAAATTGGTGATGGAGGATGGTTGATGATGACGACGGCGACAAATCCCCCTCTTCGAGCCCCGAGCGGACTCAGATCAGCCCTCCCGAGAGGTTTTAGGGCTTGGCGGGCTCCAGATCGTAAAAGCAGGATGATTTCTTCTCTCTGAATTTTTCTCTCCAAAGCCAATATATAGAGTTGGAGTTGGCGTCGGAGGGTCTCGGGGGCCCATGAGGTGGGGCGCCACGGAGGCGCCCACCCTCGTGGACAGGTGTGGGCCCCTGGTCTTCATCTTTGGGAGGATTTTTATTATTTTTTCTAAGATGTTCCGTGGAGTTCCAGGTCATTCCGAGAAATTTTGTTTTCTGCACATAAAACAACATCATGGCAGTTCTGCTGAAAATAGCGTCAGTCCGGGTTAGTTCCATTCAAATCATACAAGTTAGAGTCCAAAACAAGGGCAATAGTGTTTGGAAAAGTAGATACGACGGAGATGTATCAACTCCCGCAAGCTTAAACCCTTGCTTGTCCTCAAGCAATTCAGTTGTCAAACTGAAAGAGAAAAAGAAAAACTTTTACAAACTCTGTTTGCTCTTGTTGTTGTAAATATGTCAAGCCAGCATTTAGGTTTTCAGCAAAGATTATAACTAACCACATTTGCAATAATTCTCAGGTCTCATGTTTACTAATATCAATGGCATAATCAACTAGCAAGCAAAATCTCGGATGACAACACTTTCTCAAAACAATCATAATATGATATAACAAGATGGTATCTCGCTAGCCCTTTCTGAGACCGCAAAACATAAATGCAGAGCACCTTTAAAGATCAAGGACTGACTAGACATTGTAATTCATGGTAAAAGAGATCCAGTCATAGTCATACCCAATATAAATTAATAGTAATGAATGCAAATGAGAGCTGCGCTCTCCCGCTAGTGCTTTTAATAAGAGGGTGATGACTCAACATAAAAGTAAATAGATAGGCCCTTCGCAGAGAGAAGCAGGGATTTGTAGAGGTGCCAGAGCTCGGTTTTGAAATAGAGATAAATAATATTTTGAGTGGTATACTTTCATTGTCAACATAACAACTAAGAGATGGCGATATCTTCCATGCTACTCACATTATAGGCGGTTCCCAAACAGAATGGTAAAGTTTATACTCCCCCTCCACCACCAAGCATCAATCCACGGCTTGCTCAAAACAATGAGTGCCTCCAACATACATCAGGTCCCAGGAGGAGTTTTGTTTGCAATTAATTTTGATTTAGTTTGCATAAAGCATGGGACTGGGTTTGCATAAAGCATGGGACTGGGCATCCCGGTGACCAGCCATGTTCTTGTCAGTGAAGAGCGGAGTCCACTCCTCTTGAGAATAACCCGCCTAACATGGAAGATAAGGACAGCCATAGTTGATACATGAGCTATTCGAGCATACAAAACAGAATGTTTATTTGAAGGTTTAGAATTTCCCACATACAAATTTACTAGGAACGGCAGGTAGATACGTAAATAGGAAGGTATAGTGGACTCATATGGAATAACTTTGGGGTTTAAAGGATTGGATGCACAAGCAGTATTCCCGCTTAGTACAAGTGAAGGCTAGCAAAAGACTGGGAAGCGACCAACTAGAGAGCGACAATAGTCGTGAACATGCATTAAAATTAATAAACATTGGATGCAAGCATGAGTAGGATATAATCCACCATGAACATAAATATCGTGAAGGCTATGTTGATTTGTTTCAACTACATGTGTGAACATGTGCCAAGTCAAGTCACTTAAATCATTCAAAGGAGGATACCACCCCATCATACCACATCACAACCATTTTAATAGCATGTTGGCACGCAAGGTAAACCATTATAACTCATAGCTAATCAAGCATGGCATAAGCAACTATGATCTCTAATTGTCATTGCAAACATGTTTATTCATAATAGGCTGAATCAGAACGATGAACTCATCATATTTACAAAAACAAGAGAGGTCGAGTTCATTCCAGCTTTTCCCATCTCAGTCAGTCCATCATATATCATCATAATTGCCTTTCACTTGCACGACCGAACGATGTGAATAATAACAAGAGTGCACGTGCATTGGACTAAGCTGGAACCTGCGAGCATTCAATAAAAAGGAGAAGACAAGGCAATATGGGCTCTTGGTTAAATCAACAATAAAGCATATAAGAGCCACTTCAACAATTTAATCATGGTCTTCTCCTATCGACCCCCAAAGAAAAGAAAAGAAATAAAAACTATTTGCACGGAAAAGCTCCCGACAAGCAAAAGAAGAACGGGAAATATTTTTGGGTTTTCTTTTTAATTATTACTACTACAGCAGGAAAAGTAAACTAACTAGAAGCTACACTAATTTTTTTGTTGTTTTCTTAAAGTTTATCAAACACATAAGAAGAAAGCAGGAAAAAGAAAATAAACTAGCATGTATATTACAGTGAAAGAGTATGAGCACCGACATCTAGCAATGAGTGTGTGTGAACATAAATGTAATTTCGGTGAGAAATACGTACTCCCCCAAGCTTAGGCTTTTGGCCTAAGTTGGTTTATTGCCAGGGATAGCCTAGCGGATACCCGTAGGTGTAGCTGGGGTCGTACTGCGATGCAGCGGCTATCGCCTCCTAAGCTGCATCGTGGCGTCGAGCTGCCTCCGCTCTCCTCTCGTACTCATCTTCCTCCTCTCTGGTAATAACATATCTTCCTTTTGTCTGAGAATCAAAGAAGGCAGGAGCAGGAAGAGTAATACGGATAACATGTCGTTTGTTAAAGATTAGTTGATACTGGAGAGGTGACTCAGTCCTCTCAACAAACCGGTGGGAAACCATAGAATCAAAATCTAAATAAGTAGGGGGCAACTCCATATCACCCTCACGGATGTCTATCTCATGAAAATTAGCTAAGCGGGTTGCATAAATTTGTCCAAAGAAATCTCCGTTATATCTATTATGATGCAACCTACGAGCTACAATGGCTCCCATATGATAAGATTGGTCTCCCAACACAGCATTCCTGAGAATGTTGAGATCAGGGACACACCTGTGACATGATTCATCCTTAGCATTTATGCACCTACCTATGAAAAGAGCAAAATAATGTATAGCAGGAAAGTGAATGCTCCCTATAGTGGCTTGCGTTATATCTCTAGATTCCCCCACAGTTATACTAGCAAGAAAGTCTCTAAATTCAGATTTACGGGGATCAATAGTACTACCCCATTGTGGGAGCTTGCAAGCAAAGGTAAAGTCCTCTAAGTCCATGGTATAAGATTTGTCATAAAGGTCAAACATGACTGATGGAGAATTACGCGAAGATGAAAATTCAAACCTCCTCACAAAAGAACTAGTGAGATCATGATATTGTGGGCATTTGTCTGCCTCGAAGTCCACAAGACCGGCGTTACGCAAATATGCGTTAAATTCTTCTTTGATTCCCGCTCGATCAATAAAATTTTCCGAAGGCCATTCACAGGGCCTCACAAGAGCACCCCTTGGGGGCTCCTCATCGGCATCGCGCATTACAAGCCTAGGGCCTGCTTCCTTGAAGATCCACCTTGGAACATCTTCCTAAACATATTGTTTTCTCTGAAAAATTTCTGAAATTTTTAGTAACTTCAAACAAAAGTGAACCAACTTCGATAAAATTGATAGCAACTACTCCCACAAGTGCCTAGAGCCTACATCAAGCATTAGAACTACTTGGAACCATATAAAATTGACATGCAAGCTCAAGAACATGGTCACTTATGCAGCACAAATTTGCAATGAATAAAGCAATAGAACAAAAACTAATTGGACCATTGGAGTTGTCACATACCAAGGAACAATCTCCCCAAGTAGTTTTGTGAGAGGTGCTTTGAGCAAGGAGATCGAAAATCACAGCAACGGGGGCTGGAACTCGTGTTTGAGCCAGATATTTGTGTTTGTGGGAGGAAGAAGAAGAGGATGGGTGCAGGAATAAGTGGAGGAGGGCCACCATGGGCCCATGAGGCAGGGGGGCGCGCCCAGGGGGTAGGGCGCGCCCTCCACCCTCGTGGCCAGGTGGCAGCTCCCCCCGCGGTAATTTTTGCACCATAAATCCTCAAATATTCCCGAAAAATCATATTAAATTGCATGGCATTCTGAGAACTTTTATTTTTGGGATATTTTTATATTGCACGGATAAATCAGGAAACAGACGGAAAAATACTAATTTTACTTTATTTCAACTAAATAACAGAAAGTATAAAGAGGGTACAGAAGGTTGTGCTTCTAGTTTCATCCGTCTCATGATCATCAAAAGGAATCCACTAACAAGGTTGATCAAGTCTTGTTAACAAACTCATTCCGATTAACATGGAAGCGGAGAAATTTTGAATAACACTATGTTACCTCTACGGGGATATGCACATCCCCTATAATAAGAATATCATATTTCTTCTTGGCAGTAGGAAGAGGAAATTCAAAACCTCCAAATATAATCGATGGAACTTTTCCAATAGAATTGATACTATAAACTTGAGGTTGTTTCCTCAGAAAGTGTACCGTATGCTCATTACCATTAACATGAAAAGTGACACTGCCTTTGTTGCAATCAATAACAGCCCCTCCAGTATTCAGAAAAGGTCTTCCAAGAATAATAGGCATACTATCGTCCTCGGGAATATCAAGAATAACAAAGTCCGTTAAAATAGTAACGTTTGCAACCACAACAGGCACATCCTCACAAATACCGACATGTATAGAAGTTGATTTATCAGCCATTTGCAAAGATATTTCAGTAGGTGTCAACTTATTCAAATCAAGTCTACGATATAAAGAGAGGCATAACACTAACACGGCTCCAAGATCACATAAAGCAGTTTTAACATAATTTCTTTTAATGGAGCATGGTATAGTGGGTACTCCTGGATCTCCAAGTTTCTTTGTATTCCACCCTTAAAAGTATAATTAGCAAGCATGGTGGAAATTTCAGCTTCGGTATCTTTCTCTTATTGGTAATGATATCCTTCATATACTTAGCATAAGGATTTGTTTTGAGCACATCGATTAATCGCATACATAAAAGATAGGTCTAATCATTTCAGCAAAGCGCTCAAAATCCTCATCATCCTTTTTCTTGGATGGTTTGGGAGGAAAAGGCATGGGTTTCTGAACCCATGGTTCTCTTTCTTTACCATGTTTCCTAGCAACAAAGTCTCTCTTATCATAATGTTGATTCTTTGATTGTGGGTTTTCAAGATCAACAGCAGGTTCAACTTCTACATCATTATCATTACTAGGTTGAGAATCATCATGAACATCATCATTAACATTTTCACTAGGTTCATGTTCGTTACCAGATTGTGTTTCAGCATCAGAAATAGATATATCATTTGGATTATCAGGTGGTTTAGTAATAGATTCACTAGAAGTTTGCAAAGTCCTATCATTTTTCTTTTTCTTCCTTTTAGAAGAACTAGGCACATCAGTATTATTTCTCTGAGAATCTTGCTCAATTCTCTTAGGGTGGCCTTCAGGATACAAAGGTTCCTGAGTCATTTTACCAATTCTAGTAGCCACTCTAACAGCATAATCATTTTTCTTACTATTCATTTCATGGAGAAATTCTTTTTGAGCCTTAAGTACTTGTTCTACTTGAGTGGTAACCATAGAAGCATGTTTACTAATGAGTTTAAGTTCGCATCTAATATTAGCCATATAATCACCCAAGTGTTTAATCATATCGGAATCATATTTCAACTATCTACCAAAATAAGCATTAAAATTTTCTTGTTTGACAATAAAATTATCAAACTCATCCAAGCATTGTCTAGCAGACTTATAGTGAGGAATATCACCTTCATCAAATCTATAGAGAGAATTTACCTTTACTACCTGTGTCGGGTTATCGGGATCAGGAGGTTCTTCAATAGGTAATGGATCAAGATCATATGTTTCTTCAACAGGTGGTTAATTAAGACCATGTATTTCTTCAATAGGAGGTAAATTCTTAACATCTTCAGCTTTAATACCTTTTTCTTTCATAGATTTCTTTGCCTCTTGCATATCTTCAGGACTGAGAAATAGAACACCTCTCTTCTTCGGAGTTGGTTTAGGAATAGCCTCAGTAGTTGGAGCAGGAGCTAGCTCAGGAAGTGCCCAATTATTTTCATTTGTCAACATATTATTCAATAGAATTTCAGCTTCATCCGGTGTTCTTTCCCTGAAAAGAGAACCAGCACAACTATCCAAGTAATCTCTGGAAGCATCGGTTAGTCCATTATAAAAGATATCAAGTATTTCATTTGTCTTAAGAGGATGATCAGGCAAAGCATTAAGTAACTTGAGAAGCCTCCTCCAAGCTTGTGGGAGACTCTCTTCTTCAATTTTCACAAAGTTGTATATTTCCTTTAAAGCAGCTTGTTTCTTATGAGCAGGGAAATATTTAGCAGAGAAGTAATTAATCATATCCTGGGGACTACGCACACAACCAGGATCTAGAGAATTAAACCATATCTTAGCATCACCCTTTAATGAGAACGGAAATATTTTAAGAATATAAAAGTAGCGAGGTCTCTCATCATTAGTGAACAGGGTGGATATATCATTTAATTTAGTAAGATGTGCCACAACAGTTTCAGATTCATAACCATGAAAAGGATCAGATTCAACCAAAGTAATTATATCAGGATCAACAGAGAATTCATAATCCTTGTCGGGAACACAAATAGGTGAAGTAGCAAAAGCAGGGTCAGGTTTAATTCTATCCCTAAGAGATTCTTTACTCCATTTAACTAATAGCCTCTTAAGTTCGTTTCTATCTTTGCAGGCAAAAATAGCTGCAGAAGATTCAACATCAAAAACATAACCCTCAGGAATAGCAGGCATATCCTCATCATCACTTTCATCAATATTATCAGTTTTAATAGTTTCTTTCTCCTTAGCTCTAGAAATTTGTTCATCAAGAAATTCACCAAGGGGCACAGTAGTATCAAGCATAGAGGCAGTTTCATCATAAGTATCATGCATAGCAGAAGTGGCATCATCAATAACATGCGACATATCGGAACGAATAGCAGAAGCAGGTTTAGGTGTCGCAAGCTTACTCATAACATAAGGTGGATCAAGTGCAGAGCTAGATGGCAGTTCCTTACCTCCCCTCGTAGTTGAGGGATAAATTTTTGTCTTAACGTCTTTCAAATTCTTCATAGTGTCCAGCAGATATAAATCCCAACTGACTCAAAGAATAGAGCTATGCTCCCCGGCAACGGCGCCAGAAATTAGTCTTGATAACCCACAAGTGTAGGGGATCGCAACAGCTTTCGAGGGTAAAGTATTCAACCCAAATTTATTGATTCGACACAAGGGGAGCCAAAGAATATTCTCAAGTATTAGCAACTGAGTTGTCAATTCAGCCACACCTGGAAACTTAATATATGCAGCAAGGTATTTAGTAGCAAAGTAATATGATAGTGGTGGTAACGGTAACAAAAGAGCAGTGAAAGCAAAAGTAATATTTATGGTATTTTGTAGTGATTGTAACAATAACAACGGGAAAGTAAATAAGCGTAAACCAGTATATGGAAAACTCGTAGGCATTGGATCGGTGATGGATAATTATGCCGGATGCGGTTCATCATGTAATAGTCATAACATAGGGTGACACAGAACTAGCTCCAATTCATCAATGTAATGTAGGCATGTATTCCGAATATAGTCATACGTGCTTATGGAAAAGAACTTGCATGACATCTTTTGTCCTACCCTCCCGTGGCAGCGGGGTCCTAATGGAAACTAAGGGATATTAAGGCCTCCTTTTAATAGAGAACTGGAACAAAGCATTAGCACATAGTGAATACATGAACTCCTCAAACTATGGTCATCACCGAGAAGTATCCCGATTATTGTCACTTCGGGGTTGTCGGATCATAACACATAATAGGTGACTATAGACTTGCAAGATAGGATCAAGAACTCCCATATATTCATGAAAACATAATAGGTTCAGATCTGAAATCATGGCACTCGGGCCCTAGTGACAAGCATTAAGCATAGCAAAGTCATAGCAACATCAATCTCATAACATAGTGGATACTAGGGATCAAACCCTAACAAAACTAACTGGATTACATGATAGATCTCATCCAACCCATCACCGTCCAGCAAGCCTATGATGAAATTACTCATGCACGGCGGTGAGCATCATGAAATTGGTGATGGAGGATGGTTGATGATGACGACGGCGACGAATCCCCCTCTCCAGAGCCCCGAACGGACTCCAGATCAGCCCTCCCGAGAGGTTTTAGGGCTTGGCGGCGGCTCCGTATCGTAAAACGTGATGATTTCTTCTCTCTGATTTTTTTCTCTCCGAAAGCCAATATATAGAGTTGGAGTTGGCGTCGCAGGGTCTCTAGGGGGCCCATGAGGTAGGGGGCGTGCCCTGGAGGGGGGGCGCCCCCCGCCCTCGTGGCCAGGGTGTGGGCCCCGTGGTCTTCATCCTTGGCGAGGATTTTTTATTATTTTTCCTAAGATGTTCCGTGGAGTTTCAGGTCATTCCGAGAACTTCTGTTTTCTGCACATAAAATAACATCATGGCAATTCTGCTGAAAACAGCGTTAGTCCGGGTTAGTTCCATTCAAATCATACAAGTTAGAGTCCAAAACAAGGGCAAAAGTGTTTGGAAAAGTAGATACGACGGAGACGTATCAACGTCCTCGCTGGGGTACTTCCTTCCCTCTTCAGCTCGGGCGCATCTATCGGCCAGAACATAAAGTTCGGCCACATCCTTGACTTTGTTCATCGCCAGCTCTTCGTGCATCTTGTGATTGCGCACATTCTGATGGAATGCGCTAATCACGGCGGTGGGATGAACATCTGGGATGTTGTATTGCACTCGGCTGAACCTCTGTATGTACTTGCGCAGGTTCTCACCATCCTTCTGGGGAATGATGTGCAAATCGCTCGCCTGGCCATGAGCTTGGTGGCCTCCAGTGAAGGTACCAACGAACTCATGACACAGATCCGACCAAGAAGAAATGGAATCCACCGGCAAGTGCATCAACCAGGACATGACATTGGGTTTCAGGGCCGACGGGAAGTAATTGGCTAGCACCTTGTCGTCGTGAGCTCCAGCGGCTTGCATCGTGATGGTGTAGATGCTGAGGAACTCCGACGGGTGGGTCTTGCCATTGTACTTCTCGCCAACATCGGGCTTGAACGTGCGGTGGGACGGCCACTGGAACTGCCTCAGCTCATGGGTGAAGGCCGGGCAACCCACCTCGTAAGGTAGGCCGCCGGAGCCTCCCGGTGCTGGGTGGTCCATAGCGGCACTCGCCCGCCTATCCGACTAGTGGCGTGTATCGCGCTGGCGCTCGATGGTAGTTCGAGCGTCTTCGTGGGCTCGGTCCTGAAGAACTTGGCGCTAGTCGCGGCGGGCCCGTGGGTCAGACGACGCTATGGAAATGTTATCACAAGCGTCATCACGGCGGATCGACACCCGCGGTGGCTGGCGCGGAGGAGGAGAGTGCATCCTGGCCACAGTGCCCCCGGCCCCTCTGCTGGCGTGCGATGGCTCGACGGAGCGTCGGCCCGAGGGCCCCGCTGATCGTGGCTCATCTTTGTTGGTGACGCCGACGAGGCTCCGAATGGTGGCTCTCCACCCGTCGAGCTTTTTGCGGCGGGAGGGAAGTCGAGGAGCGGCTGTGCGCGCGCCAAAGCTTCTGCTGGCGTGGGTGGTGGCGAAAGCTGCGCGGACCGTGACGCGCTCAGACTTCTAACCATATTAGAAGGAGCTCTATCACGGCATGGCGGTTGTGCGCCATTTTCGCCAGCACTTAAGCGGGCATGCTGGCCTCCTTCGTCCCGCGAGTGATGCACAGGACTCTTCCCACGGCGGCGGCCGGGGTGACCAGCGTGGTGGCGTTGCTCGTCACGCACACCCTGGGAAGAGCGCGTCGTGGGTGCCAGCGCAGGCGTCCTGGATGTTGCTGCGCCGCCCGTATGTGGCACGGCGCCACCTCTGGAGTGCCCCGCGCCGCCTGCAGGGGACCCGGCTCCGTCCTCGGGTCCAGCGATGTGCGGCCCGTCATCTTGCGCACGAACAACGCGACATGCCAGGCTCTGACTGCCACAGCGGTGTTGGTGCTCGCGGGCCGCGCCTCGGGTTCTGTCCGCGACCGGCCCGCTGCTCGCCCGCACCGGTATGGGTCGCCGGCTCCGGATGAACCGATCACCGTGATCGTCTTCTTGGGAGCCATGGCGATGAAGAACTGCTAGGCTAACCGCTAGACTAGATTTTCACAACTGCGCCCCCTACCTGGCGCGCCAAAGATGTCGGGGGATATCGACACCTATGGAATCACTGGGATCCCTTCTACGGTTGGCGGGCGCAGGGTTGTGCAAAGAGCGGGTCTGACAGGAAGCACACAGATCGTTTACCCGGGTTTGGGCCGCAGAGATGCGTAATACCCTAGTCCTGCTTTGGTGGATGTATTTGAGTGTTCTTGTGTTCTTGAGCTAGCTACAAGGTGTGATTTGCCCAAAAGATATGAATCCTTCTCCTGGTCGCCTTGGGCCTCCTTTTATAAACAAAAAGGGGTTGCCACAGTGGCACATAGGAGGTGGAAAGGTGTACAATGGATGAGTCTATCCTCGGGCACCGTCGGACAAACACATTTAATGCGCTGCCGATGTGCCCTCTTGCTTTATCGGGGATGGCAAGGAAGCACGTCCCAGCTGCCGCCGCCTTGCCTGGCTTCGACACGCGCCCGAGCCGACGAGGTGTCGTGGCTCCACGTCGGCTGGCTGCTGGGCTGGCGCGGTGGTGGAGCCTTCACGAAGATCTGCATGCCACCACGCAGGTGCTTGCTGGGTCGGTGTAGAGGCCGCTCGTCGCCACGCAGGTGCCTGCTCAGCTGGTTGAGCTGGCAGCTACATGGGGACGGCGGTGGTGTCTTGGCAGGCATGGGCCTGGTTGTGGCTCCGCTGATGCCCTCGGTAAGGGCCTTGCCGGGGGCCCGGCAAGGGTCTTATCGTGGCACCGCAGCCGTCCCCGCAAGGCGCTTGCCGGGGGTCTCATGGATTTCCTCGGCTAGGATCCCGCCGAGGGTCGTCGTCTTCTGGTCCTCATTTGATCTCGCGTGTTTATGATCTTGACAAAGATCTGCATGCCACCATGGAGGTGCCTCCCGAGCCTTGGTTCCAATGTGGTTTGTTAGCGTTGGTACCCCTGGGCTCAAGGGAGGCGCGCTCCGTTAGCGTTAGGCAAGTTGCCCCGGCAAGGCTCTTGCCGGGGCTGCGGAGGCCGTCCCGGCAAGGGTCTTGCCGGGGGAGTCCACCTCTCCCTCTTTCTCTTCGTGGTCTCTGGGTCTTGGCGTTGCCTTGTTTGTCTTGTGCTACGGCTTCCCTACCCTGCCCTGCTAAGTGTGGCCGTGGGCGCGTCTCCGACTGCCCATGCACAAGTAAAGGGGTCAAAAGGAGAGCCCCTTCTTTTGTACACCGACAACTAATAAGAGAAAAATACCGAAAGCTGAAATCTCCACTATGCTTGCTAATTATACTTTCAAAGATGGAGTACCTAAAAAACTTGGAGATCCGGGAATATCAACTATACCTTGCTCCATCAAAAAGAATTATGTGAAAACTGCTTTGTGTAATTTAGGAGCTGGTGTTAGTGTTATGCCTTTCTCTTTATATAAAAGACTTGACTTGAATAAACTCACACCTACTGAAATATCTTTGCAAATGGCTGACAAATCAACTGCCATACCTATCGGTATCTGTGAGGATGTGCCCGTTGTTGTTGCTAATGTTACTATTTTGACTGACTTTGTTATACTTGAGATGCCCGAGGACGACAACATGTCGATTATCCTTGGTAGACCCTTCTTGAATACTGTAGGGGTTGTTATTGATTGCCATAAAAGCAAGATCACATTTCATATTAATGATAATGAGCATACGGTGCACTTTCCGAAGAAACAATTCCAAGTGAATGGTATTAATGTTATTGAAAAATCTCCAACAATCACTATTGGAAGTTTTGAAATACCTCTACCTATTGTCAAAAAGAAATATGAAATGCTTATTGTTGGGGACATTCATATCCCCATTGAGGTAACTTAGTGATTTACGAAAGTTCTTCGGTTTCATGCTAATCAAAAGTGGTTGTTAATAAGACCTGATCAACCTTATTAATGAATCAGTTTTGAGCGGTATGGAGTTGATGAATTTAGTAAGCACTACCTTCTGTCCCTACTTTTGTTTTCTGTTTCTATTAGTTAAATTAACTAAAGTACCATGTTTTGTCTGTTTTCTGAATTTGCCGTGCAATAAAAAATGACCCAAAAATAAAAGTTCTCAGAATGCCCAGAAAATTTTATACGAATTTTTCCGAATATTTCTGAATTTTTGGTCCAAATTATACCAAAGGGAGGTGCACCAGGTGGGCACAACCCTCCTGGGCACGCCAGGACCCCGAGGCGTTCCCTGGTGGGTTATGGTCCCCACGTGGGCCCCCTCACTTACCTCTTCATCCCACATCATCACTTACCTCCAGAAAAAATCTCCATTGCTCTCTATCCCGTGTTCTTGCTCTCAAACCCGCGGATTTCGATCTCTTTGCTCGAAGCTCCATTTCTGAAACTGTTTCGGGGGATTGTTGCTTGGTATGTGACTCCACCGTTTGTCCAATTAGTTTTTGTTTTAGTGATTTATATTTCGAATAATTAGCTACTCTTGGTGCTGCTGTAGATGAGCTTGCATGTTGAATTCTTGGTGTTCTAAGCAGTTTGAATGCTTGCTATGGCCTGTATGTATCCCTATGAGTAGTTGCTATCAATTTAATAAAGTTTTGTATTTTATTTTCAGAAAATTGTACACGGACATTATGAACTTGTTTGGAAGGAGTTCCTCGAGGAGAAGATCCTCAGGGGCATCTTCTAGTGACAGTTCCGCCCGTCGGTCTTATGTTGAACCAAGTGAAAGTTCCACACGAGGTGCCGCTACCAAAACATGCTTATGGCCTTGCGATGAGTATATGATACGAGTGGGCATTAAGGAGCAATTTGAGCAACCACTACTGCAGGATGCTGCTAAAACGACACTACGATAAGAGACCCTTCGACGAAACTGTGTGTGATGCCATAATCGCAAACGATGGTGTAAAAAACCGTCAAAAAGGTGCAAAATGTTTGCGATGACGGATGCATCAAACACGGTTCAGATTTTAGTTGCATGTGCGAAGCAGGGCAAACGGTTGATCCAGACGAACTGTTTGAGATTAGATAGAACAACAGAAACGGGCAGCCATATCAATGCGTGTGCGATATATGACATACGGTTCGCTCTGATGAACTATTTGCTATTAGGGAAAGCAACAGAAACGGTCAGTAAGATCAAGGTGTGTGTGATATACGGCATACGGTTCAGTTGAGTGAACTGTTGTGG
>CM038678.1:551824463-551986584 GCA_021605205.1 Aegilops longissima | reverse complement strand
GGTTCCGATCTCTTCTGTTACTCTCCTCAGGAGCCAAATACTGAGGACTTCGGGTGGCCGAGGAATTACCCTCTGGCCTTGGTGGATCAGGAGTAACCCTTCACGACGAAACTTCAGCGTCGCCCGCCTCATGAGGCGGGGTGGCTTGGGGAGGTGTTTCACTCTCCATCATCTCCAGAAGAAGATCCCCCAAAGATGAACTCTGTCGAGAAGGGCTACGATCCAAACTACAAGATATATGCTTCGGTTATTGTCCTCAGAGGTAAAGCAGGATATTTTTACTATTAAGTACCTTTTTTACTTACAGCTCGGTGGAGGGCTGATCCCCTTGCGGACACTGTGCGGCAAGGGTACCCTCCGAGGCAGAACCCTCTGGCAAAGATTTCTTCCACCGTTTGGAAACCTTTGTTTCCGGGTCTTCAGAAGTGGTCCTCTTCCTTCCTTGGGGAGAGGGAATTTCAGATTCTTCTCCCCAGTTATCCTCCTTCGCAGAGGCGCTAATTCCCCCATTTTGGATGAATAATGAGTGAGGCCCGCTTTCAGCCTCTTTATTCCCCCATTTATCTTCCCCTAAGGGCGCCTGATAAGGCGCCGGCTCGAGCATTTCGACCAGTACTAGATCTGCTGAGCCTTCGGGAAGGGGAGCCGAACACCTGATCATCTTCGCCTTTGTTACCCAATTCTGGTCAAAGAGCGACTTTTTAGAATGATGTTGTGATAAATAAAAAGACAGCGTATTCGGCCACGGGATTACTTACTTGGGTATCTGGGCGATTGCAGCTCAGACCCACATCCTCGGTGAGGTCCGGACACCTTATTTGTGGTCCGAAGAACAATTTGTACATCTCTTCGAGCGTCGTGCCGAAGAAGTGTTGGATAGCTCGCGGTCCTTCCGGGTTGAACTCCCACATTCGGAGGGGTCGACGTTTGCAAGGAAGGACCCGACGAACTAGCATGACTTGCATTACCATGACCAGGCCGACATCTCTATCGAGGAGATCTCGGATGCGACTTTGCAATATGAGCACATCATTTACTGGCCCCCATTCCAGCCCCTTGTTGATCCATGACGTCAGTTGTGGTGGGGGGCCCGAGCGAAAGGCAGGGGCGGCCACCCACTTGGTACCCCGGGGAGCTGTGATATAAAACCACTCCCATTGCCATAAACTGGACACCTCCAGGAAGGAACCCTTTGGCCATGGAACATCGGCGCCTTTGCTTATTACATCACCTCCGCACTCTGCGTGTCGCCCCTCAATCATCTCCAGCGTCACATTGAAAGTTTTGAGCCACAGGCTGAAGTGTGGGGTAATGCGGAGGAAGGCTTCACACACGACAATGAACGACGAGATGTGAAGGATGGAATCTGGGGCCAGGTCATGGAAATCCAGCCGTAATAGAACATGAGCCCCCTAACGAAGGGATCTAGAGCAAAGCCTAGCCCTCGGAGGAAGTGAGAAATGAATACAACGCTCTCGACAGGTTCAGGAGTGGGAATGACCTGCCCTCGAGCAGGCAACCTGTGCGAGATTTCGCCGGTCAAATACCTAGCCTCTCTTAGCTTCTTGATGTCTTCCTCTATGACAGAGGAAGGCATCCACCGACCTTGAAGGTTGGATCCGGACATGGTTGAAGGTCCGAAGCGCCTGACCTGAGCCTTGGGTGTTGGAACTCGAGGTTGGGGAAGGATTCGATTGAGTGCAAGAAGAAAAAAAGACAGGCCTTGGCCTCTTTATAAAGGGAATGAATATCAAGAGTCCTCCGCGTGGCCGTTTGGGACTTGCCTAAGATCGAGGAGTCATACCAACGGGCACGATTGGTTACTTGCATCCGTATTGATGAGAATCCCGTAATAAGGGGGACACGATCTCTGCTTCGACAAGACATGCCAATAAAATCACCTCGCGAAACGTGCAGTGGCAGGCTGACTGAGAAAGACGGCCAGTCATGGCTAGACCACGGCGATACGTCACATTATGAAAAACGGTCGGCAGATTGGATTTTTGGAAATATTATTCTCTCTATGATGGTATGTGGAATTTGTTTTGCATAGCCGGACACTGTTCTTGTGTTCAAAATCTTCTATGGAGTATTCAATGCCGAAGACAATCTGCATGCCGGACTCATCGTCATTGAAGCCTGGTTCAGGGGCTACTGAGGGAGTCCTGGATTAGGGGGTCTCCGGACAGTCGGACTATATCCTTTGGCCGGACTGTTGGACTATGAAGATACAAGATTGAAGACTTCGTCCCGTATCCGGATGGGACTCTCCTTGGCGTGGAAGGCAAGCTTGGCTATACAGATATGTAGATCTCCTCCCTTGTAACCGACTCTATGTAACACTAGCCCCCTCCGGTGTCTATATAAACCGGAGGGTTTAGTCCGTAGGACAACAACAATCATACCATAGGCTAGCTTCTAAGGTTTAGCCTCTACAATCTCGTGGTAGATCAACTCTTGTAATACTCATATCATCAAGATCAATCAAGTAGGAAGTAGGGTATTACCTCCATCGAGAGGGCCCGAACCTGGGTAAACATTGTGTCCCCCGCCTCCTGTTACCATCTGCCTTAGACGCACAGTTCGGGACCCCCTACCCGAGATCCGCCGGTTTTGACACTGACACTTGACCTCCTCCCTAGATGGGAGAAGGGTTTCCCCTCTGGTCCTAGGCCTCCATGGCATGGGAGGGGCGAGAGCCCCTCCGAGATTGGATCTGTCTCTCTGTCTCTCTCTGTTTCTGCCCTCTCCTTGGTGCCTTTTCACCGTTTTGTATGTATATGGAGATCCGTAACTCCGATTGGACTGAAACCTTCGCCCAGATCTTTTTCCAAAAATTAGCTTTCTTGCGGCCGAAGAAGGGCATCAACCGCCTTACGGGGGGCCCACGAGAGTCAGGGCGCGCCTGCCTGGAGTGGGAATGGGCCCCACCCTCATGGCCACCTCGGGCACCGTCTCGCGTTGATTTTACTTCCCAAAAATCACAAATATTCCAGAATAATTATCCGTCCATTTTTATCCCGTTTGGACTCCGTTTGATATGGGGTTTCTACGAAACATAAAACATGCAACAAATAGGAACTGGCACTGGGCGCTGGATCAATATGTTAGTCCCAAAAACAGTATAAAAAGTTGCCAAAATTATATGAAAGTTGAATAATATTGGCATGGAACAATAAAAAATTATAGATATGACGGAGACGTATCAACATCCCCAAGCTTAATTCCTGCTCGTCCTCGAGTAGGTAAATGATAAAAAATATAATTTTTGATGTGGAATGCTACCTAGCATAATCTTGATCACATATCTAATCATGGCATGAATATTAAGACACGAGTGATTCAAAGCAATAGTCTATCATTTGA
Organism: Aegilops longissima; assembly: GCA_021605205.1. Classification (NCBI taxonomy): domain Eukaryota; kingdom Viridiplantae; phylum Streptophyta; class Magnoliopsida; order Poales; family Poaceae; genus Aegilops; species Aegilops longissima. The sequence goes on along the minus strand of CM038678.1, from coordinate 551,983,218 downwards.
CATAAAAACAATAATACTTCAAGCATACCAACCAAGCAATTATGTCTTATCGAAATAACATAGCCAATGATAGCTCATCCCTACAAAATCATATAGTCTGGCTATGCTCCATCTTCACCACACCAAGCATTCAAATCATGCACAACCCCGATGACAAGCCGAGCAATTGATTCATACTTTTTAACGCGCTTCAGCCTTTTCAACCCTCACGCATTACATGAGCGCAAGCCATGGATATAGCACTATAGGTGGAATAGCATATGATGATGGAGGTTGTGTGGAGAAGACAAAAAGGAGAAAGTCTCACATGGACGCGGCTAATCAACGGGCTATGGAGATGCCCATCAATTGATGTCAATGTGAGGAGTAGGGCTTGCCATGCAACGGATGCACTAAGAGCTATAAGTGTATGAAAGCCCAAACTGGAAACTAAGTGGGTGTGCATCCAACTTGCTTGCTCATGAAGACCTCGGGCATTTGAGGAAGCCCATCATCGGAATATACAAGCCAAGTTCTATAATGAAAATTCCCACTAGTATATGAAAGTGATAACTCAAGAGACTCTCTATATGAAGAACATGGTGCTACTCTGAAGCACAAGTGTGGTAAAAGGATAGTAACATTGCCCCTTCTCTCTTTTTCTCTCATTTTTTTCTCTTTTGGTGGGCTTCTTTGGCATCCTTTTTTATTTGGGCTTCTTTGGCCTCTTTTATTTTGATAACCTCACATGGAAAAATGTTCTAATAATTATGATCATCACACTTTTATTTACTTACAACTCAATATTACAACTGGATACTGGAACAAAGATATGACTCTATATGAATGCCTCCGGCGGTGTACCGGGATGTGCAATGATCTAGCGTAGCAATGCCATCATAAAATGGACAAGCCATGAAAACATCATGCTAGCTATCTTACGATCATGCAAAGCAATATGACAATAAATTCTCAAGTCATGTATATGATGATGATGGAAGTTGCATGGCAATATATCTCAGAATGGCTATGGAAATGCCATGATAGGTAGGTATGATGGCTGTTTTGAGGAAGATATAATGAGGCTTATGTGTGATAGAGCATATCGTATCACGGGGTTTGGATGCACCGACGAAGTTTGCACCAACTATCGAGGTGAGAAAGGGCAATGCACGGTACCGAAGAGGCTATCAATGATGGAAGGGTGAGAGTGCGTATAATCCATGGACTCACATTAGTCATAAAGAACTCATATACTTATTGCAAAAGTTTATTAGTCCTCGAAGCAAAGTACTACTATGCATGCCCCTAGGGGGATAGATTGGTAGGAAAAGACCATCGCTCGTCCCCGACCGCCACTCATAAGGAAAGCAATAAAAGAACACCTCATGCTCTGACTTTGTTACATAACGGTTCACCATACGTGCATGCTACGGGACTTGCAAACCTCAACACAAGTATTTCTCAATTTCACAATTACTCAACTAGCACGACTCTAATATCACCACATTTATATCGCAAAACTATTGCAAGGAATCAAACATATCATATTCAGTGATCTACAAGTTTTATGTAGGATTTTATGACTAACCATGTGAATGACCAATTCTTGTCATCTCTCTAAATAGATATAAGTGAAGCAAGAGAGTTTAATTCTTTCTACAAAAGATATGCCCATGCTATAACAAATATAAGTGAAGCAAAAGAGCATTCTACAAATGGCGGTTTTCTACGTAAAGAGAAACAGGCAATCCAAACATCAAATGATATAAGTGAAGCATATGGAGCATTCTATAAAGACATACTCAAAATATATAAGTGAAGTGCAAATAGCATTCTATAAATCAACCAAGGACCATCTCATACCAGCATGGTGCATAAAATAAAAGTGAAAACTAAATGCAAAAGACGCTCCAAGATTTGGACATATCGCATGAACGAAACGAATCCGAAAACATACCGATATTTGTTGAAGAAAGAGGGGATGCCTTCCGGGGCATCCCCAAGTTTAGACGCTTGAGTCTCCTTGAATATTTACTTGGGGTGAATCGGGCATCCCCAAGCTTAAGCTCTTGCCTCTCTTCCTTCTTCTCACATCGAGACCTTCTCGATCATCAAACACTTCATCCACACAAAACTTCAACAGAAAACTCGGTAAGATCCGTTAGTATAATAAAGCAAATCAATACTCTAAGTACTGCTGAAAACCAATTCATATTTTGTTTTTTCATTGTGTCTACTGTAATATAACTTTTTCATGGCTTAAGCCACTGATATAAATTGATAGTTTCATCAAAACAAGCAAACTATGCATCAAAAACAGAATCTGTCTAAAACAGAATAGTCTGTAATAATCTGAACATTCACCATACTTATGATACTTGAAAATTTCTGCCACAATTAGGAAAAGTAAACAATTTGTATATAAATACAGTGCAAAAAGAATCAGAACCGTTTGACGTTCCAGTAAAAAACTAAAAATCGCGCACTACAGCCAAAGTTTCTGTCCTGCACCATACAAACCAACAAGCATTGTAAACATCCTAAAGGCAAACCTTGGCACATTATTTCTATAATACAATGGAATTTTACAAGGGGATAATTATTTTTGTTGAAAAGTTTCTGTAATCAAGATTCGCAAAGTTTCCGTGAGCATGAACAAAGTCCAAGGAGCTCTCCCACTTCAACAATGCTTGTCTTTCTCACTTTCACTTTCCTTTTTGAAAAGTTTTAGGTTCCCCTCTTTATTTTTTTAACTTATATAAAAGCACTCAAAAGAAATAAACGACTCTCTAAAACTTCCGGGTTGTCTCCCTGGCAGCGCTTTCTTTAAAGCCATTAAGCTAGGCATATAGTGCTCAAGTAGTGAATCCACCCGGATCCCAAGGTATATCAAAGCCAATTTTAATTAGCAATGACTTGGCATTTAGTAGTGAGAACAAAGCAACATATATCAAGTAATGACGAAGTCTAACTCTCTTCCTATGCATTGGCATGACATAAAAGAACAATTCATGCACACCTAGTAAAGGCCAATGCATAGTATAAACTGTTTCTTGCAATTTTGTCATGTGGGAAACATAGAGAGGTGGAGATATAGTTCCTATCTCATAATAATTGCAAGTAGGAGCAGCAAGCACATGCATATTATATCTATTAAAATCATCATGTGTGGTAGTAAGAGGCAACCCATCAATATAATCCTTAATAAGGGCGAACTTCTCCGATATAGTGTATTCAGGAGAATTCAAAAAGATAATAGGACTATCATGCGTGGGTGCAAAAGGAACTATAGCAAGTTCATCTCCATAAGCATAATTCATATTGGCATCTTGGCCACAAGCATAGCAGGCATCATCAAAAAGGGATATTTCAAAAGAATCAAAGGGATCATAACAGTCATCATAGCAATCATCCTTCGGTAAGCACGAAGGGGAATTAAACAATGTATGAGTTGAAGAGTTACTCTCATTAGAAGGTGGGCACGGGTGATCAATCCGCTCTTCCTCATCTTTTTCATCCAATGAGCTGACAGTGTCATCAACTTCTTCTTCCATAGATTCCTGCAAAATATTAATCTCTTCTTGGACAGCGGAGACTTTCTCAATAAGCGCATTAATATAGGAATTATATTCATAATTATCATAGCAATATTTTAGGATAGCTAAATTTTCAGGCCTATAAACATCATCATCAAAAGCTTCATACTTTTCAAACAAAGATTCAATTTCATAAGCGCCCTTAAAAGCAACAAATTCTTCTATTTGTTCCACATCATAGTAAACATATATACCTCTAGCATAAGAAGCCAAGGTTTCATTATCATTAAATTTGCATGAAAAGGGAAGGTGTGGAACCTTCATCCTAGAGCAACAAGTATAATCATAACAAAAGCATACTTGCCGAGCATACCACTTCAATATATAAATTTGATCCCATAATAGTTTCCCTTTTTGTGTCAAGCTATAATCCCTAAAGTATTCACGTTGATCCAACGTTACTCCCATTACCAAATTGAATGGGGTTTTCTCTGGATTATCAAAGTAGTACATAATATCTGTCACATAACGAGCATCGAGGGTTTTAGGAGGTTCCTCATCTCCATGAGTAGCAAGTACACTTAATTTTTTTGGTATTTCGTGTTCCATATCCATAACTAAAGATAAAGAACAACTAAGAACAACAAATAAAAATTACTTAGTGATAAAGCAAACAAGCACACACGAGAATATTAACCCCACGCTATTGCTCCCCGGCAACGACGCCAGAAAAAGGTCTTGATAACCCACAAGTATAGGCGATCAATTGTAGCCTCTTTTGATAAGTAAGAGTGTCGAACCCAACGAGGAGCTAAAGGTAGAACAAATATTCCCTCAAGTTCTATCGACCACCGATACAACTCTACGCACGCTTAATGTTCGCTTTACCTAGAACAAGTATGAAACTATAAGTACTTTGTAGGTGTTTTTGGATAGGTTTGCAAGAAGATAAAGAGCGCATAAATAAAAAGTAGGGGCTGTTTAGATAAAGACACAATAAAGTAAATATAGCGATTGTGGAAAAGTGGTGGTAGGAGTTGCGAAATTTTCCCTAAGCAATTGACTACTTTACTAGACCGATAGCAAGTTTTATGTGGGAGAGGCCTCTGCTAGCATGTCATCCCTTACTTGGAATTCTATGCACTTATGATTGGAACTATTAGCAAGCGTCCTCAACTACTAACATTCATTAAGGTAAAACCCAACCATAGCATTAAGATATATTGGTCCCCCTTCAATCCCGTATGCATCAATTTCTATGCTAGGTTGAAGCTTCTATCACTCTTGCCCTCCAATACATAGTCCTATCAACATACAACTAACTCTATGGTGTGATCCACGCGCGCGCTCATAAGATGGGCACCAAAGGACAGCAACATAACCACAAGCAAATTAAATCAATAATAGCAATTCATCAACCACCGATAGGACAAAGAAAATCTACTCAGACATCATAGGATGGCAACACATCATTGGATAATAATATGAAGCATAAAGCACCATGTTCACGTAGAGGGTACATCGGGTTGCGGAGAGTGGACCGCTGTAGATAGAGGGGGGAAGGTGATGGAGATGTTGGTGAAGATGGCGGAGGTGTTGGTGTAGATCACGGTGATGATGATGGTGCCAACGGCAGTGTTCCGGCGCCACGGAAGAGAGGGGGAGAGGGGCCTCCTTCTTCTTCTTCTTCCTTGACCTCCTCCCTAGATGGGAGAAGGGTTTCCCCTCTGGTCCTTGTCCTCCATGGCATGGGAGGGGAGGGAGCCCCTCCGAGATTGGATCTGTCTCTCCGTCTCTCTCTGTTTCTGCCCTCTCCCTGGTGCCTTTTCACCGTTTCGTATATATATGGAGATCCGTAACTCGGATTGGACTGAAACCTTTGCCCAGATCTTTTTCAAAAAATTAGCTTTCTTGCGACCGAAGAAGGGCATCAACCGCCTTACGGGGGACCCACGAGGGTCAGGGGCGCGCCTGCCTGGAGTGGGCGTGGGCCCCACCCTCATGGCCACCTCGGGCACCGTCTCGCGTTGATTTTACTTTCCAAAAATCACAAATATTCCAAAATAATTCTCCGTCCGTTTTTATCCCGTTTGGACTCCGTTTGATATGGGGTTTTTGCGAAACATAAAACATGCAACAAACAGAACGCACCTGGGAGCCTTTGGATCAATATGTTAGTCCCAAAATAGTATAAAAAGTTGCCAAAAGTATATGAAAGTTGAATAATATTGGCATGGAACAATCAAAAATTATAGATACGACAGAGACGTATCAGTGGCCGACTGAGGGTGAGGCAGAGAGAGGGATGGCATCGGGGAACCCCCTGCGGCACGGACGAGCTCGGCGACGCGGTCGAGCCACTCCTCGTAGAGGTCGTCGACTGGGCGGTAGCCCAAGAGTTCGCTTATGGGCGCGCGCCCGCGCCTCCATGGGAGCGCTTGGAGTCGTGAGACGAAGAACCGGCGAGGTCAGCGATGGAGTGGTGGTGCGGCCGTCCTGCCGTACCGAGGATGCAGCAAGGACGCCTGCTGCTCGTTCCCCGCCAGGCCGGTGGCAGCATTGGCGGCGGGAGACGGAGAACGACGAGGTGGCCCACGAACGGGAACCGTCTGAGAAACGCGGGCGGTGAGGGTAGCCCGACGCTCAGCTCGAGAACGGCGAGCATCCGCCATGGAGACGACGGAGCGACGAACTGATGGAAGGGAAGCTACAGCGCACCCCTACCTGGCGCGCCAAATGTCGGATGTGGGGTTCCGGCAAACCCTCAAGGTTCGAACACTGGGGTGCGCGCGAAGTCTTTCCCTCCTATCGATCTACGCCCTAGCTCGCTAAGATCTCGCGGACGAACTCGACTAACTCACAACACAGAAAGACGCGAGATTTATACTGGTTCGGGCCACAGTTGTGGTGTAATACCCTACTCCAGTGTGGTGATGTGGATTGCCTCTTGGGCTGATGATAAACAATACAGAGGGAAGAACAACCTCCTGAGGTTGAGGTGTTCTTGTGCTTGGTGACTTAGCGGGTGAGAGCTGGATGAATTGCTCGATGCCCCCTACTGTGGTGGCTAGCTCTACTTATATAGGCCCTGGTCCTCTCCCCAAATATTGAGCCGAAATGGAGCTAACAATGGTGGGCAAATTTGAAGGGGGACAGCTAGTACAAGCTATCCTGACAAAAGTGGTCTTCGCCTGCAAAAGGCTCTGGTGGTGACACCATCTTGGGCTCCACGATGACCTTGTCTTGCTGTCCTCCTAGTCTTGGTCTCGTTGCACCGATATAGCAACCTTTGCCTATTCCCTCGGTACTCCTCGCCTGCGCCTGCTTCCTTAGCACCAAAGAGGAAACGAGGACACTGCGCGCGCTGGCGCCCGCCTGGCGCCTGTCGGTGTCAAAACCGGCGGATCTCGGGTAGGGGGTCCCGATCTGTGCGTCATGGCTGATGGTAACAGGAAGCAAGGGACACATATGTTTACCCAGGTTTGGGCCCTCTCGATGGAGGTAAAACCCTACTTCCTGCTTGATTAATATTGATGATATGGGTAGTACAAGAGTAGATCTACCACGAGATCGTAGAGGCTAAACCCTAAGAGCTAGCCTATGATGGTATGATTGTAATTGTGATCGGCCTTCTAAGGACCAACCTCTCCGGTTTATATAGGCACCGGAGAGGGCTAGGGTTTACATGGAGTCGGTTACAAGGAAGGAAATATAATATCCGGATCGCCAAGCTTGCCTTCCACGCCAAGGAAAGTCCCATCCGGACATGGGCCGAAGTCTTGAGTCTTGCATCTTCACGCTTCAATAGTCCGGACGTTGTACACAGTCCGGCTGTCCGGATACCCCCTAATCCAGGACTCCCTCAGTAGCCCCTGAACCAGGCTTCAATGACGATGAGTCCGGCACGCAGCTTTGTCTTCGGCATTGCAGGGCGGGTTCCTCCTCCGAATACCCCAAAGTGGTCATCAAACACGTAGACCGTGTCCGGATCTGCAAGATGATCTTTGTATGGTATAGATCTGATTTGCTGGCAATCTTCGTGCATCGTGCCCTTGCATCGGGGCTTGGTCCAATGCGAACCGACGTTTCCTGCCCCACAATGACTCGTGTCGCGAGGCGGTTTTATTGGCACGTCCCGTCGAGGCAGAGATCGTGTTCCTCTTATTACGGGATTTTCCGTCAATATGAGCACGTGTGACCCCACGACGGCTATTGGTATAACCCGTGTGTTTTCTAGATAAGCCTCAAATGGTCACACCGGGGACTCTTGATATTCACCCTCTTTATAAAGGGGTCGAGACCTACGCCTCCTTTTTCACCTTCATCGCGCCTTCTCGAACCTCGAGTTCTAACACCCAAAACCTAAGCTCCACCCTTCCAAAATCCTCCAATATGTCCGATCTGACCCTCAAGGCCGGTGGGTAGCCTCCTCGATTGAAGAGAAGGACGCTGCAAAGCTTAGGGAGGTCGGATACTTGACCGCAGATATCCAGCACAGGCTCCCTGCTCCAGGGCAGGTCATCTCTACGCCGGAGACCAACGAGTGTGTCGTTTTCGTCCCACACTTCCTCCGCAGTCTAGGTTTCGCCCTCGATCTCTTCGTGAGGGGGCTCATGTCCTATTATGGGCTGGATTTTCATGATCCGGCTCCCGACGCTATCCTCCATAATCGTGTGCGAGGCTTTTCTCCATGTCACCCCACACTTCGGCTTATGGCTCAAGACCTTCAATGTGACGCCGAAGATGATCGAGGGGCGACATGTGGAGTCTTGCAGTGCCGTAATAAGCGTAAAAGCGATGCCCGTGGCGGAGGGTTCTTTCCCGGAAGTATCTGATGTATGGCAGCGGAGGTGGTTCTATGTCACGGCTCCCAGAGGCACAAAGTGGGCGGCTGCCCCCGAGTTTCGCTCAGGCCCTCCATCACAGTTGGAGTCTTGGACAGACGTAGGACGGAATTGGGGACCTGCTGGTGATATACCAGTACTGCAGAATCGCATCCAGGAGCTTATTGCAAGGGATATTAATCTTGTTAGCATAATGCAAGTGATGTTGATCCAGCGGATGTTGCCGTGCCAACGCCGGCCTCTCCGGATGTGGGAGTTCAATCCGGAGGGTCCACGGACCGTCAAGCACTTCTTCGCCTGGCTCAAGAGATGTGCAAATTATTCTTCTGACGGAAAGTAAAGTGTCCGACACACCGAGGATGCGGGCCTAAGCTGTAATCCCCTAGATACCCAAGTAAGTGGCTTTGATGCCGGACACCGTGTTTTGTATTTGTTATGATTGCTTGTTCGGAAAATCATCCGTGGCCAGGAATGGCTCAGCAAGGCAGAGAGAATCAGGTGTCCGGCGCCACTTCCCGAAGGCTCGCCTGGTCCCACCATGGCCAAGATGCTTGACCGGGTGCTCAGCAAAATGCACTCAGGGGAAGACGAACGGAAGAACCAAGAAGCCGAACTTCACATGCTACGCATCCGAAGCGGGGGAATTATTGCCTCCCCTAGGGAGGATAGTCGGGAAGGGGAGGCTAAGGCCTCCTCCCGGCGCGGGAAGAAGAGGGCCGCCCCCGAACACTCGGAGACGGAGATTCCCACACCCGGGAAAAAGATAACACCAGGGGCCTCTGCCCCAATGGGCACCCTCACCGCATCGTGCCCACCAACGGGCCAGCCCTCCACCGAGCTGTAAGTTAATTTTTAATTCAAAGGTACTGCATTCCTCCTAGATCAATAACCAGGATTCGTCTTTCGTAGTCCGGCTAGCAGCCTTTCTCAACAAAGTTCGTCTTCGGGGGACCTCCCTCCGGAGATGATGGAGAGCGAGACCCCACCTACCTCTCCGGCTCGCGAAGCGGGCAACGCCGAAGTGTTGTCACGGAGGAGTCCAGATCTGCTGAAGCCGGAGGCCAACGCGTCAGCCGCCCTGAGCTCGGAGCGTTTGGCTCCCGCGAGGGGCGATGGGAAGGGTCCGACACAGTTTGATGTCCGGCCAGACGTACTGACGGGCTTACTGGAGAAAGCTGCGCTCTCGGAGGAGCACCGATCATTAATGAGCGCGGTGCTCGAGAAGATTTCGTCCGCCGCAAGCGATTTGAATGAAGCATTTGCAAGTCTGCTCAGAGGCTTTGAGGTATGTAGTGAAGAATACACTGTTTTTGGCTGTGAGGCACGCATTAGGTGTGCTCCATATAGATAGTAGCCCCTGAGACTCTGGTTGCCCGCCCTAGGGGGCAAACGGGGGATCATAAATCAATGATTGCGCTATAAATATGTGCAGGTACCTGTGAGGCCGGCCGCCGACCAGTCCGTGGAAGTTTCCGAACTGGCCAGGCAGATTCGATCGATTGATGTCGATATCACGCTGGTGAATGAGCGGCTAGACAAGTCACAAGGTATGTGCTCTGCCTTCCTTTGTATAGGAAAATATGGAGGCGGCATGATATTAATGTAATATGTTCGGACTGCAGATGGTGCTGCTGCTGTGGAGGCCCTGAGGGCAGAACTTGTCCAATCCAAGGAACAAGCTCGGGTTATCAATGCGGCTTCCCTAAAGGCGGCCGAGGAACTGAGAGTCGAACAGGCTGCTCATCGTCGAAGCGAGAAAAAGATGGCCGAAATGGCTATTGAGTTAAAAAATGCCGCTGACCGGTATGAGCTCCTTGAAAAGGAGCATAAGGATAGCTTGGCCGAGCTGGACAAGGCACGCAATGCCACCAAGGAAATATGGACCGAGCTCAGGGGTGCGCGGGAGGAGCTTCAACAGGCCGGTAAAATTGTGGCTGGAGGTTCCTACTTGTTGCGGACGAAGTTTTTCGATCCGAAGTACGCTCCCCTGGATGGGCGCTGGAGTCCTGCGGATGCGTATGCGGATTTGACGAAGAGTACGGCTGACGCTGCCAAGTTCTTCGAGGGTCAGGGTGATAAGGAGGTGGAGAAGCTTTTCTGGTCGCAATTCAATGCTCCCACTCCCCCGCTGCCATTAAATGACAAGATGGCTGCTGTAGCGGAGCTTCACAGGTTGTCCGGTCTTGCAATGAGGTCTGTGACAGACCATCTTTGGCTGGAAGGGCTTAAGCCGGACAGTTACTTTGGCGTGGTGCAGCAATTCCTTGGGGCCGTGCCTCGGATCGATGCCATGAGGAGGTCGGCGTGCATAGAGGGTGCACGGATGGCTCTTGCCCGCGTTAAAGCCTATTGGACGGATATGGAGGCCAATATTATAGCGACCAAGATCCGGCGGGGGCCAGATCCGGCGAGCACTAGTTGGCGCGAGGTCACGTAGGTGCCCGCCTAACAGAGGCGCAAAGTGCTCAAGAATGTCTTATTCGAGTGATGAGTCGAATCATTGTAAAAACAATGTTAGTTTGGTTATAAGGCTATATTTATACTTTTTGCCCGAAAGTATTATTGTGTCCCCTGTGGCCGTTTACATATATATATATATATATATATATATATATATATATATATATATATATATATATATATATATATATATATATATATATATATGAATGTTTAATCTGAAAGATAGCAGTCGTTGGCTTCATCCCCATGCAGAGCAATGCGGGGTGTTCGCAAAAATATGCTTAATCACACTTGATCCAACGCCTTGGTCCATGAAGGAGGTGATCGCACGTCGAACTAGGAAACTGGACTATATAGCTGTAACACTTTCGCTAGCCATGGGAGTTTAATGTTGGGGCTACTATGTAGCCCCGGTACCTTCAAGGCATCCGAATACGGCGCGTGTGTACATGACCGAAACGGTCCTTCCTTAACGCGGAGGGATCCTAAAGATTCCGATAAGTCTTCGAGTGGTTGAACAGTCTCTCGCTGTATCATGACAGTCAGTTTTTGGCTTTCTCTACTGAGGTGCTCATCCGGAATAACCAGTGCACAATCGCAGCAGTTCTCCTTTGGCCACCTTAGCCGATAGTAAGGCGGCACACCCAGGAGCCGGGCAAACCCAACATTTGACCAAAGACATGATTCGGAGCTGCTGCATATAAGGCCAAACTCGTGACGCCGAACACTCCCGAGGGTATTCGGACTTTATAATAGTCGATGGTCTCAAGAATGCCCATTCGTTATAAACCCTGTTTTTTCAGGTACATGCGTTAATCTGTCGTGGCGAGATGCCAAAAACGGCAGTATCCTCTATGGGTATGGGACCCATGGGATGGTCAAACAACAAGAGGCAATAAAAAAGGTTTACACAAGGGCTTAATCTAAAAATAAACCTGTTGAACGGGGCTCTGCTGCACGTCTGCGCCTTTATCTCCATTGTGCCGTATCCTGGAAGGGTATCGCGCGAACGTTGTTTGTGGAAAAAAGGAAAACTCGTACAAGAGTACAACGTAAGTACGCGGTGGATAATAAAAGTGTAAGATGTTGGCCTGCCCATAAGTTTGAGCCAACTTTGGGACTGTGTTAAGTATTTATAGCCCCTGGTGTCTACCATGGGATTATATATACGGTGCCCTGGTTCAATTTTATCCGGGCGACCGGACTCGTCTAGACGAGTCTGTGGCCTTTAATGACCAGTCATGTTTTCTTATGTTGGAGGCCGCTTATAGTCCGGCCGCGAGGGTCGTCGCTTGTTCCTCTGCGCGTGACGAGTGCTCTGTTAGTCCGCTAACGGTGATGTCGCCACGTGGACTGGGCATCTAAAGTGTAAGGTATCCATAGTGCGGTAATGCGTTGAAGCGGGGGAAGGCCGTTCTTCCGAGCACTGTGTGATAGTCGCTTTGGAAGGGTGCAATGATGAAGAGTAGTTCTTAAGCTCGAGTTGCTGGCGAGCGAATGTTACCTCCGGTCTTGCAGAGCCCTAACTTGTGGGCTTCAACGCCTGGTATCACCCCTTCAAAGGTGGTGTTTCCACTACAAAAAAAAGACACATCCGTGACATTTTGGGCCGAACGAAATTTTTTTCTGTCATACATATGACACTTCTATGACGATAATTGTGACAAAACCCGGTATCATCATAGATGTGGTGGGCTCCTACTTCTATGACAAAAAATCATGACAAAAATGGGCTTTTCGTCCTGGGCGGGCAGGAGACGCAGCTGCATGACATTCTTTGGGCCGTCCATGACGGAAAAAACCGTGGTAGAAGCGAGGGGGAGGAAAATTTCGGGGAGTTTCCGGTTACGGTGGGAGGTCGGGGGCCGAGCGATGCGCGTTTCTCTCGTACATGTACGTGCATGTGTGCGAGGCGTTGGCTCTAACTGAACCCGAGCGAGGCATTGGGCTCTAACTGAACCCGATCGATTGCACTGCAGGCTATGCGTTACTAAACCCGAGCGATCGATCGATGGCTGTTAATTGAACCCGATGGAGCGATTGCTTCGCTGCTGCTGCTGCTAATCAAGCCGATCGATTGGATGAGCGATGGCGTTGCGGGGGTTGGATGAGCGATGGCGGTGGCGTTGCCTCGGATGAACAGGACCCGTGGTGTGGAGGGTTGGATGAACGGTGAGACGGTGGAGGGTGGCCGTGGAGGGTGGTTGAACAAGACCCGTGGTATGGAGGGCTGGGCGAGCGGTAGATGGTGGAGGGTGCCCGTGGAGGGGTGGTTGAACAATGGCCGATGGAGTAAGCGGCGGTGGAGGCTGGATGAGCAGGAGCCCGTGGAGGCTGGAGGAGGTCGGCGGTAGCTTGTGGAGGCTGGAGGAGGTCGACGGTGGAGATGAACGAGATCCCATGGAGTCCTGTTTTGCGATCGCCACACCCTCCAGATGAACAGGACCCCGTTTACGACCGTGGGAGGTCCGTTTAAATCCGTTTTGCGATGCGCCACACCCTCCCGACCAACAGGACCCCGTTTGACCGTGGGAGGTCCGTTTCCTCCGTTTTTGATCGCCACACCCTCCCGATCAACAGGACCCCCGTTTCGACCGTAGGAGGTCCGTTTTGCGGTATGCCACACCCCTCCCGATCAACAAGACCCAGTTCTGAGTAGGAGGTCCGTTTCCTCCGTTGTGCGGTACGCCAGGCCTCGTTTCCATCGCCTGTTCCGTCCAAGCCCTCCTGATGAACACGACCATGCATTCCATTCTGACCCAGCCGGTTGGCTCCCCATGAACATGACGACGACGCTGTTTCTCCGTTTCGACCCAGCCATGTACGTATGCGCGAGTAGGCGTTCGAGACCCTGCCCGTATGTACGTACGTGGCCGTATTTTCTTTCTTGCACCCTCGCCGCTGTACGTACGTGTACATGCTACGTGCGCGCCTCTACATCGACCAGTATGTACGTACACGTCGACCAGAATGAGAACACTACGTATGCTTCGACCAGGTGGGTCCCGACCGCGGGCACTTCCTTACTGCGAAGATGTAGCTGGTGGGTCCCAGCGGTCGATAGAATTGTTTTGTTTTTCTTGCCGGATGCACTTCCTTGCGTGCGAAGATGTAGCTGGTGGGTCCCGGCGATCGAGGCGAATCGTTTTTTGCCCGACGCACTTCCTTGCGTCGCGAAGATGTAGCTGGTGGGTCCCAGCGGTCAAGAAAACGTTTTTTAAGTGAAATATGGTGGCCCGTACGATGGTCCCCGCTGTCAGGTGGAGGAATAATTATTTTGCACATAATAAGGAGGCACTTCCTTGCTGCGGCCGTGGACCCAGCTGTCAGCCTCTCCACGTACAGTCCATGTCCGATGGAAGCCGTTCCTTGACCGCGTTGACCACGCCGCGCTGAGACGACCAGGGCGGTGGACAATGGCGAGGCCTAGGAAGGGGACGACGCGGAGCCGGGGAAGACGCGGCAGTGGATGCCCACATGTAGAGGAGTATGAGGGTTAACTGGTTCGCTGCGGTGTGAGGCTGCCGTCGCCGCAGAATAACAGGGGGTGTGGGTGAGTAGAGGGATGGCCTGGCCAGCGGTGGGAGTAGTAGGGGCGGTGACGCCTCCGCCACATCGCAGACGGCCACGGGAGGCAGGAGCACGAGGCACGACCTGCGCTGGTTTGGACGGCTGGAGCAAGAAGACCAGAGGTTGAAGAACCACTACGGCCGTTGGATGGACATCGTACAGTCACTGGAGCTAGAATCGTGCATATTGACTAAGTTGACAAAGCCCTCCGTCCCGTCAACTTAGTAGGCCCACAAGTCAGCCTGCCACTATCTTTGGGTCCCAGCTAACGAGGAGTATTCATTTTTTTGTGCGTAATAAGGAGGCACTTCCTTGCCTGCGAAGATATAGCTGGTGGGTCCGAGCTGCAGCGGCGGTAAAGTTTTTTTCGAGAAATACAGAGGCCCTTTCGGTGGGTCCCTGATGTCACGTGGATGAATCATTATTTTGCACGTAATAAGGGGCATTTCCTTGCGTCGGCCGTGGACCCAGGTGTCGGCCTCTCCACGTCTGATCCGCCGGATGCATGTCGGTTGTTGACCATATTGACCGAGCTGCGCCGAGAGCACCAAGGCGGTGGGCGACGGCGAGGCCTAGGAAGGGGACGACGGAGGCGAGGAAGACTTCGGCGCTTGTTTCCCAGCGGAGGGAATACGATTGTACGAGGTTTACTTGGTTCGTCTGCCGTCCCGGAGAATAATAGGAGGTGTGGGTGATTAGAGGGATGGCTAGGATAACGATGGGAGTATGGTGGGGTGGTGAGGGCTGCGTGGCAGCACAGCCGGCCTGGGAGGAGGAGGCGAGCAGTCCCTTGGCGCTTGTTTGGCGGCTGGAGCAGGAAGAGCAGAGATTGAAGAAGCACGACGGCCGTTGGATGGACATCGTCACGGTCCTTTGGAGCTAGGATCGTTCATATTGACTAAGTTGACAAAGCCCTCCGTCTCCGTCAACTTAGTATGCCCTAAGTCAGCCTCCCACCATGGTGGGTCCCAGCTAGCGGGGGAGTATTCATTTTACATGCGTAATAAGGAGGCACTTCCGGTGGGTCCGAGCTGACAGCGGGGAACATTTTTTCGTGAAATCGGTGGTCCGTCCGGTGGGTCCCAGCAGTCGAGGCAAGCGTTTTTTTAGCGAAATCGGAGGCCCGTCTGGTGGGTCCCAGCAGTCAGGGGGGAAACGTTATTTCCGCGAAATACTGGTGGCCCATCCGGTGGGTCCCTGCTGTCCGGTTGAGGAATAATTATTTTGCGCGTAATAAGGAGGCACTTCCTTGCGGCTGCCGTGGACCCGGTGTCGCCCTCTCCGCGTCAAAGATTTTCTCCGATGGAAGTCGATCGTTGACCACATTGACCACGCCGCGCCGAGAGCACCACGGCGGTGGGCGACGGCGAGCCTAGGAAGGGACGACGGGCCGAGGAAGACGTGGCGCGGGATGCCCACGCCGAGAGGAGCACAAGGGTTCACCGGTTGGTGTAGTGTGAGGCTGCCGTCGCAGTAATAACAGCGAGAGGGTGAGTGGAGGGATGGCCCGGCCAGCGGTGGGAGTAGTATGGGGCGGTGAGGCCTCCGCGGCAAAGACAACGGCCACGGGAGGCAGGAGCATGCGGACACAACCGGCGCTGCTTTGGGCGGCCGGGGCAAGAAGATCGAGGGTTGAAGAAGCATCTGCGGCGTTGGATGGACATCGTTGACCACGCCACGCCGAGAGCACCAGGGCGGTGGACGACGGCGAGGCCTACTGAAGGGAGCGACATGGGCGGGGTAAGACACGGCGGTGGCTGCCTGCTGATGGAGAATCTGAGGTTGATTGGTTCGGCTCCGTCGCGGAAAATAACAGGAGGTGTGGGTGAGTAGAGGATAGACAGGCCAGGGATGCGAGTATGATGGGGCCGTGAGGCCTGCTGGCAGCATTGCCGGCCACGGAGGCGGGAGCAAAGCGGTTCCGACAAATACTGGTTTGGTGGTGGGGGCAGGAAGATCGAGATCGAAGAAGACGATTGCCGTTAGATTGACATCTAACGGTCGGCGATTAGTAGAGTCGATTGTTGACTAAGTTTCTTTTTGCGAAACCTTGTGTACGCATGAACTTGGTAGGCCCACAAGTCAGCCTCCAAATCTGTGGCAGACAACATAAAGCCCATTTGCTATTTTTTATAATTTGCAGCTCATTTACTAATTCTCAAGTAATTTATTACAGCCCATTTTCTGCCCAGGACCACGGTCAAAAAGTTCAACCTTATTTTGCATATTTCGGTGGAGTCCGAACTGTTGTAATCCCGAAATGATAAAAAAAAATTAAGAACTTATTGATTTTCCAAAAAATCGTTTTGTTTTTGTGAGCAAATAAGACGTGGGACAATTGAGTTGGTTTAAGGGAAAACCAGTGGTAAAAAAATCAGCGCTGGGTGGGAAAAATCAACAAAAATAAGGATGTAAATATGAAAAGGGAATTTCATGCGTTTTCAATATAATGATACGTGTATATGAACTAATAAAACTATAGGTAGAGATTAGAAAACGGATGTAGGACATGCGTTTCAAGAGGAAAATAGAACTGGGCTGTGTGTTTGATTCAGTAAAAAAATACTGCCCGCGGATGTTGTAAGACAAAATATAACTAACGCTGGCGGGCCAGAGGCCAGTAGATACCTGCTGGATCTTTGTGCCCCGTTGTCATCATCGGTTGGGCCTATTAAAACCAAAACCAACCCTGGGCAGTCTGCAGCCCGGTTGAAACTTGCTCGACCTGAAAAAACAATATACGTGCTCAATAAACAAGAGAATTCTGCAAGTACAGACTGATAACTGGGATGCAGCACGGATTTTTTTTATTGTGATAATAAGTGCATGCACTTGTTTCGGAAAAATTGGAGAACTAGGAATTCGAACGGCGGGTGCTTATGCTACCCATCAAATAAAAATCAGGTGCCTGAAAATTCGTTTCGAAACAAATGATTCAGCTTTATATCCATGCCGACCCTCGGCATGATGGTTGAAAGCAAATGCAAGTTCATACCAAAAGATCGTTAACAACAATACCAACTTGCGGACGACAAGGTAGTACAACTACCAATACCTAACTAACTTATAATATTTTTACAACAGACCCTAGTGTTCGTCTGGTAGAAAATCTTGCAGAGGACCAGTTCCCGCTCCTTCTCTTGCTCCAGGTCCCCGAGGTGGTACTGGTGCATCACCCAGTTGGTCCTCTGCTGGTCGAAGTTCTTGTTGGTGTGCAGCACCAGAACCTTTTTTGCTACCCGTCTGCCGGCCGTTGACCATCACCGGCAAGGTATTTCCGGTCTTGTGCCACATCGCGTGCATGCCGCACTCCGACTGTATCTTGCGACGCATCCACGTGCCCCTTTTGAACACCCTGTAATTGCGCTGGAAGAATTGCTTCCTTAGGCCACTTAGTGTGATACCTGCAGTATTGTGGAATACAGGTTTTAGTGTATGTAGTTGGCATTTTCATAACATCTTTGGCATGTTGCAGTCACTTGTTTCACTTTTTATTAACTGTCAAATTGTAATTGCTTCACTAGGTCTGCGTCTAAAAATACAAATAGAGCTATAAACAAAGGAATATGTTTGTGCAAGTAGACGGCCGATCGGTGTCTTACCTGGAAGTTTCTCAGGTTGGGTGTAGCATATGCTTTGTGCTCGCCGTCGATGGTTGGTATGAACAAATCGATGAGAGACTGAAATCTCGAGTTATCGGCACTCACTTTGGCCTCAAGGTGCTCGATCATCTTCGATCCGTGGATCGAACTTGACGCCACCCGCAGCACCGACCAATCCTTCTTCGACTTGCATCGGTAATTCTAGTTATATGGTACTCAATGTATGATCAATCGATGTTTTAAGTGAATGATGAAAGATTTGACGAGATAAGTGGTACTCCAAATCTGAAGTCCGATATACCCGAACACGCCGCCGGGATTCTTGTGTCACCTCACGCGCAGCGTGTTGTCACGTCAATTCAATGTGTGGACATGATGAATAATTTGACCGACGTATACTAGTACTGCTACTGTACTACTTACTAGTCGTATTTAGTGTCACAATTTATACATAGGTTTAATTAACTGAGCTATTTTGTTACTAGTAACAGAATATTATTCTTTTACCCCCGGCTCTATAAGGGGGGAGATCACCTGTCGAATAACTTTTCGGGCCGAAAACAAATAAGAAAAAGAAAACCCAACCGTCCCCAACGCTCACCCCTCGACCAGATCCCACTTCCCGAGCTCGCGGCCGCCCCATCTCCTCCCCAGCACGCCGCCGCCCGGCCTTCTCCCCGTGCTCACGACCGCCCCTTCTCCTCCCAAGCACGCTGTCGCCCGGCCTGCTCCCTGAGCTCGCCGCCGCCCCATCTCCTCCCCAGCGCACTGCCGCCCGGCCTCATCCCCGAGCTCGCGGTTCTCATGACCGCCCCGTCTCCTCCCCAGCACACCGCCGCCCGGCCTGCTCCCCGAGCTCGCCGCCACCCGGTCTCCTCCCCAAGCTCACCGCCGCACGGCTCCCTCCCCGGCGCGTCGCCGCCCAGCTCTCTCCCCGAGCGCGCCACCACACTCTCCTCCCCCCTGCACCACGACCTCGATTCCCCGCCATACGCTCCCCACCGGCGACCGGAGTTGACCGCCCGGCGCTCCCTCCAGCGATCTCCTCCTCTACGACGCCACCGCCCGCATGCCCGCTCTCTGCTGCCCCTTGGGGACGATTTGTGTGTATTATGGCAGCTCAACAAGACGAACGAGGAACCTCCCGAGCGCAGCAACTCGTCCGTCCTAGTTGAGCCCTGGGCATCGTCCACCCTGGTGGCCACCAAGCTGCAGTTCTTTCTTTCACCTGCCAATAACCTTGTGCATGTATATTGTTTTGTTCCTCACATTTTCAGTAATGACTGCCCCAACTGGCAAGCGTTGATGACTAGTGCCCTCCGTACTGCCACCACAACTGCATGAGTGAGTTGAGTTTTCGTGGGGCTGATCTGTGGCCTGTACGAGGTAGTTCTCTGGTTTTTTACCGGTGCATGTTCATGAGAAAATTCAAAACGTGTAGTTGTTTCCTGCTTTTCTATAACACTTGGTAGATTGCTCTCCAGAAACAATATGTGTTCGTGAATTTGCTACTGGTGTAGCAGCCCAATATGTTTTTTTTCTCTGTTTTGCTCGATTGATATCGGCCACTACAAGTCCTTTTCTCCAGCCATGATAGAGATCCATTCATATAAGTTGTTCTATGTTTTCACATTCAGATATACTAGTTGATCTGCTGAAAGATATGATATGTGTACTGCTGATAATCTCAAACATGTTTTACTTGACTTTAGAAAACATGTAATCTTGTTGTGCTGATTTGCAATGTCTCCAGCAGTACTACTTCTCCATGACGAGAAGGACGACGCCACCATGCGTGCTCGGCCGTGGCGTGCACACTCTCCTTTCTTTCTCCTTCCGATGCGGTGAGGTGCTCCAGCAAGCGGCCTCTGGTGGGATCCGCAGATCAGCCCCCATCTTTCACCTCCCCTACTCTCCCCTTCAGCAGGAGCAACACCGGAAGGAGCTCAAAGTAAAACGAGGACGGCTGTAGCGACCGTGCAGTTCGACCTCTCCTGCCCGACAAGTTCCCACCATGCATTTTTGTGTGTGTAGAATTTCGTCTAATCTAGTTCGTGAATTTGGTCTACTTGTGTAAATCTGTCAGTTCAAGACAAGTACCTTCTGATGCTAGAAATTAAGTCCTTTGTGAATATTGCTTGTTTCGGAAAGAAATAGACTTTGTAACTGCATCACATGGTGTACTGATCAACATAAACATGGTGTATTGAACGAAACATACACATTCTATCTATTTAGCCGTGAGAAACATTTAAAAAACGTTTTATATGCACAACAAAAATTGAGTCTTTGATCCAGGAATACACACACCCAATGCCACTTCAAATAGATAGATGGCCACCTCCTAGATGTATGTAATTCAAAGTTCCAAACCCAATGTAAACTGCTCCTGCTGCTTAACACAAGAAAAATCACTAATTTGGACTGAGGAATATACTACTTATTGTCATGATCTATTGAAGCCATGATCCGCTGTAGCATTCGAATCCCTTCAATTCACTTCTAACTTTCTCGACAAGTTCAGTGTGTGTAATGGAAAAAACAAAAATATAATAGTTTAGTTCACTTCAACCAGTTGATATTGGATTATATTGGTTGATTGCAAAATACTTTGTTGTTTGCCTATCGCCGTGGCCCTGTGCCCTCACCATCACCATAGCCCCTCCTTTTCACGCTGTTGCATCGTGCACTCACCACGCCGTGTGTGGCATCCTCCCGGCGAAGAGCCCGCGCTGGCAACACACACTGTGCCACAGGCCAAATTTTCGGCGGCACCCTCCGACGCTGCAGCGCACAGGCCGTCCACCTATGCCACCCCAGGCCGTTCACCACTGCGAAGAGAGCCTGTTCAACTACGTGATAGAGAATTTATGTACCAGCCTTAATATTAGTTCTATGTGTAATCTAGCGTCCATCCATGAAAAATCACAGAATAGTTGGTGTGTGTGCAGAAATATCGTCAGTGCAAGTTTTAAAATTCTGTAAGTTTAGATATATCACCTAAAAAATTGATGTAGAGCTCTTCAGTTTGACCATTTTCAATTCGTGTGGAGCTTGTCAGTTCGACAATTTTTCATCCCGTGTGGAGCTAGTCATTGTTTTAGGTTGCGCCTGGTTGTACCAAATGCTTGCACTTCTCTGAACTGAGAGTATGCTTGAGTTTCCTATTCCTTCTAATCTTAATAAAGTGAATTGTTTTGGAGCTGGACTGAACCAGGTTATCTTGATAGGAGTCTAGTGTTAGTTACTAAATTCTAGTCAGAGTAGTGTAATCAAAGGAATGTAGATAACTTGTGTCCTGGTATCACTTGTACAATTGTGTTGTTGTGCTGCACACTTGTACTCACATATTATTATGCTGCGATACTAGTTCTGAACATTTTGTTATGTATGTCACATGCAGGTTTCTCCCCATTCTTCTCGTCTTCATACTATGCCTTTCATACCTTTATATATAAAAAAAGCTCAGTCAGAAACTACAGATTTGCCCAGAGCCTTGACCTAGGAAATTCTGAATATAACTTCAAAGAAGTATGAAATGCACTGTAGTATATAAAGCCTTGTTCATCATTGGATTCTGATACTAGAATCTAGAGTAAGAAATCAAGATTGTAATATGTAGGCGCAAGAACATGACTCCCTACTTGAAATGAGTACTTTTTTGTTTCAATTAATACTTCTTACTCTGAATTCCAAAAGTGGATGCACGTAAGTACAACTTAGTAGACTACTAGTAGTACATCCGTATGTAAAGGATGATGTAATTACCACAGCCTCAATGATTATAGTATTTGGGATGCTCAGCATTTTTCACATCCATCTCTACTGAATTATGTTAGTATTTTTCAGTTCATCTTTGAAATTTCGGTCCATTTTCTTTTTGCAGGATGCGTCAAAAAATAAAATAAAAGGCAGCAGCTCAAAAAGATGAATATTGGAAGTCCATTGCTATCTTGAGGTCTGTTACCCTTCAACTTATAGACATATATGCTCAGTTATTGTTGTGTAACATAGAGCTACCATGTACGTTCATGCTCCTTCACTTGTGTATATTCAGTTCAACATTTGGTGATTCTTCAGGTCCCCTTAGCTGGCATTTTCAATTCATCTTGCAGGTGATGGGGCTCCCCTTCAGTTCATCTTGCAGGTGTTTTGGGTAGTACAAAATACATCACCATAGTTAGTACAACAAGGATGGCTTGGTAGTCGCTGTGATTCCTTGCAGTGGCCAAATCCCGGTGCCACTCGTGATCTCCACCTCCATCAGCTCCACCTCGTCGTAGAAATCAGTCCAGAGGAGGAGGTGTAGCTGGTCCACCCGGTCCACTCAGTTTTTCTTTCAACATTTTCTTTGTGATGCATGCTCACTGATGGATCAGCAACTATTTATTGATATGGAGATGCGCCCCTGCTTTTTTTCTGGAAAGACAAGATGCCTTTGCATACTTCAAAGTTGCTGCTTGCTCCCACCAGTCAATTGCGCAAGTTCAGTGGGTGTCATCGAGCATGTTCAAAAGTATGCCCTTTGTGCAAAAGTGTGAATTTTTCTCAGTATTTGTATATTTCATTTGGCAGAGGCTTCATGTGATCTTGTGGAGCTTTATAAAATGTACTCTCATTACACTTTTAAGGCCCTATAGTTCATTATATCATACATGTGTGGCCATTCAGTATGTATTACAGGATCAGTTCTTGAAAAAGAAGAACACATACATAGTTTGGTCAAAAAGAATGATGTTCAATAGTGCTCTCTCCTGCCTATTTTGGCTGATGTCCACAAATGAACAAACAATTGTCAGAAATTGTTCTATTATTACTGGCATATAAGTACAAAAACAAAGTTGAACATGAGGTCCTACATAGGCTTTGGAAAAATGCTAAAAATCACGAAAATTCAAAAAAGTCAAGTTCAAGTGGTAAAATAAGAGAAGTCCAGAACATCATCAAAACAAAGTTGAGTTAAAAAAAATGAAACACACACCATTTTCTTTTTGTTAAAAGTATTATTCAGTTCAACGATATAAACCATGCAAGTTCGGAGACGCAAATACCGTAAATTATTGAAAAGCTACGAGGAAAATCATACCGAATAACACAGAGTAAAGTCTTGTATGTTAAAACACGCTCAGTACAAAACTATATGGTCATCAGTTCAAGTACTCTTTTCTCGGAACCTTTCAAAATTACTCTCTGAAGAATACATCAGTACATATGCACACGTAGATCAGTACAAGTACTCTGTTTTTTCTGACGAAAAAACAGCCCGATGGGTCTCACCGTAATCCAAATTACTCTTCAACGGTTGCGAATTTGAGAAAACGTTCAACATGACTAAGTTTTGTATTTTTGATACCTTTCTAACAGTATATTATTTGCCTCATTTCGACAAACTTTTAGAAAAATCACGTTCGAAATCAAATTTGACCGTATTCGAATTCGTTTTTAAATCATAAGGAACTAGAAAAACATTTCAATACGAAAAAGTTGCACATTTTCCGTAGCTTTCCAACGCCGTATTATTTGCGCCAATCTGACAAACAGTTTGCAAAAAATCGCGAAAATATATTTCACCCAGAATTTCATCGTTTTTCAAATTACTTTTAAATCGTATAGAATTAGAAAAAACAATATATACATGGAATATGCGGATTTTCACTGGCTTTCCAACTCCATCTTATTTGCTCAATTCCGACAAACCGTTTGAAAATTGAGTCCAAAATATGATTCACGTTTTCGGTTTTGAAAAAAACGGTTTTATCAAAACTGCTCTTAAACCGTGATGATTTTGCATAAAATTCCTATATATTTGTAATGTAGATGTCAAGAGCTTTTCAACGGTATAGTACACACCCCATTCCGAGGAAAACACGATCAGTTCGACCAGATGAAAATCATCAGTACAACCACCTGAAACCATCAGTTCAAGTAGGGTAATAGAGAATAATATTACATTACAGCGTATGAAATAACCAGAGATGTGTGTGTGTGTGTGTGTGTGTGTGTGTGTATATATATATATATATATATATATATATATATATATATATATATATATATATATATATATATATATATATATATATATATATATATATATATATATATATATATATATATATATATACTACAGATCTCCATCATCATTATCAATACATCCTACGCAGGTGAGTTAGGATGCACTTGATCTTAGGAAGGTATCTATCCTTCAAACCGAGGAGTGATTCAAACTAAAACAAGACATAATATCCAACAAAAGAGGGTCATGCTACAGGGCGTAATACATGGCTCGGTCTAGATATCAAAGCACGAATCAAGTTGTGCATATTTGTTGTTGGCATGAACCACATCGCCACATGTCGGGTTTGCAAAAGCCATCCATCGCATGGAAGCTTGATGCCTTTCACACATCAAGATTGCACGCAACAAGCTGTGTCGATTTAATCTCTGGATATGGTGATTCATGAAACCCATGGTATGATGTGTAAACACAGCCCCCCCCCCCTCGCGAATGGAAGTTGCGTTGCACAGTAATCATCGCCGGTGATATGATCGATGATTGGTTAGATTATCGGATAATTGAGCCCGAGGAACAAGGAGTGGTTGCTGAGGCTGTAAACCCGCCTCCAGTTGAATACGCCTGGCCCAAAGGAGTTAGGATCTTTCTCGAACACGAAGCAGCCATAGCCATCAATGTCACGAACGCCCCACGCATTGTACTGCATGTGGTTTGATGTAATGTTTGGTCAATTTGGTACGTGCGAATGAGCATCAAATGGCCGCCGTCAGCTGAACGAGCGATAAACCACCACCCATCGGCTGGTATGATTCCAGGTCCTGGAATCATGAAGGCCAGCGCATTTGCGTCTGCTGCAACAATTCAAATTGGAGACCTAAAGGACAAAAATAAACAATCATGTTCAGAGTATGTGTGGAATTAAGATTATTATAACAGTGACACATATCATAGACAGAGAATTGCAATGCCGTGGTCATAATCATACCCCAAGTTAAAGAAATAAGCCAATGGCTTTCATATTCTAGCAACATGTCATGGTTCAAACATCATGTAACAATGAGAGGAAAACAGCTATGACAGCGCCTACTCATATTCTACCATAGAACTTACTACTACTGTTCTCATATCAACTCTAAGCAATAACATGCGTTGTTATAAAAATCTTGTAAATAAGAGTAACATATAGCAATCATGATGTTATGCTCATAATATGTATTCTAACAATCATTAGATGCCAATCGTTCTCATATCAACTCTAACAATAACATGTGCGGTCATAAAAATCTAGGAAGAGGAACACATAGCAATGATGTGGTTATAGACATGCTATGCATTCTAAATTTGTAACAAATGAACAGGCAGTCGTATTGATAAGGTAAAGATGAGATGATATAGAACAATTACACGATGATAGATTCCACCCGTATAGGCAGCCAATCAAAAGGCCGATCGACAGTAAATGATGCCATCATGCACTATAGCATCGTATGTAAATGTTGCCTCAACAGGATTGATGATGAGCCATAACCATGTATGGTGACCGGATTCCAGATAGACTAATCCCATGTTGAACAAGGCAATGAGCTTGTAATCCATGTAGCCTTCTGATGGTGTGGGCACTTCGCAGATTACAACTTTCTGCAAACAGAGGTCGAGCCAAAAGCTTGACGCGTCTCGTGCGTAGTAGGTAGGAGTGTCCAGCGGGCCACGAGGCTCGATGTCGGCGGTATCCAACAATGGAAGGGTGATCTCTCGCTGGGTGTAGATATCCACGAGACGCCACGGACTACCGGTGTGGTGGATGAGGGCGATCGATTGGCCTTCATGCCCGCCCGAAGAGTGGCCGCGCATGAAGGACAGGTGGGCGGTAGTTGTAGCATGTCGAGGGCACCACGGCAACCTCCGTAGGATCATCAAGTCGGTGTCTGGGCCACCTGCGAGGATCGGGCATCGACAAGCGGGTGTCTTCAAAAGAGCCGGCGGTTGCGAGCAGTAGACGGTACAAAGACACCGAGCATGCGGCCAGACGGACGGTGCTAAGTAGGTCCATACGACTACAGATCTGCTCCAAGAGAACATCGGGAAGGGAATTCCAATCGCGGCTCTGCGTGTCAGTCGGTTCTGCCATTGGGGTTTTCGTGCTGCGAGCCAGCGGGAAGAGGATTCGGCAGGCGAGCGAAGAAGCTTCTCCTCGTGTGGCGAAAGCAAAGGAGCGGGGATAGGTACGCCGAGCTACCAAGGAAGATGGCGCGCGAGCGGCGGTGGCGGGGTAAATGGTGTCTGCGGCGACGATGGGGAAGAGAGGAGGAAGAAGAGGGAAGACGGGAAGAAAGTGCATTACATCTCAATTCTACTAGTACTACTACCAGGATATACCGTCCTTCGGAGTGTAAATAGTTACACCGATGACATGTGGGTCTACCACAAGAGGGCCCATATGTCGGTTAGTGGAGGACAGAGGTGCGTAGGCGTATTTGCGGAAGCGTGCTCTACTGGCAAACATTATGGAAGTACTGGGTAAGGCTGATTTAGTAACAACAACATGCTGGTTCAGCTTATTAATTACGTGTCCCATCTGCTGCAGCGTGTATTGTCACTTCACTGCGAAGACTAGTTGAATAGTTCTCTCTGACCGAGATGGGGAATAATGGATCGCGAGGACTTCCTTTCTACAGTATCCCTATGCCTCTACGCTCACTTCACTCATTTTGCTCCGTACCTAGTCACTTGTTGAAATCTGTAGAAAGACAAATACTCCGTATTTGGGAACAGAGGGAGGCTTTTAGTCCATACTATTTGGGAACAGAGGAAGTATCACCATATGGAGGGAACAGAGGAAGCTTGAAATATGAACATGTCAATGGCAGGGAGTAAGCCCCATGCATGCATGCATGCAACATGCAACACTCACACGTACACATGGACGCACGCAACACTCACGCACCCATGCGGCACACAGCACACGACGCAACACACACAGCTCACGCTCAAGTGCTGAACCTACTCCCTACGTCCGTGAAAGATTGTACATTTAGAGATTTACACATTGACAAGGGCATAATTAACGCCCAAAAGTAGCGGACTTATGTGTGCATGCGACCATTGAGATAAGAAGATTAAATGAAGGCCGTTGCATGCTGTAATTAAGGATAGACATGTAGCCTATACCTACAGCACAAGTTGGTGCATTAGCCAATCAATATCGATTTAGATTAAAGGCTAAATGCATTGGAAGTGTAGATGTACATTATGTACCACGCTCTTTGTTTTGTAGCCGATGTACACTCTTTGTTGGAAGACCGAGGAGGACACGTGCATGCACTCACATGCACAGCCAGGCGGTTCGCAAGGGTTGGACTCATGTCGCTACCAGTAAAGTTTTGTTTAACTGATTTCTTTGCTCGCCAACCGGCAGGTGGGACCCGAAACCAAGTGACAATTTAACCAGTCAACAAAGTGCCACGTCGACTATGTGGCGGTCAAGAGGGTGCAATACAGGTTTCACGATGAGCTAGTGATCGATAATCGCCGCAAAACTATATATAGTGACCGTAAAGAGCGTATTATTACATCGCTGACCTCCAGGTGTATTTTCTCGTTTCAAATTAAGCCATATTAATCGGAAAGGGCGCAGTTTGGACTACTACTAGTACTAGTACTCCTTTGATGTGTCCCGTCAACTCGCCGAACAAGGAGAAGCTTACTTACTACGCCTCTCCCTCACCCATGCGTGCGGTGGTTCGCAGGACGAGGAGAGGGTTTTGACTACAGGGCCCCCTCCCTCTCCCTCCCTCTCCCTCTCCCTCGCCCTCACCCTCGCCCTCGCGGTGGACGTGCAGCAGTTCAACCGGTGTCAGATTGCCAGAAGCATATTGTACTATAGTATCATCATTGTTGGACCTTCCGAAGAGGCGAGGAGCCAAGTGCAAGGTTCACACGAGTACGAACTGTTGAACCTCCCGAAGAGGCAAAGAGCCAAGCGCAAGGTTTTATAGGAGTTGTCGCCCTAGTAGGAGTGTACTACAACTATAGCGAACGATGCTACTGTGTGATGCCGCCACATCACGTATATCCAAAGTTGTCCCACCTTTTTTTCTCAAAGAGCGTGTTGGAGCCCGTGCAATAACCACACAAGTTGCACGTACACATAACACATTTACTAGTAATAAATTCTAAAGGACAAATGCCAGTATGCCACACAAGTTCATCTCCAATTCATGTGATAAATTTGTGCACGACTAGTCTACATATATTCACAGCGCTACCGTTCACAATTACCGTACTCCACTTACACGTTATAGATGGACTACATGCATGTCCTTCTCCAGGTTCCAGTCCCAGGTGTTCTTCATAGATGGCACGATCCATAGCGGTGGGCAACGAGAATCATTGTCGTAGCTTTCTAGTCCGGTTCCACACGATGGAGACTCATCCAACCTGAAGCGGCATAAATCAGGGATAGCGTGTCCCAGCATGTCTATCATCCGGCGGTGCGCAATGAAGACACAACCATGCTTCATGAACGGCAGGCCTTCCGTGTCGTGCACGGAAGGTGGCATCCGCTTTACAATGGGGTAGATGTCCCCGATGAAAAGCGAGTACTCTCCAAGAGTGTTCCTCGGCACCCACGTAGCATCACGGGGGTCGAACTCGGCGCCGTTCATCTGGTACACACGGCATCCCAGATCAGGACACATGGTGACGTACATAGTCAAGGTCCATGCATAATAATGTTGTGCTCAAATATAGCGGTCGAATACTGCAGCAAATAGTACTACTCGGTATAGAGGAAGTAAAATAACGGCTTATTATATATAGCCACTCTTGGCTACATGGATGAGATAGTAAGACATGGAAAAACAAAAATGGTGGCAGCTAGTGGGTTCAAGTCTTCAAGGGCCTAGCTAGCTATCGCGTCCTCCAAGGTAAAAAGTACTCCTACTAGTACTACTAAGTATACTACTAGTATAACAATGAAAGAGAAGGCGAGAGGGTTAAAAAATGGAATACCTGGGTAGATGGTGACGGTTCGATCATGGTAGATTGTGTGACCATGTTGCACATCAGTAGTACCATGGGTAACGACTGCTAAGATAGTTGATCCCAATATGCCAAAGTCAGCTACAAGGTTCTAGGTTAGACCGAATCGCGGATGCAAATGCACATCCAGGATCGGCGATCTTATTTGATCGGGGGATGACTGGTCCCTGCAAAATAATGGAGTACCGTTAGGGATGCAAATGATGGTTCGTGCATTCCGTTTGTAATCTCCCGTACCATAGGATGGAAACCAGATGAAACAAGTCCCCTGGCTTGTCACCGCGAAGAAGCGTCCTAGATGGCGCACGGCGTCTTCGAACGTGTAGGGGTACAAATCTGCCGTCACCAACATGCGCCAGCCTCTGCTGTTACTGCGTCTTGCATTGATGGCAATCCTTATGTCGAACACCGCGATGAGATAGTAATCGTCGTAGCCGCGTCACTTTGTCGGCGGGTCCGCAATTGCTATCTTCTTCAATCTCATGTAGGCATCATCATACGTATTCAAGCCCAGCCAGTCCGGAAGGCCGATCCCAATGGTGGAGAAGGGTTCACTACGAACGGCCGCCCGCTTGTGGATGTTGTGCAAAATGATGGTCGTATCCGGCCGGAGGTATGCAAGCCAATCTTTGTTGGCACCGACCCAGACCTATATATAAGACGACTGGCAGCGGAGAAATTATGGGATGGAATGGAATAACTAAGTACTACATGACCAAACTCCATTACTGACCTGCTCATCGGACAAAATCTGACTACCTCTCAACGTCGGCAACTCTAGCGGAGTCAACGTGCAACCATGGCCAGGGAGCGGTGGACTGTTCGAAGGATTGTCCCATAGAAGAACCTTATCCTCGAGGACGCATGGAAGACCAACAAGCATGGCCTTTTCCCAAGCCTGTTTAAGCAGCGTCTTGAAAAAGTTGGTGCAGGAAGCACCGAGTCTTGCGGCGGCGAGGACGTCGGAGCGGCGTGCTATTTCTCCCAGAGGATCATCACCCAAGGTCTCCAAGCCCCGACGAGGAGGAGAACCGCCTGGCGAATCCATGGGAGCAGCGACGAACTGCCTTCTCTTCGGGGGGAGGGGAACTGGCAAGGAGGAGATAAGAGCGTAGTAACCGCAGGGCCTCGTCCCTTCCAACTATAGATCGTTCCTCAGCGAAGGGGTGAGGCTATTATTTATTACTAGTAGTAGCATTATGGAACGTTATGGGATTGCATTATACTGTAAATAATAGCACTAGTAAGAAATTTTTTTGGCACTAGGTAGTAGTTTTTGGCGTGGATTAAGAAATTTGGATATGTTTTTGCCATTTTTTTGTACACGCCAACTAGTGTCAAAAAACGTCTTACATTATGTGACGGAGGAGTACGTATTCGCATCAGTAGCAGATACAAGACTACTTTTCTCAACTAGTAGTGCGATGTACTGTACTTCTAGTCTAGTCTAGTATAGTGCACCAGTTTTGAACTCTTGAATCTCAGGGCCAAGGAGCTACAGTTGGAAGTGGAGGGTACTACTGTTCTCTAGAACCATCTCTGTACTATCAATGCAGGGGAAGTACACCTGCGTAGTGGCCTAGTGGGTACTCTCGGTGCTATATTCAGCCGCTCCTCTCACATAGGAGTAGCTGGCCTACTCAGCCGCTCCTCTCACGCACACACTAGCAGCCTGTTTATCGCTGATTTGTTCTTTGAGGCAGAACATTTGAGTTATTTGATATAGCGAGACTAGGCTTTTCGCTTCCTGTGGAGGTGTAATGGATCTCGTCGAACTTTGTTAGTACTAGTTCCTTCTTTATGAATGAGATGAAGCAAAGCTTTTGCCTCCGTTTAAAAAAACACTTCAAGAGGAATTTCTTTTATAGTAGAGCCGATAATGGAGTGAAGTCCATGCGTGCGCCACAAGCTCTGAGTAGTAGTAGAGCACTTTACGTGCGGAGCCATATTGCACAGTTCCCAATGCCCCGCCAGCTTTTCCCGGCTCCTCGGGCTTAATTGGGAGGCGCTTAGTTTAAATATGCTACTAGCTTATGAGGAAGCTGCAAGCGAGGTGCGGCTAGGGCGGGCACGCGAGCCACGGGATGCTGGGAAGGAAAACCCGTTCACGTGGCTAGGCTGTCCAGTGCACCCAGATTGTGGGGCCGCACGTCCTTTCGACTTCAAAACTCAAACTACCCGTGTAAAATATGGCTCGCAGCAAAGTGTAGTAGTACTATTTCTAAAAAAAGGCCGTCGTGCGTTCAGCCGGGATCGAACCCACAAAACGAGGTATACACTCCCGCGACCACTAGTAGTACTCGTTGGAGTACAACGCAACCTAGAATCGCCTTTTGTCGCTAGTAGTACGTACATTTCCTTACAAGAAACCCCTAATAATGCAAGAAACCACTAAAATGCCAAGAAACTACTACCACTTGCATACGTGGCAGACTTAAGATAAGACTACCTTATCAACCATTGTACATGCTCTTACCAACAAAAATCCTCGAGTGACCTCCTACCTCCGGCCTGTCCACCTAGTCATCCTCGGCCATGGGACGCAGCTACCCCCGCCGGCAGAAGGCGAGGTCAAAACCGCCGGCGGTGTGGAGCCCATGTTGTGGCAGCCTAGATGCCAGCTCCGTCCGGGCTCATGCCGCTAGCTAGCCAAGATAGCTCTGTCCCAGCTACTTGTCTCAAGGTTTGCTAGCTAGATTAGCACGGCAGGGCGGCGGCGGCTTGCTCATGCAGCAGGCCAGGCCAACCATCTGCTCGAGCGAAGGCCAGCGCGACGGCTTGCTCGCTCGTGAGTCACGCTCGGGCCAGCCTGCCAACTCGTGCGGAGGCCAGCGCGGCGTCCGGCCCGTCCGGCGGAGCGGCGGCCAACTCGCTCATCACCGACGCCACCGACAAACACGCATCAAGATCTGTTTGAAGTAATGTTCAGGAAAATAATGATTTGAGGGGAATAACAGGATAGAAGGTCGATGTGGGTCCTCGTGTCAACGGTCAAACAAAATGTGTTGGTTTAAGCTGCCTCACAAGACGGGCGTGGGCCAACCCTGTCATAAATGGGTTTAAATGAACCTAATCGGTAGGAGTACTAGGTAGTAGTTTTTGGCATGGGTTAAGAAATTTTGGGTATATTTTTGCTATTTTTTGTACAATAGATTCTTCCTAGGGCTGGTTGAAAGTGGTAGTTTTTTGTTAAATACATATTGTAAGTAGGAGTGAAAGTTAAGCTTTGGAAGCCAATAAGCAAGGCTAGTTACATAGTGCATATGTGTACATGATTGAAAGTAAATATCAACCATGAGTGACTAATATCTTGATAGAAAACTCGAAACTATGGAATACTAGGAAAAAAATGCATGGTTGGAAATACTGGCAATGTTCATGTTCGTTGAAACGAATCATAATTAGAATAATACTTATTCACAAACTTGGTACAAAACACTCTAATTTTGATATACATATGTTTCAATTAGAATATATTCCTTGGGCTGCTTTGGTGAGGTCAGGGAGGGATGTGGTTGGTTTTAAGATACTAATTATGGGTTTTTCTGCAAATTGGTTAATTATGGGTTTTTCTGCAAATTGGTAGACAAGTGGGATGTTGGTGAGAAAAGGCAACAACTTACCTCGCAATCCTTAGATGTAGATCTAATGGTCGAAACGACGGATGGCGCATACACCAAAGATCACCAACTTAGTCTTGTGTAGGAGTATTAGCAAGATCCGTGCATTGCACGGAACATCAAGATGCATTTTTTATAAAACACTTGTTGTGATTGACCCTTGCGGAGTAATCCCATGTGTAAAACTAATGATATCTCGAGAAATATGAGAT
Organism: Aegilops longissima; assembly: GCA_021605205.1. Lineage (NCBI taxonomy): Eukaryota > Viridiplantae > Streptophyta > Magnoliopsida > Poales > Poaceae > Aegilops > Aegilops longissima. The sequence goes on along the minus strand of CM038678.1, from coordinate 551,950,333 downwards.
AAGGTGAAGAGGAGTGGGGTGTGGTGGTGGTTGGTGGTCTGACCGAGCGGAGGCATGGGGATTGATGACACCGGCAATGACCACCAACAGCCAGCTTTGTTCCAGAGGCTTCCTTTCTTAATTGCTCAACAATGAGGTTTGTTGGAGATAGGATGAACGAGGGAAGGCCTTGTCTGCAAATGTGGAGAGGGGTGCGGTATCTTTTAGTTTAATTTCCATCCATCGATATAGATTGGACGGTCTATATTGCAAGATGGCACACGTACCATCATCACCACCTTGGTTTTTTATAAGAGAAGAAATATAAGTATGGAGATACAAACGTATTATCGATACTTGCTTCCGTAAACTAGCATCTACATTCTATTCAACGCCTCGGCATGTGGGGCCTTAGCACAATGACTTCTCATTGTGTAAAACAAAGATTTTCCCGTCGCCGACAAGGAGGGGTGACGGCGCACTTTTTGGCTTGCTCTAGTCCTAGTAGTCATACTAGGTGGTCTAAGCACGTGTAGATTTATTCTTTTCACGCCTCGTGTTCACCGTATCGCCACGATCGTTGATGAATAGACGGTAAGTTATTCACGGGAAACCCTTGATGAGCGTGTTTGCAAGAGAGAGAGAGAGAGAGAAAGCGTGTGTGATATGTTAGAGACTGAGGCAATGATAACAGATTCTTTGTGTCTATGTGTGTGGAGGATAGAGAGAGACATGTACATGGGGCTTTGTGTTGTGTAACGTGGAGACACATATACATAATTAGAGAGTGAGTGTGTGAGATACACATGCGGACATGGGGAGAGATGAGGATCCAGATAAATGGGTGTTTGTGCGTGTTTGTGTGTGTTTGTGCACGCGTTTGTGTGTGAGAGGGAGAGAGTGCACATGGAATACAGAGACCACTGATGATGTAAACCTAGTATAAGGGAAGGGGGGAATGGTGTGACATGTGTAGTAGCGGGATAGCACGGGTGCGGGCTGGGGGAGCAGACTATTTGGAAGAGACATCGAGTGTGTGTGTGGGAGAGGGGTGTGAGAGCGAGAGAAAGAGAGAGCTAGCGATGGAGAGAGAGAGAGAGAGAGAGAGAGAGAGAAAGAGAGGGGGCGAGAGGGGTCGTTTGTGTCCATAAATGGCGTATAGATAGGGAGACAATGTTGATGTTGTCCGAAATTGGCCTATGAACGGAGACGCAAGGGAAGCGAGTCATCGTGTGTGTGATAGGGACTTCATGAGAGATCTAGAATAGATGGTGTAGAGAACAATGTGTGAAATCGAGAACGATTATGCATTAGGGAGCTATGCAAAGAGTCACGACATATATGTATGCAGGGAAGGAGCTGCGGCGGGTCCGCATGTGGGAGAGATAGAAAGAGGAGAGTGGTGCACAAGGAGACAAAGTGTGCTTGTTTGCGTGGGGGTGGTGTGTGAGGTGAGTCGCGAGAACCACATAACTAGGGAGATAGACGTTTGGGGCGACGCTTTGTGTGTATGGGAAATATACACTCTACATAGTGCGTGTGCTTGGGTAAGAGAGATAGCGGGAGACCTAGAGAGTGAGGGAAGAGATGTGTGCATGCCCGAGAGACAAAGTTTTAGAGACCTATGTTGGGGTCTGGACTTTACAAGAGAGAGGGGTGTTAATGTGCTTGTGTGTTGGTGTTTGGGGGAGAGAACGACTTCTCTATGTGTGTGTGTGTGGTGGTGGTGGTGGGTGGGGGTTGACTTCAGATAAAGAGTGAGGTGTCTATATTTGAGGGACTTTAGCGTAATTGAGATATTGTGCACTCATGGTTGATCCATTTGTTTCACAGTTTGTACTATGAGATAACGATACTTTTGAACATGCGTGATATACCTTGATGTACCCGAATTACAAACCTAAGATTGGAATTTTGGAATTCGACTCCATCATTAGCTTTTGTAATTCATTTAAACGGAGGTACATTTTTTAAGCTGGGATTTCGTGATTTCAAATTCATATATCAAACCTAGAGATATACACATACGGGCATGTTCAAACTTTATAATCATCCACTTTATTCATACACATACACATTTTTGCTTTTGTCATCATATTTAGGATAAACACATTTGGAATTTCATTTGAATTGGACCGTATGATGGTATTTGCTTCCAGTAGCTCAATAATCCATATTTGAATTGAATGGACAATCTATGTTTCGAGTTGGAGACATTGATTTTCAAAACATGCACATTTTTTTACGTGCAAAACAAACAAATTGTCGGCCATGATATCATAGTCGGCCGTACGAGAGCAGAATACTTATAATTTTAGGCGCCAAAAGCTTTCAAACTTCCCGCTTACATTAAAATATCACGCGCTCGAAAGTTTAGCCCTGCAATATTCCTGTTTTACCCCTGCCACATGAACGGAAAAGGGCTGCCTTGGTAACTCCATCGTTTTCCCTCTTGCCCCCAACATTCTTCCCCGAGCCCTCCACTTCCCTCCCGACCCCCAACCACGGCAAGCCACGAATCTAGTCCTCCGCCGCAGCGGTTGACCTCACACCCCGCCGGATCTACCTTCCGCACCTTGGAACCCCCAACTGCCAACTCACCACTTCACTGGAGCCGCTTCAGCGACTGGATTGTCCACCGCTCCAGATCTCCTTGACCGCCATCATGGTCCACCGCACCGGATCTGCTTAAGCGGCGCCCTGCACCACAGCATAGGCCCTTCACTGACTCCCTTGTCCGCCCCTTCGCTGGCCCTTCATACAAGCCCTCATCCGACGCAACAGATCCGCCTCACCGAAAGCACTATACAACGCGCCCGTCGAATCCTTCGTCCACTGCACCGGCCTGCTTTACCGACGCCGCAGCCTCATCAGGTTATTTTGATTTCTACTCCTTCGGTTTTTCTCTTTATCGTGCAACTGTTCACTTACCACAGATGAGCTTTCTTGTATGTCGACAGGCGCCGCAACCGTAGCACCGGAGTAGGTTCAGCGACGGCGACAGCCGGCCCAAACTCAACCGCAACACGAGCACCATCGACAATCCTTAGCTATCAAGTATGACAACGATACCCATACGCCGCCGAGAATCAGGTACTATTATCCAATGGCCGGCACCTACGTTCACTTTCCTAGCATAAGCACCGCACCTTTGAATTTCTTCATGGCATCATTCAGTTTTTCATGAGACGCGTTATTCGCTTGCACCAGAGGGCCATACTTCGGCAAAGAACATGTTACATGTGTTAAATTACATACCAAAGGCACATATAGTTAATATGCTTTAGTTTTGTTCGATGCCACCTGTTGGTTCCATCGATCGCTTAATGTTCTCTATGCTTAATTACACATCAGCAAACTAGCATGTGGTTCCGCTGCTTTTTGTTTGTTTTACCCTACATTTTCGATGCTAGCTATTACATCACCGCCCGAGCCTCTATTCATTACTTGTTTGTGTGTTCTTGATCTTCCCAAGTTGCATGACTAATTTGATGCTTCTATTAATTATGGAGCTGCCAACTCCATCAAGCAAAATATTTGTTCTTTTGGTGCCGCACCTTGAACAAGCATAAAAATAGAGGGAAGCAGATATATTGTCGTGTATGCACACACCCTTCTTTCATTAGTTTAGATGAACCATTGATGATCAATTCGACCAGTGCATGCGATTAAAATTAATTTTACCTAAATAGATGGTGCGTAATAAACTACAACCACTAGATTTGCAACCACGGGATGTCGACGATATCTTCAAAGAACATTGCAACAGCAGCTAGGCTTCACAAAGAACATATGGTAAGCCAGTGTGTTTTAGTACATGTTAAATGTAATGCGAGTGGGATGCTTTCTTGGCTTGTGCCCTCAACGTGTAATCCTACCAATTACAAATAGTTCAGTTGTCTGCTTTGCTGTATTGCTTGATTCGAATGCTTGTTTGTCGTTACGTTATACATGAGTTGGCCAATATGTCAGCAGTGCCTACTGTACTATCATAAAGGAATGCATGCCTATTTCATTTGAGTCCTTAACTTTTCCTCTCAACTTCATCACAAGACTATCTTCGTAGTTTATATGAGGCCACACTGTTAAGTGCTTTCTCAGATTATTTCAACTGCTTAGATGCCTTGGCAACTTAAATATAGTGGTTGTCCACTCCCTTTCAACTTTCATCTTACCATTTTAATTTCTTTTCGATTGATGCTGCTTTGAACCATTTAAATATAGTTTGCCATGCTCGGCAATAATTCGTCCCTCGTTTACCATGTAAGCTTACTGCCTGGATCATATGATAACTATCTCTTACTTATGTCCAGCGGAAACCTTTCAGATGCCGCTCACACTAGGACACAATGTACAACCCTGAATCTATTTGTGGAAGCAATTGCACCATCCATGTTACCAAATGGTAGAAATTCAGAGGCAACACCGCCGGAGAGCAGTCTGAGCACATATATTATAGTGCTTGAAGCTCTACTAGAGGCAGAAAGAGATGGTGTGGCTGCCATGAATGAGGTAATCTTTATCTTGAGGCGGGAAATTACGGAATTAGCGGCACGCATTATGCAAGCAACCCAAGAATTGGAGGAAGTAAGAATGTTGCATTTGAAGATGGAGGAGGTCCTGCTGTTTCTGCCATCTGAAGCCCAAGGTAATCCCGGTTCTTCTTTAGATACTAGTTGAAATTGTCATTAGATTATTGTACTTGCATGTTGTGTCATGTCTTTGAATGGATTATGTTGCAAGACCCCCTATGTTGTCCGGAATTCCATGTTGTCCATGTGTTGTAATGATCCGAATTTTTAGGCGAGGTAATCCTCGATACTTGTATGATTGATATAAGGTGAACTGTTTTTCGTGTGAGCATATTGTATTGGATGAAATAACTGTTTCAATCAGAGTGTATCCAACCTACTGAATTCGAAGATCACGACATTTCTAAATCATAATCATATATGAAGGTGGAATAAATCTTTGTTGTGGTTTTGACGAAATAAATAACAAAACGTATAATTATCTGTGGATATTCGTAATCGAATACAAACTGGATTTGAATTTAGTTTGCCAGGTCCCAGGGCAAACGTGAATGCTAATTCTCCCAAGTTTTGAGCGAAGCGACTAAACACCCACTATAATTTGTGGGCTGCCCGAAGCAAGTGTTTGCGAGATGGAAATTACTGTCTACCCCTGACACTTGAATCCTTATCGACCGGATTTACACTGCTGTCGATAGGGGTAGACTAGTAACTTCAATCAGACGTGACACAACGGCCTCTGAGCCCATTCAGACATGGTGGGTGCCAAACGTGGGCGGAAAAACACATTTGATTCAAGCTCATCCGAAAGACATGTGTCTCTTCCTCCATTTCCCCATTCATACACGGTGGGCGGCAAAACAAACTCTCCTCGTCTGAAATAGATGTAGGCTAATATTTTAAATAGGGGCAGATGTGTAACTTCCATCAGACGTGACACAACCGCCCTACCTGTCAGCCCCATTCATACACCATGGGCGCCAATCGTGGGCGGCAAAACACCCTCTCCTCGCCCGAAATAGTTACCGGCAAATATTTGGGAGATGCGAGATTACCGTCCTATCCCCAACCGATGCGATGTCTGATATTTTAAACGGGGAATAAGTTCGTAACTTTCCCCCATTTCAGAGAAGCGCATCCCAAAGTTTGAGATCGCCCCCCCCCCCTCCATTTCCCCATTCATACACCATCGGCGGCACGACAACCTCCGCACTGCGGCCAGCCTCCTCCGTCCGCCACCCCATCCTCCACCTTGCCGGAGCCGCTACCCCTACCCGTCGTCCCACTTTGCAAGAGATGGACGCTCTCATCCACGGCACTGACCAGGATCCTTTCATCGCCTCCTCTCGCTTCATCGGCGCCGTCGTCCACCTTGCCGCTGCCGCTCCTCGACCGCCTCGCCCACGGCAACAGGTTATATCCCCGACCCGCCGCTTGCCGCCTAAAGTCTTCTTCCCCGCCGCCGACAGCCATCGCACTCGCAGCACCCTCAACGACAAGATAGGCCTACACGGCGTCGCAAGAGAGGTGGTACTCTTCCATATGTGCTTAAGTTATTGATCTCACTCGGAAAATAGATCATAATTTGTTTACTGTACTTTTCTTGTCCGTACCAAATCGTAGTGGCTAGTTGAAAGCAAACATTGGTTGTGAAGTAGCTTTGTCCGGTTTGCACCTTCAGATCCGCCATGGCACGGGCACTATACTCGTAAAGCTTATGGTTTCCCCCCTTTATATTCACTAGCATCATCGTAGGTGCTTCGTGTCGTGCTAGCACTGCTCCTCAAGACCTCAACCCAAAGCTTACGTGTTCAAATACGAATCTGATATGATGCTCATATAACTAAAACAGAGAACGTTTAATTGGTCACCTAATGTTCCTATATTCGCTTCAAAAGCATGTGCCACCCATCGTCCAGCTAGTTCCACTTTCCTGATTTTTCTCTTGATGCTTAGGGTTTTCCCCTTTTATCTACTCTACTATGATCTCTGTAGGTGCTTTCTGTCGTACTAGCATTACTCCACCCTTCAAGCTAAACAACACAACACTCAGAATTCGAAAGCTTAGTTGATCAAATATGATTGTGATATGATACTGATATTAGTTAACCGACACATTTAATTGGTTAGATAAAGGTCCCACTTGAGTTTCCAAATGCATGTCACGACATATAGATAGACAACATAATTGCATTTATTTGTCACTTGTTGACCATACTTTCTTGTCCATACCAAATCTTAGTTGTTATTTCAAAGCAAACATCGGTTGCTAACTGCCCTTTGCACGGTTTGCAGCTTCAGATCTGCCATCCCACTACCACGGTCAACACTGTACTGATCATGCTTATGTTTTCCCCATTTTATGATGACTACAATCAGCCTACGTGCTTCGTGTCGTAATAGCACTGCTCCACCCATCGAGCTAAACAAGCTTAGTTGTACAAATTCATATCTGATATTATTGCTGATATTAGTAAAACTGAGAGATGTTTAATTGGTTAGCTAAATGTTCCTACTTTAGTTTCGAAATGCATGTGAGCCACATATGGAGAGACCGGAAAGAATAATATTTCTCTGCGCCTCGGTTCATCATGGGTGGCCAACCGACATTGTATTGAAACACTTGTAATATCTTCAATCTGCTTTCTCTTCGCTCTTCTTTAAGATGATACTCTTCTCTTGCGGTCGATCGGTCAGTCGAGTTGTTCTCCTTAGTATAGTTTGAATCATCGATTCAGTCGACTTGTTCTTCTTTACTATATGTTGAAGCTATCATCTGCGAAGTCTCATCACTTCTGGAGCTCTCATATTTTGAGTAGTAGGCCACATTATATTAATGCACACAACAAATTACAGCATGCATGGCATCTTTTAAAATAATTGCAGAGATAGCACAAAGGGGATTACAGGGAGGCAGTATTGGATTAGAATCACTTCTGCATTACAAAGAAAATCTCACTTGTTTTATGTTTTCATGCATGTCAGATATTGAACATTATCAAAATGAATATGAGAATGGGCGCACGAGAGGAATATTGCGGAATGATCCACTGGCTAACAAACTTGGCATGGTGGAGGATGGCCTATCTTATTCACCCATCAAGGTGCTTGCTCTAACTTTGCAAAGTTGTATTAGTCGCACATATTTTGCATCTGACCTCTTGCATTTCTTCTACTTTGTTACACCATCTGCTTAGTTTAAGCATCATATATGAGTATATGCCATAACTATCCATTTTCTGCATACCTATTCCATGTGTCGTCACACTATGTTTTTCCAACAAATGTTGTTATTTCGTGATAGATGTCCAAAAGGAAGAGGGTGAGTGCAGATCCTCAAGGAGTAAAAACTAGGTATTTGGAAAAGGTAGTGGTACTGTTAAATCGATAGATCAGCAGCCACGTAAAACACAGCCCAACTGCACACACACTTTACCCCTACTCCAAAGGCCAAACCCCTATTAGAACTCATCGGGAGCCCAAATACAGTAATCGTCTATGATATCAATTCAAAATTTGAACTCCTAAATTTCTGCTTGTGCCTTACCTTCTCTCTTGTATGAAAACTAATTTCAGATGAATCTCCTTGCTCAAAGGATCATACGATCTCAAAACAATAATGGGCTCTGCATTGCTCTTGTCAAGACTCTCTCCATTTTGCCTTGTAATGTTGTACTTAGTTAATTGCTATTTGATTATGTATCATCGATCACTTTTGAGCTTCATTATCCTCTGCTTTCTTCCAATATTATTTCATCTATATTTACTCTTTGCAAAATATAGAATAATGGCAACGCTTATAAAGAATTTTCTTTGGGGAATTTATTGAATTATCCTTCCATCAACATGGAGAAGGGCTTTGTCCAGCCCGTGTTAACATGTAATGTAAGTTCATCCTTCTCAAGCCTTCAGACTTTGTTCTAGTATAGATTTGGATAGGCATCATTGCCTCCACTACTGTTTGCTTTGCTGTTTACATCTGATTGGATGTTTGCAACAACTACCGGTTTCAAATTGTAGTTATAAAAACATGTTCCTTATGCAGAACAGATCCATTTATTTTCTTATATAAATGTGAAACCTGTTACGTGTCTCCTTGTTTCTCTTTCAGAGTCGTATCTCTTATGCCAGGCAGAACTTTAGGGAAGATAGTGAGCCGAACCATCTTGAGGACAGCGAGATGACCCCAAGGTCCTGCCTTGATGAAGACAGTGAGTTGAAGCTACTCACCAGCAGGTGTGAGACAACCTCTGTGCGATCGCTGCCTCAATCGTTCGACTTCTTCAAATCAACTTAAAGCGGAAAGGCTTGCTTCACTCAGCTTCGACTTGAAGTCAAAGATGCAATGAAGATGTCGAGGACTGCCGTGCGCACCATCATGTCTTAAATCTAGTGTTGATGCATCTATCGCTGACGAATCGAGGTCTACTCAGCTTCTTCACTGTTTGGGGGCCCGACTTGGCGTGCCTAGTGCCTTCGAAGTGCTCTCGCTTTTGTATATTCTTTTGTCGGCGCTTATTTGCAATCGGTGGCGAACTTTGATGCCCAATGGATGTAATATGTGCGATAGCCGTGATAGCCTAGCGTTAGTTGCTTGCTTATTTATTTCCTTGTTGTCTTGTTTATTTGTTTCTTGTAGTCATTGCGGTTCTTTTCCGCGGTTTGCTAGTGGCTGCAATAACCTATTTTTAAAACTAGGCCACAATAACCATGGGCTAATATTTATCGTAGTGACACCGGGCCTCCTACGGGTCGTAGAAATAGTGGGTCTTCTACGGGCGTGAGAAACAATGGGCCTTCTATGGGCCGAGAAACAATGGGCCTTCTACGGGCAGATCATCAATGGGCCTTATACGGCAAGATGATCGATTAGCCAAACATGGGCCAATAACGTCGCATTATGGCCGTAACGGGCTAGAGTTGAATCGTCCGCTCATGGGCCGACCATAACGGGCCATCGTTAATAGGCCGATTTCATGACGCTATGAAAACGCCCAACGTGTTAACGGACCACAAACGGGCCGATCAGTAACCATGGGCTGAATTTGGCCCATAAGCGTAAAATGACAGTAACGGGCCGTAGGTAAACGAATCTTTGAAATGAGCCCAAGAATAAATGGGCTCGAGAAGGCCGAAAGATAACATGGGCTGCAAACGGCCCAACGGAATAACGGGCCCTTAATGGGTATAAAGTGATACATTGCTTCATTACGGGCCGCCACCACCATGGGCCGTTAATGGGTGTAAAGCAATACACTTTTCATTATGTGCCGCCACCACGAGCCGTTAATAGGCCAAAGTTACATAGGGCCTCATATGGGCCGAAGATGTCATGGGCCATACATGGGCCGGTGAAATGGGCTGAATCATATTGGGTGGCCCAGATGACGGCATCGGGCCTAATTCAGATAGGGCGAACGGGCCTTGGTTAGCGGGTCAAATGGGCTATATGCGAATGTGTCGTTAACGAGGCTTTACATGGGCCGCCCGCCACCTTTTGACCAAGTCAAACGGGCCGGCCTTTTCACAAGAATGGGCCTCTATTGGGCCGTGCCACGTGTCGACGTATCATAGGCACCTTCTGTCCAATGAGTGGATGACATCTGTCCCAACGGTGAGCCGACACGTATTTCCTCCAGCCAATGATGATTTTACACGTGGAAAATCCCCATTGGTCGGGGTTGTTAATGGGTTATCAGATCCAAAACCCGACCCGATAGCTTAATGGCGTTCCGTTACGGTGGATGCCACGTGTCGGTAACCCTTGACGAAAGCACTTCTGTGACGCGCGATTTATCGTCATGGAAGTGGACACTTCCGTGATGATAATTTTGGTAATGTCATGGAACACTTCTACGACAGCACAAGTATGACTATCTTGATTCTGTCATAAATTTGTCACGGATGTACATGCATGACAAAAAACGCGACCTACTGTGACAAACACGTATCATCACGGAAGTGTATTTCTTTTGTAGTGTTCTTTGGTTAATTCTAGATGGGTCTATCCCCATCCTGCGGACAGTGTCCTCATATATTAAACTGAGACTGCTGCCGCCGTCCATAAGGACGCGGGTGAGACGTTATCCATCGATTATCGGGTCAAGCACCAAGGCCTTTGATCCTCCGCGCCGAATACTAGTTCGGTCATCCAAGTTATCGAAAGTGATCGGATAAGGCATCCAGTGGTTAGGCGTGAGTACGATGGGCTCTATATCAAGCGCGTCTCTATACGCACGTTCGTGCCTCCTCATGGATGTGTGAGTTGCGTGGATCATGTTCACTGTTTTAACCTCTGCCGGGAATTTTTTCTGTCCTTCAGTGTTTGGCTGGCGAGGTTCATCCTCATCTTCACTTGGTGTTTCCCTTTCCTTGTGTTCGGCATTTAATTTGCCGGCCTGCTTGAAGACCCAGCACTCTCTGTGCGTGTGGTTTGCAGGTTTGTCAGGGGTGCCATGAATTTGGCATAGTCTATCTAGGACTCTATTCAGACCGGACGGTCCCTCTTTGTTGCCTTTAGATGGCTTGTTTTGCTGATTAGGTCGAGAGCCCCTGAATCCGGCATTAACCGTCGTGTTATCTGGGCTCTCTTCCTTGTTTTTGTGTTTGTTTTTATGACGCCGTGGCTTCCCGTTGCCATCCCTTATTTCAGATGTGCTGGGGTCGCTGGTGCCTTTACTGCCAGCTAGCCATCTTCTCCTCGCAAAAGCGGGTCATAAGGCTTGTTAGGGCTGCCTTTGTCCTTGGTTTTTCTTGGCGAGGTTTCGGCGAGCCACTCGTCACGGATGTCGTGTTTGAATGCTGCTAAGGCTTGGCATCCGGAAAGTCAACAATTTGATTCTTCTTAGTGAGGAATCTGTTCCAAAACTTCTGGCGGATTTTCCGGGCTTGTTGGACTATGTGACTTAAGTCGTCAACATCCGGAGGCGGACATAGGTCCCTTGAAAGTTGGCCCCAAAGCGCCCTCGAGTTCCTCCCAGCTCCCAATTGAATTTTCGGGAGGCCTTTCAACCAAAGCCGAGCTGGTCCCTTCAGCTTGAGGGGAGGTATTTGATGGCGTGAAGGTCATCCCCATGAGCCATATGTATGTGTAGGATAAAGTCCTCTATCCGCATCATTGGTGCTGCTGTTCCGTCAGATGCCTCTATGTTCACAGTGTTTAAAGCCCTGTGGGAATTCTTGGTCCAAGATTTATCAAGAAAGCACGGGGGAGCAGCCCTCCAGATCCGGACGTGATGTGGCATGTCGTCGGCTGTTGTTGTGTCCGGTCTTTATTCCGGACTGGTATTCGATTGGCGTAATCATTTTGGCAATCGTAGTCCTTCGCCGGGGTGCGTCCTTTGGATCCATAATTGGACCTGGCTGCTCCAGCTTTCTTATTCATGTGTTCATGTGAATCGGTAGCCGCTTTGTTGCTGTTATGAAGTGGTACAGCTTCGTCGTCAAATTCTGGCAGTAGCTTGCGTTTTGGATAGCTCTTTGTATGGCGATCATCGCCGTATCTTTCTTCAGTGTCTAGCACTTTATTCCATCTACGGTTGAGCATTTCTTGTGCGGCCTTGTGCCGTTGCTTCTGCTTCTTTAGACTTCTTTCGGTGGCCATAAGCTTTCTGTGGAGGTTATCTCGTTCCACGTCTTTTTCCGGGATTGCATCATTATCCGGACCGTTTTCCTGAGCTGGTTCGTTTTGATGACCTCGTCCGTCGGGATCATTGTCTTCGGGCGTCTGCTCCGAACTGTGTTCAGGGTGACCTGGTTCGTCCTGATCCATCGCTGGGTCCGTATGGTCGTTGTTGCCTTCGGAGTTGATTGTATTATCGATCCTTCTGGCGCTTTTGTCACTATTTTTACTGTTGCTGGACTTAGAACGGCGTCTGCACCGTCACTTTGGCTTTTGTCCGGGGGTTTTATCATCTGGAGTGTCGCCTTTGTCCTCTTTGGGTGTATCCACCATGTATACGTCGTGTGACGAGGGGGAAGTCCGGCGCCCCATAGATTCACATCTTCTCCTGCATCGTCGTCCATACCATCGATGTCTTCGGAGTCGAAGTCACGCACGCCGGTTAAATCGTCGACCGTGGCTATGAAGTGGGTGGTGGGTGGGCAACGAATTTCTTCGTCGCCTGCTTCCCACTCGAGCCGGACGTAGTTTGGCCCGGAAATTTCTGTCAAAGAGAGAGTTTTCAACGAGTTCAGCAGGTCGCCAAAGGGCGAGTGCCGAAAAATGTCCGCGGCGGTGAATTCCATTACCGGAGCCCAACCTGGCTCAACCGGTTCGGGAGTGCGCGGGCCGGACTTAACATCCGGATACGAATCCGGGGGTTCGGAGTCATAGGCCACCATAGAGGTAAGGCCCATGTTTGGCTCCAGCGCCGATGAGTGCGTGACCTGCGGGGCGGGGTCCAGCCCTCCGTCCTCAGGCAACGCAGCCTGCTCCGGATTTAGGTCTGAGGCTAATGCAGGGGTGATACCCCGAGCTTTATCTGACAGCGGGTCTAAGCCGTGCTCGTCGTGACTGTCCGGTATCGTGTTATTAGCGATGGTTGAAGGAGCCATCGAGCCTAGCAGCGACGACACAGAGGAACTCTCAATGAAAGCACCAATGCCGGTGTCAAAACCGGCGGATCTCGGGTAGGGGGTCCCGATCTGCGGCCAAGGCTGATGGTAACGGAAGCAAGGGACACAGATGTTTACCTGTGTTCGGGCCCTCTCGATGGAGGTAAAACCCTACTTCCTGCTTGATTAATATTGATGATATGGGTAGTACAAGAGTAGATCTACCACGAGATCATAGAGGCTAAACCCTAAGAGCTAGCCTATGATGGTATGATTGTAATTGTGATCGGCCTTCTAAGGACCAACCTCTCCGGTTTATATAGGCACCGGAGAGGGCTAGGGTTTACATGGAGTCGGTTAGAAGGAAGGAAATATAATATCTGGATCGCCAAGCTTGCCTTCCACGCCAAGGAAAGTCCCATCCGGACACGGGCCGAAGTCTTGATTCTTGCATCTTCACGATTCAATAGTACGGACGTTGTACACAGTCCAGCTGTCCGGATATCCCCTAATCCAGGACTCCCTCAGCGCCCGCCTGGTGTCAATCGTCATGGCTCACGTCACGAGAGCCTCATGAGGTTTGCCCCGCCTTGATATCTCCACTCCTCGTGAGCCTAGCTGACTAGACCACTCCTGAGGAGGTCTTGCGTCGTCCACCTCGCGAGGCTTGGCACCTCGCGAGGGTCTTGGATGCCTTGTTGATGAAGATGGGTCGTACGGCCTGCTGGCTTAGCTACGCCGTGGGCCGCAGGCAGGCAAGCCTGGGGACCCCGTTCCCAGAATGCCGACAGGTATGTTACTTGCCCAAGATTCGATTGTCGGTATCATCATACCTAGTTCAATCTCGTCATCAGCAAGTCTCTTTACTCGTTCCGTAATGAATCATCCCGTGACTAACTCATTAGTCACATTGCTTGCAAGGCTCATAGTGATGTGCATTATCGAGAGGGCCCAGAGATACCTCTCCGATACACAGAGTGACAAATCCTAATCTCGATCTATGCCAACTCAACAAACACCATCACAGACACCTGTAGAGCATCTTTATAATCACCCAGTTACGTTGTGACGTTTGATAGCACACAAGGTGTTCCTCCGCTATTCGGGAGTTGCATTATCTCAGTCTCAGGAACATGTATAAGTCATGAAGAAAGCAATAGCAGAAAATCTAAACGATCATTATGCTAAGCTAACGGATGGGTATTGTCCATCACATCATTCTCTAATGATGTGACCCCGTTCATCAAATGACAACACATGTGTATGGCTAGTAAACATAACCATCTTTGATTAACAAGCTAGTCAAGTAGAGGCATACTAGGGACACTCTGATTGTCTATGTATTCACACATGTACTAAGTTTCCGGTTAATACAATTCAAGCATGAATAATAAACATTCATCCTGATATAAGGAAATATAAATAAAAACTTTATTATTGCCTCTAGGGCATATTTCCTTCAGTCTCCCACTTGCACTAGAGTCAATAATCTAGATTACATAGTAATGATTCTAACACACATGGAGTCTTGGTGTTGATCATGTTTTGCTCGTGAGAGAGGCTTAGTCAACGGGTCTGCAACATTCAGATTCGTATGTATCTTGCAAATCTCTATGTCTCGCTCCTTGACTTGATCGCGGATGGAATTGAAGCGTCTCTTGATGTGCTTGGTTCTCTTGTGAAATCTGGATTCCTTTGCCAAGGCAATTGCACCAGTATTGTCACAAAAGATTTTCATTGGACCCGATGCACTAGGTATTACACATAGATCGGATATGAACTCCTTCATCCAGACTCCTTCATTTGCTACTTCCGAAGCAGCTATGTACTCCGCTTCACACATATATCCCGCCACGACGCTCTGCTTAGAACTGCACCAACTGACAGCTCCATCATTCAATATAAATACGTATCCGGTTTCTAACTTAGAGTTATCCGGATCAGTGTCAAAGCTTGCATCGACGTAACCGTTTACGACGAGCTCTTTGCCACCTCCATAAACGAGAAACATATCCTTAGACCCTTTCAGGTATATCAGGATGTTCTTGACCGTTGTCCAGTGATCCACTCCTGGATTACTTTGGTACCTCCCTGAAACTAATAGCAAGGCACACATCAGGTCTAGTACACAGGATTGCATACATGATAGAACCTATGGCTGAGGCATAGGGAATGACTTTCATTTTCTCTCTATCTTCTGTAGTGGTTGGGCATTGAGTCTGACTCAACTTCACACTTTGTAACACAGGCAAGAACCCTTTCTTTGAATGATCCATTTTGAATTTCTTCAAAACTTTATCAAGGTATGTGCTTTGTGAAAGTCCAATTAACGTCTTGATCTATCTCTATAGATCTTCACCGAGGCCCTTCATTGAAAAATTCTTATTCAAGTATCCTTTTATGCTATCCAGAAATTTTGTATTATTTCCAATCAACAATATGTCATCCACATATAATATTAGAAATGCTACAGAGCTCCCACTCATTTTCTTGTAAATACAGGCTTCTCCAAAAGTCTGTATAAAACCATATTCCTTGATCACACTATCAAAGCGTATATTCCATCTCCGAGAGGCTTGCACCAGTCCATAAATGGATCGCTGGAGCTTGCACACTTTGTTAGCACCTTTTGGATCGACAACACCTTCTGGTTGCATCATATACAGCTCTTCTTTAAGATATCCATTAAGTAATGCAGTTTTGACATCCATTTGCCAAATTTCATAATCATAAAATGTGGCAATTGCTAACATGATTCAGACAGACTTAAGCATCGCTACGGGTGAGAAAGTCTCATCGTAGTCAACACCTTGAACTTGTAGAAAACCTTTTGCAACAAGTCAAGCTTTGTAGACAGTAACAATACCGCCAGCGTCAGTCTTCTTCTTAAAGTTCCATTTATTTTCTATGGCTTGCCGATCATCGGGCAAGTCAACCAAAGTCCATACTTTGTTCACATACATGGATCCCATCCTAGATTTCATAGCCTCAAGCCATTTTGTGGAATCTGGGCTCATCATTGTTTCCTCATAGTTCGTAGGTTCATCATGGTCAATTAACATGACTTCCAGAACAGGATTACCGTACCACTCTGGTGCGGATTTTACTCTGGTTGACCTACGAGGTTCAGTAGTAAGTTGATCTGAAGTTTCATGATCATCATCATTAGCTTCCTCACTGATTGGTATAGGAATCACTGGAACTGATTTCTGTGATGTACTACTTTCCAATTTGGGAGCAGGTACAATTACCTCATCAAGTTCTACTTTCCTCCCACTCACTTCTTTTGAGAGAAACTCCTTGTCTAGAAAGGATCCATTCTTAGCAACAAATATCTTCCCTTCGGATCTGTGATAGAAGGTGTACCCAACATTTTCCTTTGGGTATCCTATGAAGACACATTTCTCCGATTTGGGTTCGAGCTTATCAGGTTGAAGCTTTTTCACATAAGCATCGCAGCCCCGAACTTGAAGAAACGACAACTTGGGTTTCTTGCAAAACCACAGTTCATATGGTGTCGTCTCAATGGATTTAGATGGTGCCCTATTTAACATGAATGCAGCCATCTCTAAAGCATAACCCCTAAACGATAGCGGTAAATCAGTAAGAGACATCATAGATCGCACCATATCTAATAAAGTATGATTACGATGTTCAGACACACCATTACGTTGTGGTGTTCTAGGTGGCGTGAGTTGCGAAACTATTCCACATTGTTTCAAATGAAGACCTAACTCATAACTCAAATATTAACCTCCATGATCAGATCGAAAAAACTTTATTTTCTTGTTACGATAATTTTCCACTTCACTCTAAAATTCTTTGAACTTTTCAAATGTTTCAGATTTATGTTTCATCAAGTAGATATACCCATATCTGCTCAAATCATCTGTGAAGGTCAGAAAATAACGATACCTGCCGTGAGCCTCAACACTCATCGGACCGCATACATCAGTATCTATTATTTCCAACAAGTCAGTTGCTCGCTTCATTGCTTCGGAGAGCGGAGTCTTAGTCATCTTGCCCATGAGGCATGGTTCGCAAGCATCAAGTAATTCATAATCAAGTGATTCCAAAATCCCATCAGCATGGAGTTTCTTCATGCGCTTTGCACCAATATGACATAAAAGGCAGTGCCACAAATAAGTTGTACTATCATTATTAACCTTGCAACTTTTGGCTTCAATATTATGAATACTAGATGACACCCCACGTGTTGCTGCGGGACTTTGTAGAAAATTTTCTGAGTAACACCCACGTCGCAAATATAACAATGGGAACCAATTAATGATGGATTTGACTTACATGCAATGAAATGTGTAGTCATTGGTGGTAGCATGAACAATGTTCTTAGCGATACTAAACTACAATGTAGAGCATTCATTATCTGTTGAAAGAAGGCACTCTCTAAGTATTCCCAGCATTATGAACTACATTACCATTAGCAGGTCATGAACACATGACCATGATGATTTAAAAAAGTTAATTACAATTGCTTAAATATATAAGATGTTCGAAAAAACAACCTGTAATATGAGTGAACATAGCAATATGCCCCAATAGCTAGACCAGTTCTAGCACCGGCTGCTTCTGAAATTGTCAAAATGCCATATAAAAGGAACAACATCAGGATGTAAACCATTCAATATAGTAGCCCTTGGTATAGGAAGAACTTGTATTAATCCATTGCAAAATAAAAGATATTAGATGATAGATCAACATAGTATATTTTTGTACAAAAGACATCATTAATATTACAATACCACAACAATGTTGCAGAATTATGTACAGATAAGTGTACCACTTGTGAAGTCAGAATGTAGTTGAAATTTTCTAAAGAGCCCACATGTGTGGCCATGATTGCGACAAAGGAACGGAGATTGTAGGTGTGTTGCATAAGTACAGGTATGTGCAAAGAAACGGCGATTATCAGCAGCAGAAGGCATAATAAAGTACAACAAAATAAAACAATTTTTAAGGGAACATAAAATATAATTTCTTCTTTCAAACCCTGGTAAACTATTACTCAGTTTTATACATGAAACTAAGAAAATAGTACTCCCTTTGTACACTAATGTAAGATTTTTTTCTTGTACAAATTGAACTACAAAAATTTCTTATATTAGTGTACATAGGTAGTAGTAAAAAATGAATGGCTGCCAACTTCTTTCAAGAACATATCGTCAAATCTAAATGGTGGCAGCAACATTCTTCCTCCTCTACAACACAAATTCTAACTTGGATCCTAAGTGATCTCTGCGAACACGATCTTCATACCAAAATAAACTCCAAAATGTCTTCAATAATGCTAAGTGCCCTCGGGTCTGTGACGCCCCCGATTTGACCATACACTAATCATACACGCAAACATGTACGATCAAGATCAAGGACTCATGATAGATATCACAACACAACTCTAGACACAAATTAAAACAATACAAGCTTTATATTACAAGCCAGGGGCCTCGAGGGCTCGAATACATCAGCTCAAAAACACTAGAGTCGGCGGAAGCAATAATATCTGAGTACAGACATAAGTTAAACAAGTTTGCCTTAAGAAGGCTAGGACAAAAGTAGCAACGATCGAAAAGGCAAGGCCTCCTACCTGGGACCTCCTAACTACTCCTCGAAGCCGAACTCCACATAGAATCATCCTCGGAATCTCTAGCTCCTGGACTCCAGCATCTGGTTGTGACAATCGAGAAGAATGCAAAGGGGGAAAAGAGGGAGAAAAGCAACCGTGAGTACTCATCCAAAGTACCCGCAAGCAAGGATCTACACTACATATGCATGGGTATCTGTGTAAAGGGGCAATATCGGTGGACTGAACTGCATAATGCAAGAATAAGAGGGGGATAGCTAGTCCTGTCGAAGCCTATGGTTCTGGCAGCCTCCATCTTGTAGCATGTAGAAGAGAGTAGATGGTAAGTTCACCAAGTATCATCGCATAGCATAATCCTACCCGGCGATCCTCCCCTCGTCGCCCTGTGTGAGAGCGATCACCGGGTTATATCTGGCACTTGGAAGGGTGTGTTTTATTTATTATCCAGTTCTAGTTGTCATAAGGTCAAGGTACAACTCCGGGTCGTCCTGTTACCGAGTATCATGGCTATTCGAATAGATAAACTTCCCTGCAGGGGTGCACCACATTACCCAACACGCTTGATCCCCTTTGGCCGGACACACTTTCCTGGGTCAGGCCCGGCCTCGGAAGATCAACACGTCGCAGCCCTACCTAGGCACAATAGAGAGGTCAGCACGCCGGCATAATCCTATGGCGCAGGGGTCTGGGCCCATCGCCCATTGCACACCTGCACGTTGCGAATGCGACCGGAAGAAGACCTAGCCCCCTTAATACAAGCGCAGGCTTACGGTCCAATCCGGCGCGCGCCGCTAAGTCGCTGACGTCAAGAAGGCTTCGGCTGATACCACGACGTCGAGTGCCCATAACTGTTCCGGCGTAGTTGGTTAGTGCGTCTAGGCCAGTGGCTAGACTCAGATCAAATACCAAGATCTCGTTAAGCGTGTTAGTTGATGTAATCGCATACGCCGACCATGGCCAGGCCCACCTCTCTCCCATGTGGTCCCAACCTGCCATGTGGCTCCGCCACAAAGTAACAGTCGGGGGGCGTCGGGAACTCATGCCCACCACTACCTGGATGGAACCACCTGTCCTTTCAGCCCCCAGATCGGAATCACTTGCGGGTACTCTACGAGCCGACCCGACTTTAGTCACCACATGTATCATATAATATGTATGTAAGTATATACCCATGATCACCTCCCGAGTGATCATGGCCCGATAGTATAGCATGGCAGACGGACAAGAATGTAGGGCCACTGATGGAATACTAGCATCCTATACTAAGCATTTAGGATTGCGGTAAGGGTAACAATCAGAGCAACAATGACAAAGGCTATGCGGAGAATAGGATTAATCGAAAGCAAGAATATGCTACACTACTCTAATGCAAGCAGTAGAGAGAAGGAATATGCGATATCTGGTGAACAAGGGGGGGGGGAGCTTGCCTGGTTGCTCTGGCAAGGAGGAGTCGTCAACAACGTAGTCGATCGGGGCACCAGCAGCGGCGTCAGTCTCGTAGTCTACCGGAGAGAAGAGGGGGAAGAAACAATGAGTACAATGCAAACATATGCATATTGCTGCATGACATGACAAGTAACGGTGCCAGGTGTGCCCTAGCGCGGTAGGAGGTGATACCGGGGAAGGGGGTAAACATCCGGGAAAGTATGCACGGTGTTTCGCATTTTCGAACAGATGAACCGGAGGAGGAAAGTTGCGTGTTCACTATGCTATGGATGTTTGGTGTACGAACGGGCTGCGTATTCAGATTCGTCTCGTTGTTCTGAGCAACTTTCATGTACAAAGTTTTTCCATCCGAGCTATGGTTTATTTTATATTAATTTTAAAATATTTAATCAATTTTATAGATTTATCCATTTAATTAATTCTAACATTATCCAGAATAGTGTCTGCTGATGTCAACATGATGCAATGCTGAGGTCATCAGTCAACAGTGTGGTTGACTTGGTCAACAAACATGTGGGTCCCGGTTGTCATAGACTGTTAGCTAATTAACCTAGTTAATTAGTTTAACCTAAATAGACTAATTAGGATAATTAAACACAATTAATTAATTAATATTATTATTTTAAAATTCTTTTTTAACGTTCTAGGGCTGGCCCTAGGAGTGAGAGGCCCAGAAGCCACCGTGGGTTAACGGGCGTGGGTGCAGCGGGTGTTTGGGCTCATGGGGCAGGGTGGAGCGGAGGCCGAGAGGGCGCTCGCCCGCAGGGACGGCGAGGCCATGCCCGCGGCCGGTTTCGAACTAACGCGAGATTAGCAACAGTAATCGAGGTGACGTGGCATCATTAGCAGAGGTTCACTATCGCTTAAATATCCGAGCGTCACAATTCTCCTCCACTACAAGAGGTAGAGTAAGGGGCAAAGTCTGGTTACGATATTCTAACGTATCTTCTCGAAGAAGTTAATCCCTTTCATTGGTGTATTCATTTCTCCGCTTTAGTTCATCATGATGAAGCCGACATCCTTTCTTCAGGATCTCCATCGTACTTATGGAAAAGATAAGGGGGGAGACTCGGGAAGGACGGAGCTCAACACATGTTAGGTACCTGGGGGCTATCTCAGTGAACGAGGTATAGAGGCATCTCTTGAGTTGAAATTCGAGAAAGTCATAGAGAGCAAGGTAAGAAGGTGCAATAAGAAATTTCAAGCGGATAGGCAATCGTTCATTGCCTGTAACAGAGTGTGAAAGGGTTCAAAGCGATGGGAATAAGTATTGTGTCTGATACCAGAATTGATGATCTCTCGGAAGGTGGCTCGTGAATTACTTACGGGGACACGCGTGAGTAACAACCTCGGGAAGAGGGGGTGTATAGAGAGTCGGGGTTCAATCCTATGGAACTGTGGGTTATGGGCTCACCATGTGGGTAAAAAAGTAGGAAGGCGTTGACGTCTTGCACGATCATGTAAGCAAGGCATTGCTACCTCTTGAGCACTGCGTTGGTTTTCCCTTGGAGAGGAAAGGATGATGCAGCAAAGTAGCGTAAGTATTTCCCTCAGTTTTTGAGAACCAAGGTATCAATCCAGTAGGAGGCCACACGCAAGTCCCTCATACCTACACAAACAAATAAGAACCTTGCAACCAACGCGATAAAGGGGTTGTCAATCCCTTCACGGCCACTTGCAAAAGTGAGATCTGATAGAGATGATAATATAATATTTTTGGTATTTTTATGAAAAAGACTAAAAGTAAAGAAAGCAAATAAACGGCGATAGAAATAGCTTGTTGACGGACGATTAATATGATGGAGAATAGACCCGGGGCCATAGGTTTCACTAGTGGCTTCTCTCAAGATAGCATAAGTATTACGGTGGGTGAACAAATTACTATCGAGCAATTGATAGAAAAGTGCATAATTATGAGAATATCTAGGCATGATCATGTATACAGGCATCACGTCCGCGACAAGTAGACCGACTCCTGCCTGCATCTACTGCTATTACTCCACACATCGACCGCTATCCAGCATGCATCTAGAGTATTAAGTTCATAAGAACAGAGTAACGCATTAGGTAAGATGACAGGATGTAGAGGAAAAACTCATGCAATATGATATAAACCCCACCTTTTTATCCTCGATGGCAACAATACAATACGTGTCGTTTCCCCTACTGTCACTGGGATCGAGCACCGCATGATTGAACCCAAAGCTAAGCACTTGTGCCATTGCAAGAAAGATCAATCTAGTAGGCCAAACCAAACTGATAATTCGAAGAGACTTGCAAAGATAACCAATCATACATAAAAGAATTCAGAGAAGATTCAAATATTGTTCATAGATAATCTTGATCATAAACCCACAATTCATCGAATCTCGACAAACACACCGCAAAAAGAGTTACATCAAATAGATCTCCAAGAAGATCGAGGAGAACTTTGTATTGAGATCCAAAGAGAGAGAAGAAGCCAGCTAGCTAATAACTATGGACCCGAAGGTCTATGGTAAACTACTCACACATCATCGGAGAGGCTATGGTGTTGATGTAGAAGCCCTCCGTGATCGATGCCCCCTCCGGTAGGACGTCGAAAAAGGCCCCAAGATGGTATCTCACAGGTACAGAAGGTTGCGGCGGTGGAATTAGGTTTTCTTGGTGCTCTTCGATGGTTTCGGGGTACGTAGGTATATATAGGAGGAAGAAGTAGGTCGGTGGAGCCACAAGGGGCCCACGAGGGTGGAGGGCGTGCCCAGGGGGTAGGTGCGCCCCCCTGCCTCGTGGCCTCCTCGTAAGTTTCTTGACGTCCACTCCAAGTCCTCTGGATCAATTTTGTTCAAAAAATAACTCTCCGGAAGGTTTCGTTCCATTTGGACTCCGTTTGATATTCCTTTTTTGCGAAACACTGAAATAGGCAAAAAACGGCAATTTGCACTGGGCCTTGGGTTAATAGGTTAGTCCCAAAAATAATATGAAAGTGTATAATAAAGTTCATTAAACATCCAAAATGGAATATATAATAGCATGGAACAATCAAAAATTGTAGATACGTTGGAGACATATCAAGCATCCCCAAGCTTAATTCCTGCTCATCCTCGAGTAGGTAAATGATAAAAACAGAATTTTTGATGTGGAATGCTTCCTAGCATATTTTTCAATGTAATTTTCTTTAATGTGGCATGAATGTTCAGATCCGAAAGATTCAAGATAAAAGTTTCATATTGACATAAAAATAATAATACTTCAAGCATGCTAACCAAGCAATTATGTCTTATCAAAATAACAAAGCCAAAGAAAGCTTATCCCTACAAAATCATATAGTTTGGCTATGCTTCATTTTCTTCACACAAAATACTCTCACCATGCACAACCCCGATGACAAGCCAAGCAATTATTTCATACTTAGCCTTTTCAAACTCTTTCAACTTTTACGCAATATATGAGCGCGAGCCATGGACATACCACTATGGGTGGAATAGAATATAATGATTGAGGTTGTGTGAGAAGACAAAAATGGAGAAAGTCTCACATTGACGCGGCTAATCAACGGGATATGGAGATGCCCATCAATTGATGTCAATGCAAGGAGTAGGGATTTCCATGCAACGGATGCACAAGAGCTATAAATGTATGAAAGCTCAACAAAATAAACTAAGTGGGTGTGCATCCAACTCGCTTGCTCACGAAGACCAAGGGCATTTTGAGGAAGCCCATCACTGGAATATACAAGCCAAGTTCTATAATGTAAAATTCCCACTAGTATATGAAAGAGACAAAATAGGAGACTCTCTATCATGAAGATCATGGTGCTACTTGAAGCACAAGTGTGGAAAAAGGACAGTAACATTGTCCCTTCTCTCTTTTTCTCTCATTTTTTTTATTTGGGTCTTTTTCTCTTTTTTTCTTTTTTTTGCCTCTTTTCTTTCTCTCTTTTTCTTCGTCCGGAGTCTCATCCCGACTTGTGGGGGAATCATAGTCTCCATCATCCTTTCCTCACTTGGGATAATGCTCTAATAATGATGATCATCATGTACTTACAACTCAAGAATTACAACTCAATACTTAGAACAAAATATGACTCTATGTGAATGCCTCCAGCGGTGTACTGCGATATGCAATGAATCAAGAGTGACATTTATGAAAGAATTATAAAGGTGGCTTTGCCACAAATACGATGTCAACTACATGATCATGCAAAGCAATATGACAATGATGATGCGTGTCATAATAAAAGGAACGGTGGAAAGTTGCATGGCAATATATCTCGGAATGGCTATGGAAATTCCATAATAGGTAGGTATGGTGGCTGTTTTGAGGAAGATATAAGGAGGTTTATGTGTGATAGAGCGTATCATATCACGGGGTTTGGATGCACTGGCAAAGTTTGCACCAACTCTCAAGGTGAGAAAGGACAATGCACGGTACCGAAGAGGCTAGCAATGATGGAAGGGTGAGAGTGCGTATAATCCATGGACTCAACATTAGTCATAAATATCTCACATACTTATTGCAAAAATCTACAAGTCATCAAAACCAAGCACGCGCATGCTCCTAGGGGGGTGGATTGGTAGGAAAACAACATCGCTCGTCCCCGACCACCACTCATAAGGAAAGCAATCAAAGAACACCTCATGTTTCAAATTGGTCACATAACCTTTACCATACGTGCATGCTACGGGACTTGCAACTTCAACACAAGTATTTCTCAATTTCATAATTGCTCAACTAGCACACCTCTAATATTACCACCTTTATATCTCAAAACAACTATAAAGTATCAATCTTCTCTTACTATTCAATGCACTTTATAGACTACTATGCTGTTCTAAAGGACTCTCAAAATGATATAAGGAAGCATGAGAGATCAATAATTTCTATAAAATATAACCACCAGCGTGCTCTAAAAGATATAAGTGAAGCACTAGAGCAAAATTGTTTAACTCAAAAGATATAAGTGAAGCACATAGAGTATTTTAATAAATTCCGAATAATGTGTGTCTCTCTCAAAAGGTGTGTACAGCAAGTATGATTTTGGAGAACTAAAAAGAAAAGACTCAAATCATACAAGACGCTCCAAACAAAACACATATCATGTGGTGAATAAAAATATAGCTCCAAGTAAAGTTACCGATGGACAAAAACAAAAGAGGGGATGCCTTCCGGGGCATCCCCAAGCTTAGGCTTTTTGGTGTCCTTAGATTTTACCTTGGGGTGCCTTGGTCATCCCCAAGCTTAGGCTCTTGCCACTCCTTGTTCCATAATCCATCAAATCTTTACCCAAAACTTGAAAACTTCACAACACAAAACTTAACAGAAAATCTCGTGAGCTCCGTTAGCGAAAGAAAAGAAAACACCACTTCAAGGTGCTGTAATGAACTCATTATTTATTTATATTGGTGTTAAACCTACTGTATTCCAACTTATCTATGGTTCATAAGCTTCATTACTAGCCATAGATTCATCAAAATAAGCAAACAACACACGAAAAAAAAGAATCTGTTAAAAACAGAACCGTCTGTTGTAATCTGTAACTAACGCAAACTTCTGGAACTCCAAAAATTCTAAAATAAATTTCTAGACGTGAGGAATTTATCTATTAATCATCTGCAAAAAGAATCAACTAAATATCACTTTCCAGTAAAAAGTTGTAGCTAATCTCGTGAGTGCTAAAGTTTCTGTTTTTTACAGCAAGATCGCAAAGACTTTCCCCAAGTCTTCCCAAAGGTTCTACTTCGCACAAACACTAATTAAAACACAAAACCACATCTAAACAGAAGCTAGATGGATTATTTATTCCTAAGGAGAACCAAAAAGCAAAAAACTAAAATAAAATTGGGTTGCCTCCAAACAAGCGCTATCGTTTAACGCCCGTAGCTAGGCATAAAGGCAAGGATATATCTAGGTATTGCCATCTTTGGGATGCAATCCATAAGTGGCTCTCATGATAGATTCATAAGGTTATTTTATTTTATTTCTAGGAAAGTGTTCCATGCCTTTCCTTAACGGAAATTGGAATCTAATATTTCCTTCCTTCATATCAATAATTGCACCAATCGTTCTAAGGAAAGGTCTACCAAGAATAATAGGACATGAAGGATTGCAACCTATATCAAGAATGATGAAATCTACGGGCACATAATTCCTATTTGCAACAATAAGAACATCATTAATTATTCCCATAGGTTTCTTAATGGTGGAATCCGCAAGGTGCAACACTACTAGGAAAAACCTTATACACAGCATCTTAGCAGTAGCGTTGGACAAAATCATGCGCTACTGCTACTTAGTAGCAGCACGCGTAAATAAACCGCGCTACAGCTATAACTTTAGCAGTAGCGCGTACTGGCAAAAAGTGCTGCTGCTATGTTTGAATTGGGCGCACAAGGCTAGCCCAACTTAGCAGTAGCGGGTATCCTAGCCCAGCGCTACTGCTATTCTCCTTAGCTGTAGCGCTTTTCTCGCACACGCGCTACTACTAACCCTACCTTATTCTCCCCACACGGCCGACCCACTCTCACTCACTCTCCATCTCAGTCACTCTCGCCCGCGCCGATACCCGTCATCCGCCGCCGCCACCGCCGTCGTCCGTCCTCCACCGAGGTACTCCCTCCTTCCCTCCCTCCTCCTGCCACCGCGCCCTCCTCCCTCCTCCTCAGGCCGCCCCCTCCTCCCTCCTCCCTCCTCCGCCGGCAGCCCTCCTCCCTCCTCCTCAGGCCTCCCCCTCCTCCTCCTCCTCCGCCGGCAGCCTCCTCCCACCGCCTCCTCCTCCTCCTCCGGCCGCCCCTCCTCCTCCTCGGACGCCCCTCCTCTCTCCTCCCTCCCTCCCTTGTCTCTGTTCTTGCAAATTGTAGGTAATTTAAATGTAGATTTTAGAATGTAGACATTGTAGAATGTAGGTTTTTTGATAGAATATTTTTTTGAGTATTTTAGGTGTTTTGAATAAAATAGAAGTAAGAAAATTTAGGGTAGAACTAGGGTAGTCGAATATTTAGCAAGTGTTTAATAGAACTAGTTTATTTATAGTAAGTCCTTAATAGAACTAGTTTATTTAGTAAGTGTTTAAAATAATTAGTAAGTAAATTTATTTAGTTGAACTAGTTGAATTAATAGAACTAATGTATTTTTAGTACGAAAATTAATATAACTCGTTGAACTACTTTATTTTTAGAAAGAACTAGTTTTTTTCTATTTATAGTAAGTTTATACTTAGTAAGAACTAGTTGAATTAATAGAACTAGTTGAACATGTCATATTTGTTATTTTTTTTATTTTAAGCAATTATTCGGGATGTATTAGTGATAACTTATAGGGTTTTTGCTTTTGCAGAAATCAAGGAGCCCCTCCATCATCCCCGCCGTCGTCCCTATCACCGACCCCCTCCGACCTCGAGGTGAGACCAGCCAAATCTCCATGTCAATATGAGTCCTATAAGATATATATGATGTAGATAAAAACATGTATATCCTGTGTTGCTCAAATAGTGTGGTTGCCCAAGTGGGCGGTCATGTTCAGGTTATACCTCCGAGTGGCCTATGTTTTGCCGGAGTGTTGATTAATTTCCGTTCCGGCAAATTTCAGGTGCTCGATATGTCCTTTTTTAGCAAAGGTCATGCCGGATTTTTCCGTGAATTCTGGCATGACTTGTGCTAGAATATGTAGGAAATATTGAGTGGCCTGGATTTTCTCGAAAAATAATGATCTAATTTAGGTTTTTTAGTACATATATTTAATTGTACAAGTTTAATATTTGAATTATGAACATAGGAAATGTCGTACTCGGATGACGAAAGTCTCCGGGGGGAGTGTAGCTGGTGCCACGACGATCGAGGTCTGTGTGACAGGTGCCCTCACCTGGATGATGATCGGCGCTTCAGCATTAAGCTCGAGGAGACCTTCGATGTTGAAATGGTATGCAACGACGACAAGTGTTTTTTTCGTAATTAAGCACGACTTCAACTATTTCAACGTCTAATTTTCATCTTTTACAATTCGACTAGCTTATCCCATGCCATGCAAGACGCTATGTCTTGGATAGGATGGGTTTTGAAGACCATGAAAATTTTGAAACAAAGAAAATACACCTAAGGACCCATCATGAAATGGATTTTGAAGTAAATCTGTACAATTCTCAGAGTGTAACCCATTTTGGTTGCCAAAATTGGGAAGCACTTTGCAAAATGTATGGTTTTTATGAGGGTATGATTGTCACCATGGATCTTGGTGATCCTGACATCGAGCAAAACAATATGGACATTTGAGTCCTTGTTGATACGCTTCCGATTCTACCGCTATGTGAGTTTCTCAAACATAGTTATTAACTAATTTATATTGTTTATTTCAAAATAATTGACAGCTTATTTCCATTGACATCTTATTTTCATTCTTCAAAGAATGTGTGGAAGATGGTAGACAAAACCCACTACACTGATGGCTCCGAATTAACTTATAAGGAGAAAAATCATCTGATCGCATTTTGTACTTTCTTTGAGAATTACAATACCTATTATCGAACTCCTCCAAATTATGGTGAATACGTGCCACTAGTGCACGTGTTGAACCACGATAACTTCTATGGAGATACCCTGGTAAAAAAAATTACTATTACGACATCCGTGCATCTTTTGCATACTTCTAAAACTAGTACATCATTGCTAACTATGAAGTTATTACTATGTTTTTCAACAGAAAATCCCGACGGATTGTGTGCCTCATCTAATGTATTACAATGGTCGCCTTGAAGTTCTGAACATACAGCCAGGTCATCCTACGGATCTCACCTGTGCATATCGGATTTCTGAAACCAGGAACACATGCTAATCAAAGAGTGGAAAAAATGTTTGGATATTCGTAAGGAGGTTCTTGGAAGCAACATTAAGCGAAAGGCAAGAATTGGAGATAGGATAATCTGCATTCTCCATAATGGAGAGCCAGGGGCTATCTTGTTTTTTGCTATTTTACCTTAGAGAATATAGTAGGTCCTAAGAGAATGTAGTAGGTACTATGAGGTACAATATGTTTATTATGTGGTACAATGTGTTAGAGTTGATGATGAGGAGTAGTTGTGATTATGACTAGTGACCAACTTGCTATGTGATGTCTCATCGATGAAAACGATGATCATGAGGAGGTGTTATATGACAATGATGTATTATGATGAAAAGTTGTTAATGATATGATGATGATGATGATGATATTTATTATATCATTGCGTGAAAGAACCGCGGATTAGTTTCAAGTGGATGTCCATCCACTTGAAACTAGTCCACGGTTCTTTCACCCAATGATGTAATAACTCATTATGATGTAAAAAGAATCTCTAATTTATTATATCATTGCGTGAAAGAACCGCGGATTAGTTTCAAGTGGATGTCCATCCACTTGAAACTAGTCCACGGTTCTTTCACCCAATGATGTAATAACTCATTATGATGTAAAAAGAATCTCTAAATTGTTGCTGTATGAAAACTTGTATAGAGGTGTATGAATACAACATGAAATAAAAAAGAAATAAAATACGAAATAATAGTAGTAGCACGGTCTGGGAGAAGCGCTACTAGTAATTACCAGTAGCGCCTCGTGGGGAAAGCGCTACTACTAAGTCGGTGTAGCAGTAGCGCGGGTTAACCAACGCTACTACTAACCTTTAGTCAGAAGGCGCCATACCAAGATGCGCACCTGCCTGCCATCGATAGTCCTAAAACCCGCGCTGCTGCTAGGCTTTTCCCTAGTAGTGCAAGTTTAAAGAACAATCATCAAATTCACGGAAACCCAACATATCACACTAAGTTTTTGGAATTGTGAAAACACGAGCACCCAAACCACACAAAGCATAGCATTCATGATGCTTAATTTTAATTTTAATAGTAGGTTCCCACTCATCCTAAAGTTTTCTAGGGATAGAAACTTCCAATTCAAGCTTTTCTTCATAAGATTGCATTAAAGCATCAACAATATGTTTAGTAAAAGCCTTATTTTGACTATAAGCATGAGGAGAATTTAGCACGGATTGCAACAAGGAAATACAATCTATTAAAGAAAAATTATCATAATTAAATTCCTTGAAATCCAAGATAGTGGGTTCATTGCTATCTAAAGTTTTGAGCTCTTCAATCCCACTTTTACCAAATTTTGCATCAAGATCTAAAAACACCGAATCATTGGGACGCCTTTTAACTAAAGTTGACTCATTTCCAGTCCCATCATTATCAAGATTCATATTGCAAAACAGAGATTTAATAGGGGACACATCAATTACTTTTAGATCTTCAACTTTACTACCCTCCAAATCTTCCGGTTTAGCGGCCATCTTATGGACTAAGGTGGCCTGCTTATCCGAAATTTGGGCTATTAATTTTTCAAGATGAGCAAACTAAGATCTCAAGCCATAAAATTCCTTAGACATATCATCAAGGTCTTTATTCATGTACCCCATAAAGCTTTTTTGTTCTTTAAGCTTGTTTCTAAAGAAATTATTATGCTCAAATTGCAAAGTCATAAAGCTTCTGACGTTATTTTCAATTTCTTCCAACCTTTTAAGGTAAGGATCAACGTTTTTAGGCAGAGCCATTAAGGCAAACAGACAACAAGAAGCAAGCGAAAAAGAGGCGAACGGAAAGAGAGGGCGAATAAAACGGCAAGGGTGAATTGGGGGAGAGGAAAATGAGAGGCAAATGGCAAATAATGTAATGCAAGGGATAAGAGTTTGTGATGGGTACTTGGTACGTCTTGACTTGTGCGTAGACTCCCCGGCAACGGCGCCAGAAATCCTTCTTGCTACCTCTTGAGCATTGCGTTGGTTTTTCCTTGGAGAGGAATGGGTGATGCAGCAAAGTAGTGTAAGTATTTCCCTCAGTTTTTGAGAACCAAGGTATCAATCCAGTAGGAGGCCACACGCAAGTCCCTCGTACCTACACAAACAAATAAGAACCTTGCAACCAACGCGATAAAGGGGTTGCCAATCTCTTCACGGCCACTTGCAAAACTGAGATCTGGTAGAGATGATAAGATAATATTTTTGGTATTTTTATGATAAAGACTAAAAGTAAAGAAAGCAAATAAATGACGATAGAAATAGCTTGTTTACGGAAGATTAATATGATGGAGAATAGACCCGGGGGCCATAGGTTTCACTAGTGGCTTCTCTCAAGATAGCATAAGTATTACAGTGGGTGAACAAATTACTATCGAGCAATTGATAGAAAAGTGCATAATTATGAGAATATCTAGGCATGATCATGTATATAGGCATCACGTCCGCGACAAGTAGACCGACTCCTGCCTGCATCTACTACTATTACTCCACACATTGACCGCTATCCAACATGCATCTAGAGTATTAAGTTCATAAGAACAGAGTAACACATTAGGTAAGATGACATGATGTAGAGGGATAAACTCATGCAATACTATATAACCCCCATCTTTGTATCCTCGATGGCAACAATACAATACGTGTCGTTTCCCCTACTGTCACTGGGATCGAGCACCGCATGATTGAACCCAAAGCTAATCACTTCTCCCATTGCAAGAAAGATCAATCTAGTAGGCCAAACCAAACTGATTATTCAAAGAGACTTGCAAAGATAACCAATCATACATAAAAGAATTCAGAGAAGATTCAAATATTGTTCATAGATAATCTTGATCATAAACACACAATTCATCGGATCTCGACAAACACACCGCAAAAAGAGTTACATAAAATAGATCTCCAAGAAGATCGAGGAGAACATCGTATTGAGATCCAAAGAGAGAGTAGAAGCCATCTAGCTAATAACTATGGACCCGAAGGTCTGTGGTAAACTACTCACACATCATCGGAGAGGCTATGGTGTTGATGTAGAAGCTCTCCGTGATCGATGCCCCCTCCGGCAAGACGCCGGAAAAGGCCCGAAGATGGGATCTCACGGGTACAGAAGGTTGCGGCGGTGGAATTAGGTTTTTGTGGTGCTCCTCGATGGTTTCGGGGTACGTAGGTATATATAGGAGGAAGAAGTAGGTCCGTGGAGCCACGAGGGGCCACGAGGGTGGAGGGCACGCCCAGGGGGGGTAGGCGCGCCCCCTGCCTCGTGACCTCCTCGTATGTTTCTTGACATCCACTCCAAGTCATCTGGATCACGTTTATTCCAAAAATAACTCTCGCGAAGGTTTCATTCCGTTTCGACTCCGTTTGATATTCCTTTTCTGTGAAACACTAAAATAGGCAAAAAAAAATAGCAATTTGCACTGGGCCTTGGGTTAATAGGTTAGTCCCAAAATAATATGAAAGTGTATAATAAAGCCCATTAAACATCCAAAACAGAATATATAATAGCATGGAACAATCAAAAATTATAGATATTTTGGAGACATATCAGGCATGTCAGAGGATAGCTTGTCAGTCATGTCGGCAACAACATCGGTATCAAGGGTGAGGGACGAAGAGAACCATTCTCCTGCTCGTTGAACGAGGCGGATCAATAGGCAAAGTTCTCATCCATCGGTGGCTACCGGAATGCTACCAACAAGAGCAACAGGATCTTACTGACAGGGTTGTACTTCGAGGTGTTTTCATAAGCAGTGAATTATCACTGCTTAGATCATATAATTCACAAGAAAGGTTAAACAAAACAATGGAAAGGAAAATGTGATTATCAGATTGAACAGAACAATGGAAAAGAAAAATGTGCTTTCAGGGGAAGATCCTTCCCAAGGACAAGCAAAGCATGATATCCATGACAGGATAGAAAGTAGAAACCGTTTAGGTAAGGGGAGAGGAATTTCATGACATTACCCATACAACAGTGTTTGGATATTTGATAAAGAGAATTTAGCATTGCTTCAACTGTTCGTTTTGAAGATCGGAGTACCACAGACATGCTCCAAGATAGCATTGACATGGTTTTCAAGCAAAGGTCGGACTTTGGATACACAAAGGATCCATCAGGAGCAACTTATAAAATAAGTCTTACGATTTCCTCATGGAAGAATCGCTAAGCTTTCTAAAAATGAAACTATAACAATAGGTCCTCCGGCCAGGTGTGCTAGGCATGACATCATCTTACCGGGTCATATAAAGACCAATGTTATAACTCTTGGAAATATGTTCCAACCATCATATCTGACCGAGATTCAGATCTGATTGGTGTCAGGATATCGCAGACTCGGGATGCCTGAGAAGAAAAGGGTGCGACACAAATTGACAAGATGATATTGCAAGATTCTCGGGAAATGAACTTATGGAAGCAAGTTCAGAAATAAGAGTTCATCATTAACCAAGGAGAGGAAGAGGATGTGGCTGATGGACTCAACGACAATTTATCGAGATTTTCAAAAGATGGGTTTCCACAATTATGTGAACAAGGAGATAACATTTGTTAGATCAAATGATATAAGGTTGTATGCTGGAGGAAAACATACACAACTAAACATTAGTTGAAAGGTGCACCCGAAATATGGGCTGGGTTGCACGACCAACGTCGGACTGGCGATTGAGCAACCCACACTAAATTGGAATTATTGTCCAATAAATCCGAAGCAATAGGATTGCTAGAGATACTAAATTCGCACAACAGAGTTCACTGAACACGAGGACCAATAAAAGAATGGTGATGGCGAGAAGCATGACTGTATCACGAATTCTTAAGAGGTGGTGAAATTCTCACAACATTGATGACATAAGAGATGGTAATGTTCCAAGGTAAAGAAGAACAATAGCGGGATAGCAAGGAACTCAAGGTATAACACCAAACACTGACAAGTTTGTGTTGGTGGAAGGCAATAAAGGGTTCGATGATAATACAAATCATCGAGGGCAAGAATGGTATTTCTCATCATGAATTCAATTGATATACTAGAAGATCTCAGAATGCTGATGATGATCACGACACAACTGTTGAGAGATTTCATGCAGGTGTAATCGATCGGCGATGACATCAAGTCAAAGAAATGATGAAGCGAAAGGTTATTGGAATCAAGGATAGGGCACATACTCGAAATGAAGCTTGTTGTTCAAGGCGAAATGATATGACGATTAAGATCGACGTAGGGTTAACTCGTCGTCGAAAATTGTGCTCCGTGAAGAAGGACTAGATAGCACAGTTAAAATTTAGCATGATAAGGATATAGCCAATCAGGCTAGGAATGACTTGAATGATTATTAAACTCATAAGCAACAAAAATTACTTAGAGTTATCGTATCGGAGCGCGGAATCGATTCGCTTAACAATGTACTCGGTTGACGACAACCCAGAACTTGTGGAGTCACTATGACAGGGAAGGTACTACTTCATCAGAAATTCATAAGATATATGCTCGAGATACCATGGGGGTAATACAAGAAGGCAGATCAGAATAGAGGTTCGGCAGGCGTATTGATCTGCAGAAGGCAAGTACTCTAACTTGTCCGAGAAATGGAGTTAAGAAGAAAATATGGTCAGAACCACGGTAGCAAAAGGCTAGATCCTAGATATAAGATGAACTTATACCAAGGGAATATTTAATTGAAGAGAAGCTTTAATGATACGATCTACATCGTGTCCATGGGCATGAACACAAAGTTCAAGGTCGACTCCCACTTCTCCAATGCATAACCTTTCATTCACTTCTCATTTTCGAAGAAGTTGTAGTGTTGAAATTTTATCTGGCAAAATACCAGAAGAGTATGACTCGTGAAAACTTTCGAGTTCACACATATTAAGGAAGGCATAGGTTCAACCCATCGGGGTATCATGGAAACATATACCACAAGCTTCAATAGTAAATATCACCAGCTCAAAAGTAGAGCATGGTTGGATAAATCAGAGAATAGGATTTACTAATGGTATTATGTATCAGGGAAAAGAACTTCTCAAGGTTTTCGTATGCGAAGGACACTGTTGGATGATAATTCGACAAATGATCTGATGGTCCATAAAAGAGCTGATGTAAGCATCGACACACAATCAGAGGAAGAAACAATGCAAGGGCATTGGATTATATAAACAACTGACTAATTCAAAGCTCAAATGTAAAGGAATTATGATTTTCAAATCAAGGAATCAGGAGCAAATGCTCTAATCAAGGATGGATAAGTTGAGTAGGCTTAGGGGTACAATCGATGGCAATTTGATTGGTCGAGATCCAGCCCATGTTTAAAAAGACGTCTGAGCCAGAAGGATGAATTCTAGGATCTGATTGAGGATTGCGAGCATCCTTAACATATTGAATTAAAAGGCTTAAAATGATAAAGACAAGGGAAGCCAATAACATTACGAGACTTATGGGATCAACCATAATGCAAGCAAGCAAGAATTTCAAGAGCAATAGGCTGCTCGGGATTTTTGGAAGATCGAATGGTATTTCTAAGTCTTTTGCGGAACACATGAACAACTGGGAATGAGCGGATACTCGATAAGTGCGAGGAATTATCCGTAGGGGTATTCATGCGGCAAAGATCTGTAAGGCGGTGGTAAAGGAAATATGCCCTAGAGGCAATAATAAAGTTATTATTTATTTCCTTATATCATGATAAATATTTATTATTCATGCTAGAATTGTATTAACCGAAAACATAATACATGTGTGAATACATAGACAAACAGAGTGTCACTAGTATGCCTCTACTTGACTAGCTCGTTGATCAAAGATGGTTATGTTTCCTAACCATAGACATGAGTTGTCATTTGATTAACGGGATCACATCATTAGGAGAATGATGTGATTGACTTGACCCTTTCCGTTAGCTTAGCACTTGATCGTTTAGTTTGTTGCTATTGCTTTATTCATGACTTATACATGTTCCTATGACTATGAGATTATGCAACTCCGTTTACGGAGGAACACTTTGTGTGCTACCAAACATCACAACGTGAATCGGGTGATTATAAAGGTGCTCTCAGGTGTCTCCGAAGGTACTTGTTGGGTTGGCGTATTTCGAGATTAGGATTTGTCACTCCGATTGTCGGAGAGGTATCTCTGGGCCCACTCGGTAATGCACATCACTATAAGCCTTGCAGCAATGCAACTAATGAGTTAGTTGAGGGATGATGTATTACGGAACGAGTAAAGAGACTTGCCGGTAATGAGATTGAACTAGGTATTGAGATACCGACGATTGAATCTCGGGCAAGTAACATACCGATGACAAAGGGAACAACATATGCTGTTATGTGGTTTGACCGATAAAGATCTTCGTAGAATATGTGGGAGCCAATATGAGCATCTAGGTTCCGCTATTGGTTATTGACCGGAGACGTGTCTCGGTCATGTCTACATTGTTCTCGAACCCGTAGGGTCCGCACGCTTAACGTTTCGATGACAGTTATATTATGAGTTTATATGTTTTGATGTACCAAAGGTTGTTCGGAGTCTCGATGTGATCACGGACATGACGAGGAGTCTCGAAATGGTTGAGACATGAAAATTGATATATTGTAAGCCTATGTTTGGATATCGGAAGTGTTCCGGGTGAAATCGGGATTTTACCGGAGTACTGGGAGGTTACCGGAACCCCCCGGGAACTTAATGGGCCTTAGTGGGCCTTGGTGGAAGAGAGGAGAGGCGGCCAGAGCAAGGGCCACACGCCCCTCCCCCCTAGTCCGAATAGGACAGGGAGAGGGGGCGGCGCCCCCCTTCCTTCTTCTCCTCCACCTCTTTCCCCCTCCCAAGTCCTAATCCAACTAGGAAAGGGGGGAGTCCTACTCCCGGTGGGAGTAGGACTCCTCCTGGCGTGCCATCTCTCCTGGCCGGCCGCACCCCCCATGATCCTTTATATACGGGGGCAGGAGGCACCCTAGAGACACAACAATTGAGCGTTTGATCTTTTAGCCGTGTGCGGTGCCCCCCTCCACCATAGTCCACCTCGACAATACTATAGCGGTGCTTAGGCGAAGCCCTGCATCGATAGAACATCATCATCGTCACCACGCCGTCGTGCTGGCGAAACTCTCCCTCAACACTCGGCTGGATCGGAGTTCGAGCTACGTCATCGGGCTGAACGTGTGCTGAACTCGGAGGTGTCGTGCGTTCGGTACTTGATCGGTCGGATCGTGAAGACGTACGACTACATCAACTGCGTTGTGCTAACGCTTCCGCTTTCGGTCTACGAGGGTACGTGGACAACACTCTCCCCTCTCATTGCTATGCATCACCATGATCTTGCGTGTGCGTATGAAATTTTTAGAAATTACTACGTTCCCCGATAGTGGCATCCGAGCCAGGTTTTATGCGTAGATGTTATATGCACGAGTAGAACACAAGTGAGTTGTGGGCGATATAAGTCATACTGCTTACCAGCATGTCACACTTTGGTTCGGCGGTATTGTTGGATGAAGCGGCCCGGACTGACATTACGCGTACGCTTACGTGAGACTGATTTTATCGCCGTGCTTTGCACACAGGTGACTAGCAGGTGTTAGTTTCTCCAACTTTAGTTGAATCGAGTGTGGCTACGCCCGGTCCTTGAGAAGGTTAAAACAGCACTAACTTGACGAACTATCATTGTGGTTTTGATGCGTAGGTAAGAACGGTTCTTGCTCAGACCGTAGCAGCCACGTAAAACTTGCAACAACAAAGTAGAGGACGCCTAACTTGTTTTTGCAGGGCATGTTGTGATGTGATATGGTCAAGACGTGATGAAGATATAAGTTGTTGTATGAGATGATCATGTTTTGTTGAAGTTATCGGCAACAGGCAAAAGCCTTATGGTTGTCTCTCTATTGCATAAGAAGCAAGCGCCAAATAATTGCTTTACTTTATCGCTATGCGATAGCAATAGTTGCAAGAGCAATAGTTGGCGAGACGACCATGTGACGACACATTGATATAGATCAATATGATGGAGATCATGGTGTCATGCCGGTGATTGTGGAAATCATCACGATGCTTTGGAGATGGAGATCAAAGGCACAAGATGATGATGGCCATATCATGTCACATATTTTGATTGCATGTGATGTTTATCTTTTATACATCTTATTTTGCTTAGTTCGATGGTAGCTTTATAAGATGATCCCTTACTAAATTTCAAGATAAAAGTTTTCTCCCTGAGTATGCACCGTTGCCAAAGTTCGTCGTGCCCAGACACCACGTGATGATCGGGTGTGATAAGCTCTACGTCCATCTACAACGGGTGCAAGCCAGTTTGCACACGCAGAATACTGAGGTTAAACTTGACGAGCCTAGCATATGCAGATATGGCCTCGAAACACTGAGACCGAAAGGCCGAGCATGAATCATATGGTAGATATGATCAACATAGTGATGTTCACCATTGAAAACTACTCCATTTCACGTGATGATCGGTTATGGTTTCGTTGATTTGGATCACGTGATCACTTAGAGGATTAGAGGGATGTCTATCTAAGTGGGAGTCCTTAAGTAATATGATAAATTGAACTTTAATTTATCATGAACTTAGTCCTGGTAGTATTAGCATATCTATGTTGTAGATCAATAGCTCGCGTTGTTGCTTCCCTATGTTTATTTTGATATGTTCCTAGAGAAAAACTATGTTGAAAGATGTTAGTAGCAATGACGCGGACTAGCTCCGTAATCTGAGGTTTATCCTCATTGCTGCACAGTAGAATTATGTCCTTGATGCACCGCTAGGTAACAAACCTATTGCAGGAGCAGATGCAGATGTTATGAACATTTGGCTAGCTCAATATGATGACTACTTGATAGTTTAGTGCAACATGCTTAAACGGCTTAGAATCGGGACTTCAAAGACGTTTTGAACGTCATGGACCATATGAGATGTTCCAGGAGTTGAAGTTAATATTTCAAGCAAATACCCGAGTTGAGAGATATGAAGTCTCCAACAAGTTCTATAGCTAAAAGATGGAGGAGAATAGCTCAAGCAGTGAGCATGTGCTCAGATTGTCTGGGTACTACAATCGCTTGAATCAACTGGGAGTTAATCTTCCAGATAAAATAGTGATTGACAGAATTCTCTAGTCACGATCACCAAGTTAGTAGAACTGCGTGATGAACTATCATATGCAAGGGATAACGGAAACGATTCCCAAGCTCTTCGTGATGCTGAAATCGACGAAGGTAGAAATCAAGAAAAGCATCAAGTGTTGATGGTAAACAAAACCACTAGTTTCAAGTAAAGGGACAAAGGGAAGAAAGGGGAACTTCAAGAAGAACGGCAAGCAAATTGCTGCTCAAGTGAAAAAACCCAAGTCTGGACCTAAGCCTGAAACTGAGTGCTTCTACTGCAAAGGGACTAGTCACTGGAAGCGGAACTACCCCAAGTAATTGGTGGATAAGAAGGATGGCAAAGTGAATATAGGTATATTTGATATACATGTTATTGATGTGTACTTTACTAGTGTTTATAGCAACCCCTCAGTATTTGATACTAGTTCAGTTGCTAAGAATAGTAACTCGAAACGGGAGTTGCAGAATGAACGGAGACTAGTTAAGTGTGAAGTGACGATGTGTATTGGAAATGGTTCCAAGATTGATATGATCATCATCGCACACTCCCTATTCTTTTGGGATTAGTGTTAAACCTAAAATAAATGTTGTTTAGTGTTTGCGTTGAGCATGAATATGATTGGATCATGTTTATTGCAATAAGGTTATTCATGTAAGTTAGAGAATAATTTTTACATGAATAAAACCTTCTATGGTCATACACCCAATGAAAATGGTTTGTTGGATCTCGATCGTGGTGATACACATTTTCATAATATTGAAGCCAAAAGATGCAAAGTTAATAATGATAGTGCAACTTATTTGTGGCATTGTCGTTTAGGTCATATTGGTGTAAACCGCATGAAGAAAAATCCATGCTGATGGGCTTTTGGAATCACTTGATTATGAATTAGTTGATGCTTGCGAACCATGCCTCATGGGCAAAGATGACTAAGACTCCGTTCTCCGGAACAATGGAGCGAGCAACAGATTTGTTGGAAATCATGCATACTGATGTATGTGGTCCGATGAATATTGAGGCTCGTGGTAGGTATCATTATTTTCTGATCTTCACAGATGATTTGAGCAGATATGAGTATATCTACTTGATGAAACACAAGTCTGAAACATTTGAAAAATTCAAAGAATTTTAGAGTGAAGTGGAGAATCATCGTAACAAAAATAAAAGTTTCTACGATATGATCGTAGAAGTAAAATATTTGAGTTACGAGTTTGGCCTTCAGTTAAAACAATGTGAAATAGTTTCACTACTCATGACACCTGGAACACCACAGTGTAATGGTGTGTCCGAACGTCATAACCGTACTTTATTGGATATGGTGCGATCTATGATGTCTCTTACCGATTTACCACTATTGTTTTGGGGTTATGCATTAGAGACAGCTACATTCACGTTAAATAGGGCACCATCTAAATCCGTTGAGACGACACCGTATGAACTATGGTTTGGCAAGAAACTTAAGTTGTCGTTTCTTAAAGTTTGAGGTTGCAATGCTTATGTGAAAAAGTTTCAACCTGATAAGCTCAAACCCAAATCAGAGAAGTGCATCTTCATAGGATACCCAAAAGAAAATGTTGGGTACACCTTCTATCATAGATCCGAAGGCAAGATATTCATTGTTGAGAATAGATCCTTTCTAGAGAAGGAGTTTCTCTCGAAAGAAGTGAGTGGGAGGAAAGTAGAACTTGATGAGGTAACTGTACCTGCTCCCTTATTGGAAAGTAGTTCATCACAGAAATCTGTTCCTGTGACTACTACACCAATTAGTGAGGAAGCTAATGATGATGATCATGTAACTTCAGATCAAGTTACTACCGAACCTCGTAGGTAAACCAGAGTGAGATCCGCACCAGAGTGGTACGGTAATCCTGTTCTGGAGGTCATGTTACTTGACCATGACAAACCTAGGAACTATGAGGAAGCGGTGATGAGCCCAGATTCCGTGAAATGGCTTGAGGCCATGAAATCTGAGATGAGATCCATGTATGAGAACAAAGTATGGACTTTGATTGACTTGCCCATTGATCGGCGAGCCATTGAGAATAAATGGATCTTCAAGAGGAAGACGGATGCTGATAGTAGTGTTACTATTTACAAAGCTAGAATTGTCGCAAAAGGTTTTCGACAAGTTCAAGGTGTTGACTACGATGAGAGTTTCTCACTCGTATCTATGCTTAAGTCTGTCCGAATCATGTTAGAAATTGCCGCATTTTATGAAATCTGGCAAATGGATAAACAAAATTGCATTCCTTAATGTATTTATTAAAGAAGAGTTGTATATGATGCAACCAGAAGGTTTTGTCAATCCTAAAGGTGCTAACAAAATATGCAAGCTCCAGTGATCCATCTATGGACTGGTGCAAGCATCTCAGAGTTGGAATATACGCTTTGATAAGTTGATCAAAGCATATAGTTTTATACAGACTTGCGGTGAAGCCTGTATTTACAAGAAAGTGAGTGGGAGCACTACAGCATTTCTGATAAGTATATGTGAATGACATATTGTTGATCGGAGATAATGTAGAATTATTCTGCAAAGCATAAAGGAGTGTTTAAAAGGAGTTTTTCAAAGAAAGACCTGGCTGAAGCTGCTTACATATTAAGCATCAAGATCTATAGAGATAGATCAAGACGCTTGATAAAGTTTTTCAATGAGTACATGTCGGATTTCGGGTTCCGGCAGACCCTTAAGGTTCGAACTCTGGGGTGTGCGCGGAGATCCAACCTCCCGCCATCTCGCCCCTCGCCGAATCGCAGGGATCTAAACTACTCGAAAGAACAGCACAAGAGACACGAGATTTATACTAGTTCGGGCCACCGTTGTGGTGTAATACCCTACTCTAGTTTGTGGTGTGGTGGATTGCCTCTTGGGCTGATGAGGAATAGTACAGGGAAGAATAGCCTCGCGAGGGTCTGTTCTTGGTGGGTGTGATGAACTGCTAGCTGGTGTCCCGTCGCTCTAGCTTGAGGATCGGGTCTCTATCTCTATCTGGATGCTGATCGTCTTGATCGATCGTCCTATCCCATCCCCCTCTACTATGGTGGCTAGCTCTACTTATATAGACGAAGGCCTTGGGCCTCTTCCCAAATATTGAGCGGGAAGGGCGCCAACAATTGGCCATTTCGAAGGGGAACAGCGGGTACACTTATCCTGACTAAAGTTGGTCCTCGCCGCCAAAGGCTCGTGATGACGCTTTGCTTGGGCTCCACGATGACTCCTTCCAGCCGTTGGGGCTGGTCTTGGTCTTGTTGCACCGAAACGGATGCATTTGCTTGATGCTCTCGCCTGCGCTTGCTCCCTTTGCACCAAAGAGGAAAGGAGGACGCTGCTCGGGCTGGCGTCCGACTGGCGCCCTTGGTCGTCATGGCTTGCGTCATGGGCACCTTGCGAGGTACCCTGCCTTGAACTCTCCGCCTCCTCATGAGCCAACTTTGTGAGGCCGTGCACGAGAAGCTCCTGGTCGTCCGCCCCGCGAGGCTTGGCCCCTCGCGAGGGTCTTGAGCTTGCGTTGATGAAGATGGGCTGTCCCGGGCCTCCTTTGAGCCACGCCGCAGGCCGCGGGCAGGCAAGTCTGGGGACCCCCGTTCCCAGAACACCGACAGTAGCCCCCGGGCCCACGGCGCGCCCGAACATGGCCGAGCGGAGAGGCGAAAGGGCAAGTGCGAAGCATCGTGGGCCCTAACAGCCTGCGGCCTTGGGCGATGCGTGGCGGTTGATTGGACGTGTGCGCACTGCTCCCCCACGATGCCTCGGTAACCTCCCGGATTCGACAAGTCCCTGCATGCGGAGTTAGTCATAATTACCGGTGATCGTGGAGGCCGACGGTTGGCCTTCGCCGGCAATAAGTACATAACAGCGCGCGCCCTTCCAGTCTATCCTTTCTTGTCTCTCCTTCTTCCCCATGGCTCCACCAAGCAAGTTCTCGGCCGCAGAGAAGGGGAAGGGCCGCCAGGTCGAATCTTCCTCTCCTCCGCCTAAGCGTGGTCGAGGCCGCCCTCGCAAGCACCCCGTGGTCTCCACGGCGGTCCCCCATGGTCGTGGGGGAGGCTCTCAGCATGGTGACGAGCGGCTGGCCATGGTCGGAGGGCGTGCCCCGGCCGCGCGTCCCCCAAGGCCGCACCTCCATGCTGCTGAAGTGCTGCCGGAGTTCATGGTGAGGGCGGAGGAGCCGTCCGGCGTCCGGCTTCAGCTCCCGTGCTTCCTCCTGGGTGAGCTCCCATATGGCGCCCTGAGTGGCCTCTGGCTCCAGGCAGATGGCTGCTGCAGCCGGGCTTCGTGGGCTTCTCTGGAGGTCTCTGCTGCAGGGAACCTCTTCCTGGCCCGCGGCTGGTAGACGTTCGCTCGCGTGCGTGGTCTCCGCCGTCGGTGCTCCCTGCACTTCAAATATGATGGCGACACCACCCTCTACGTGAGAGTGTTCGGGGAAGACGGCCGCCGCATGGGGTGCTTCCCTGAAGACGACGACCGTGGCCGAGGACTCACCCCCGGTGCGGGCGGAGAGGGCAGCGCGCGGGCGGCTGGCGATGCCTGCGACTCCTCACGCTTCACCAGCTCTTCTTCGGGTGGCGATTCTTCCAGCACTGGCCGCGGCCAGCCCCCACGCTGCCGCGCCTGCTTGGGGGGTGGCAGCGGGTCCGCTCGCCGCCACGCCCCGGTGAAGCGCGAGATGGAGTCCGACTGAGCTCCGGAGGCGGCTCGGGCCTTCCAAGAGAGCCGGCACGAGGCGTGCTTCACCTGCTTCAGTCCTTTTCCTTCCTTTTCTCCTGCATAAAAAGGGAACAATGTGTGGCCCGATGCAGTGCGCGTTTAGGGCAACGCCGTTAATTATTGTACTGCTTTTGTTATTCTGATACTGTTCCCTTCTGCCGTGTGCCCATTCGCAAATGAACCCCGGCCGTGGCCGCGAGGGCGACCGGCC
Organism: Aegilops longissima; assembly: GCA_021605205.1. Classification (NCBI taxonomy): domain Eukaryota; kingdom Viridiplantae; phylum Streptophyta; class Magnoliopsida; order Poales; family Poaceae; genus Aegilops; species Aegilops longissima. The sequence goes on along the minus strand of CM038678.1, from coordinate 551,906,407 downwards.
CTGGCCCCGTGTTTGCGTTGTGCTGCCCGTGAGGCATGGTCAGGAGGGGTGCTCCAGCTGCGGACCAGGGCCGTGAAAACTTGAGCGATAGGGGCAGGAACGCTCGCGGGGGCTCCCGAGGCTTCCGCCTCACGAGTCCCCGCGCAAGAGAAATCGAGGCAGGAGGGCGAAAAAGATCAAAGAACCATGGACCAAAAAAAGGGGCGATAGTTTCGATAAACACTCCAAATGAGAATAACCAGTCAACCGCAGAAAGCAAATGAAAAAGCCGCGTCCGGCACCTAGTCTAGTCTTGACGTCTTCTCACCAGTAGCGAGCTAAGTGCTGCCACTGGGCGTGGGAGGGAGCCCCAGGGCCTGAGGCCGGCACTCCTGAGACTCTGGGGCGTGTACAGCCCCAACTCATTATTACGTGAGAGTGTCACGGGCGGCGAGCTTCACAGGCGTTCGCCTTCTTCACAGGCTCCGGGCCTTTCTTCTGGGAAGCAAGCTTCACGGGAGTTTGCCCTCTTCGCAGGCTCTGGGCCTTTCCAGAACACGACAGCTTCATAGGCGTTCGCCTTCTTCACAGGCTCTGGGCCTTTTCCCAGGAGGTGAGCTTCACAGGCATTTGCCTTCTTCACAGGCTCCGGGCCTTTTCCAAAAAGCTGAACTTCACAGGCTCAGGGCCTTTTCCAAAAAGATGAACTTCACAGGCATTCGCCTTCTTCACAGGCTCAGGGCCTTTTCCAAAAAGATGAACTTCACAGGCATTCGCCTTCTTCACGAGCTCGGGGCCTTTTCCAAAAGATGAACTTCACAGGGCATTCGCCTTCTTCACAGGCTCGTGGCCTTTTCCAAAAGATGAACTTCAGGCATTCTCCTTCTTCACGTGGCTCGGGGCCTTTTAGGGGTAAAACCTCCGGAGGTGCTGGATGTTCCACGCGTTATGTATAGGTACTCCCTCTTGAGTCTCCAAGCGCACGGAGCCTGGCCTGGAAACATGAACAACCTTGAATGGGCCCTCCCACATGGGAGAGAGATTATGTAGTCCCTCCCTGGAGAGGACCCGTCGGAGCATGAGGTCCCCTACCTCGAGAGTTCTGGGGCAGATGTTGCGGCAGTGGTATCGCCGGAGTGCCTGCTGGTACCTCGCCGCTCGGAGCGCAGCTTCTCGACGGCGCTCCTCCCCCAGCACAAGGGCCGTCCCCCGCATGGCGTCCTACAACGTTTCATCGAACGCCAGGACCCGCTTCGGCCCCGTAGACCAGGAAGAAGGGGGTCTCTCCAGTTGGCTTGGTTGCGGTTGTGCGGATGGACCACAACACAGACGGAAGCTCGTCGTACCAGCCTCTGCCGCAGGCTTCCAGTTTCTTCTTGAACGTTCTGGTCTTGAGGCCTCTCAGGACCTCTGCATTGGCCCGCTCGGCCTGTCCATTGCTGCGGGGTTGCGCCACCGAAGCGTGGCATATCTGCGTCCCAAGGTTAGCGCAGTACATTTTAAAAAGGTTACTGGTGAACTGCGAACCGTTGTCGGTGATGATGCGGTTTGGCACTCCGAACCGGCTCACGATGCCCTTGATGAACTTGACCGCGGAACCAGCGGGGATGGCGTGGACGGCCTCGACCTCGGCCCACTTGGTGAATTTGTCCACGGCGACGTAGAGGTAGCGATAGCCCCCTGGCGCCCGAGGAAAGGGGCCCAGAATGTCCAGCCCCCAGACCACGAATGGCCAAGTGAGGGGGATGGTTTGCAGGCCTCCTGCGGGCTGATGGATCTGCTTGGCATGGAATTGGCAAGCCTCACAAGCCTTCACGAGTTCGATAGCGTCATTGAGCGCGGTGGGCCAATAGAAACGCTGCGGGCACGCTTTGTCGACAAGGGTCCGTGGCGATGAATGGTGCCCACAATCTCCGCCATGTATATCTGCCAGCAATTCCTTCCCCTGTTCCCTGGTGATGCAGCGCAGGGATACGTCGTTCGATCGTTTCCGGTAGAGCTCTCCATCCATGATGTTGTATGCCGTGGCTTGCCGCGCCACACGCTCTGCCTCCTCCTCCTTCTCCGGCAAAGTCCCACGCGTTAAGTAACTCTTGAGCTCCGTGATCCAGCACTCCTCTTGAGGTTCCATTGTCGAGAGCGTGTGCTCGAGGCGGGCCCACAGTGGGGCTCCCGAGGCTTGTGGCTGAGGGAGCTCCTCCCGAGGCTGTGCTGTGCTTGATAATGGCGGCAGGACTGAGGGCTTGAAGAGCCGTTCCTCAAAGACGCCCGGCTCCTGGGGTAACCTCCTGGAGGCTCGTTTGGCGATGTCGTCGGCCTCTTGATTGGTGCCGCGGGGCACGTGCCGCAGCTCCAACCCCCAGTACTGTTTCTCCATCCTGCGGACCTTCGCAAGGTAGGCCTCCATGTGTTCACCCCTTGGCTCGTACACCTTGTTGGAGAAATTGACGAGGAGCTGCGAATCGCCCTTGATGGTAAGACGCTTCACTCCCAGGGCAGCGGCAGCCTTCAGACCCGCTATCAGCCCCTCATATTCTGCTATATTGTTGGAGACCTTCTCGCCATGCTGGAAACATAGCTGCACGGCATAGTAGAGCTTGTCCTGAGCAGGAGATATGAGCACTTTGCCCAGCCCAGCTGTCTTGAGAACGCTCCGTCAAGTACATGACCTAACCTTTCTCGCGCTTTCTCCCTCGGGAGAGGGACCGATCCTCGTCGGCCCCGAGGCCCGTGCTTCATCCCATTCGCCACGAAATCTGCCAGCATGCCCCTTGATGACTCTGGTCAGATGAACTCGAGCTGGAATGCTTGCAGCTCAATGTTCCACTCGGCGACCCTTCCGCCGAGTTGGGGCTCTGAGCACCCTCTCGAGGGGTATGCCGAGACAACCTTGATTGGATGACCACGAAGTAGTGTCGCAGCTTGCGCTGGCCACCAACAATGGCAAGGAGGAGCTTACGCAGCATGGGGTACCGTGCCCTCGCATCCCGTAACACGGTGCTGACGAAGTACACCGGGTGCTCGAAGAGGTTAGGGGCGTCGGTGCTGGTGGCGTCTTCCGGAAGCTGTGGTGCCTCCCGAGGCGACGGCGCCTCCGGAAGCTGGGTGCTTGGATGGGAGGCCTCCCCCTCCCTTGGTGCGCTCTGCTGTGACAGCTGATCTTCTCCCATTGCGGTGCTGGCTTCTGCTAGTTCCTTTAGATTCGGTCTTGCCTTAGCTCGGGTGGCTGCCGTGGTCTTGGCCTGACGCTCCTCCCTAACTGCCACCAGAGCAGCGCTAGCGGAGTAGGGAGTGGCGGCGAGGTAGAGTACCAAGGGCTCCTGAGGTCGCGGGGCCACCATCACCGGAGGGCTGGTCAGGTACCTCTTGAGGTCTTGAAACGCTTTGTCGGCCTCTTCAGTCCACTCGAAGGGCCCCTTTTTCTTCATCAGCTGGAAGAAAGGCAGCGCCCGCTCCCCCAATCGGGAGATAAAACAGCCCAGCGCTATTACGCGCCCCGTGAGCTTCTGCATTTCCCTGAGGGTCTTTGGTGGGCTCATGTCTTCCACTGCCTTGACCTTTTCTGGGTTAGCCTCAATGCCTCGGTGGGACACGAGGAAACCCAGGAGCTTGCTGAGGGAACTCCAAACACACACTTCTCCGGGTTGAGTCACAGGCTCACTGCGTTGAGGCTCGCGAAGGTTTCTTCCAGGTCTTGTATCAAGGTCTTGGCCTCGTGAGACTTCACCACAATGTCGTTGACGTATGCCTCCACATTCTTCCCGAGCTGTGGGCCCAAGGTGATGTGCATGAGCAGCTGGAAGGTTGCCCCTGCGTTGTGCAACCCGAATGGCATGCATGTATAGCAAGACACTCCACACGGGTTAGAAGGCCATCTTTTCCACGCCTTCCACCGCCATCTTGATTTGGTGATACCCGAAAAGGCGCCCAAGAAGCATAACAGGTCACACTCGGCGGTGGAATCGACGATCTGGTCGATGCGAGGGAGCGGAAATGGATCCTGCGGGCATGCTTTGTTGAGGTTGGTGAAGTTGACACACATGCGCTCCTTTCCTCCCTTCTTTGGCACCACCACGGGGTTGGCCAGCCAATCTGGGTATCGGACCTCGCAATAACCCCCGCGGCTTCCAGCTTGCGGGTCTCTTGGACGATGAAGGCCTGCTTTTCAATGGACTGCCTTCTCGCTTCGTTTCCTTTGGGCACGTTGGGGCACACGTTAAGGTGGTCTCGACACGCCCATGGGATCCCCGCCACCGATCGGGCTCCCGGTGAACACCTTCTTGTTCGCACGCAGAACTTGACAAGGGCCTCCTCCTGTTCTGGCTCGAGGTTGGCGCCTATGGTGAAGGTGGCGCTTGTGGACCCGTCCTCATCGACAGGTATCTGCTTGGTCTCCGCCTTGTCTTGAGTGAACAACTGCTTCTTCTTGGTCGGCGCAGCCCCCTTGGGCTTGGGGGCTTCAGATCGGCGGGCTGTCTTCTGCCGCCGTCTTGAGGGTGAGCTGAGCCCGCATGACCTTCAAGATCCCCGGCACAGTGAGGACACCGCTGCTCCCGAGCATCTTCATGAGGTTGTACCCGGAGGGTTGCGCCATGAATTTGGCGATGCTGGATAGCCAAGGATGGCATTGTAGGGGAGGCCGATGGGGGCGATGTCGAAGTCCACCAGCTCCGTGCGGAAGTTATCGTGGTGCCAAGGTCACCGGAAGCGGATTTGCCCCAAGGAGCTGGATGACCCCCCCCCGCCTCGAAAAAGGCCGGGCTGGGCTGCGGCCGCTCCTCGGTATCTGAGAGGAGGTTGAAGGCCTCGACCGAGAGTGCGTTGAGGCGGCGCCGCCATCGATGAGGGTCTTGGTGACGGCCACCGGCGAGATAGTGGGTGTGCGAGCATGGGAGCGCACCCGAGCCGCCGAATTGGTGGGGTGGTCTTGAGAGTCGAAGGTCAGCTCGGCGGCGACTCCGTCCGCCTGAGGGAGCCCCGCGCGTGGAGGCGGCGCCACCCGGCGGACGAATGTCTTGACATGGCGGCTGGAAGGCGGCGCCGCGAGCCGCCAGAGGGCCGCGACGAGCGGAGGAACCGGCGCGACGGGGCGGGTGTCGAGGAAGCCGCGCGGCCCCTCCCCTGAGGTCGCCGAGGAGCGTAGGGACGATGCTTGCTGCCCGTCCCTAGTCGGGCCGGTGGCGGTGTCGACGGCAGGTGATGGGGAACGACGAGGGCGCCCGCCGACGGGAGCCGTCTGGGCGACATGGGAGGCGAGGGTGACTCGGCGCTCGGCGCGGGCCCGACGAGCGTCAGACATGGTCGCGGTGGTTGGGGAAGAACGAGGCGACGAAAGGCAGATTCCAGCGCACCCCTACCTGGCGCGCCAAATGTCGGATTTCGGGTTCCGGCAGACCCTTAAGGTTCGAACTCTGGGGTGCGCGCGGAGATCCAACCTCCCGCCGTCTCGCCCCTCGCCGAATCGCAGGGATCTAAACTACTCGAAAGAACAGCACAAGAGACACGAGATTTATACTAGTTCGGGCCACCGTTGTGGTGTAATACCCTACTCTAGTTTGTGGTGTGGTGGATTGCCTCTTGGGCTGATGAGGAACAGTACAGGGAAGAATAGCCTCGCGAGGATCTGTTCTTGGTGGGTGTGATGAACTGCTAGCTGGTGTCTCGTCGCTCTAGCTTGAGGATCGGGTCTCTATCTCTATCTGGATGCTGATCGTCTTGATCGATCGTCCTATTCCATCCCCCTCTACTATGGTGGCTAGCTCTACTTATATAGACGAAGGCCCTGGGCCTCTTCCCAAATATTGGGCGGGAAGGGCGCCAACAATTGGCCATTTTGAAGGGGAACAACGGGTACACTTATCCTGACTAAAGTTGGTCCTCGCCTGCCAAAGGCTCTGGTGATAACGCCTGCTTGGGCTCCACGATGACTCCCTTCCAGCCGTTGGGGCTGGTCTTGGTCTTGTTGCACCGAAACGGATGCCTTTGCTTGATGCTCTCGCCTGCGCTTGCTCCCTTTGCACCAAAGAGGAAAGGAGGACGCTGCACGGGCTGGCGCCCGACTGGCGCCCTTGGTCGTCATGGCTTGCGTCATGGGCACCTCGCGAGGTACCCTGCCTTGAACTCTCCGCCTCCTCATGAGCCAACCTGACGAGGCCGTGCCTGAGGAAGCTCCTGGTCGTCCGCCCCGCGAGGCTTGGCCCCTCGCGAGGGTCTTGAGCTTGCGTTGATGAAGATGGGCTGTCATGGGCCTCCTTTGAGCCACGCCGCAGGCCGCAGGCAGGCAAGTCTGGGGACCCCCGTTCCCAGAACGCCGACAGTACATACCTTGACAAGATTTTGAAGTAGTTCAAAATGGAACAGTCAAAGAAAGAGTTCTTGCCTATGTTACAAGGTGTGAAATTGAGTATGACTCAAAGCCCGACCACGGCAGAAGATAGAAAGATAATGAAAGTCATTCCCTATGCCTTGGCCATAGGTTCTATAAAATATGCCATGCTGTCTACCAGATCTATTGTATACCATACACTATTTTTGGCAAGGAAGTACAATAGTGATCTAGGAGTAGATCACTGGATAACGGTCAAAATCATCCTTAGTGGGATAAGGATATGTTTCTCGATTATGGAGGTGACAAAAAGGTTCGTCATAAAGTATTAGGTCGATGCAAATTTTGACATTGATCCAGATGACTCTAAGTCTCAATCTAGATAAAGTGGGAGCAATTAGCTAGAGTAGCTCCGTGCAGAGCATTGTTGACATAGAAATTTGCAAAATACTTACGGATCTGAATGTGGCAGACCCGTTGACTAAACTTCTCTCACAAGCAAAACATGATCACACCTTAGTACTCCTTGGGTGTTAATCACATAGCGATGTGAACTAGATTATTGACTCTAGTAAACCCTTTGGGTGTTGGTCACATGTCGATGTGAACTATGGGTGTTAATCACATGGTGATGTGAACTATTGGTATTAAATCACATGGCGATGTGAACTAAATTATTGACTCTAGTGCAAGTGGGAGACTGAAGGAAATATGCCCTAGAGGCAATAATAAAGTTATTATTTATTTCCTTATATCACGATAAATGTTTATTATTCATGCTAGAATTGTATTAACCGGAAACATAATACATGTGTGAATACATAGACAAACATAGTGTCACTAGTATGCCTCTACTTGACTAGCTCGTTGATCAAAGATGGTTATGTTTCCTAACCATAGACATGAGTGGTCATTTGATTAACGGGATCACATCATTAGGAGAATGATGTGATTGACTTGACCCATTCCGTTAGCTTAGCACTTGATCGTTTAGTTTGTTGCTATTGCTTTCTTCATGACTTATACATGTTCCTATGAATACGAGATTATGTAACTCCCGTTTACCGGAGGAACACTTTGTGTGCCACCAAATGTCACAACGTAACTGGGTGATTATGAAGGTGCTCTACAGGTGTCTCCGAAGGTACTTGTTGGGTTGGCGTATTTCGATATTAGGATTTGTCACTCCGATTGTCGGAGAGGTATCTCTGGGCCCACTCGGTAATGCACATCACTATAAGCCTTGCAAGCATTGCAACTAATGAGTTAGTTGAGGGATGATGTATTACGGAACGAGTAAAGATACTTGCCGGTAACGAGATTGAACTAGGTATTGAGATACCGACGATCGAATCTCGGGCAAGTAACATACCGATTACAAAGGGAACAACGTATGTTGTTATGCGGTTTGACCGATAATGATCTTCGTAGAATATGTGGGAGCCAATATGAGCATCCAGGTTCCGCTATTGGTTATTGAACGGAGACGTGTCTCGGTCATGTCTACATCGTTCTCGAACCCGTAGGGTCCGCACGCTTAACGTTTCGACGACAGTTATATTATGAGTTTATATGTTTTGATGTACCTAAGGTTGTTCGGAGTCCCGGATGTGATCACGGACATGATGAGAAGTCTCGAAATGGTCGATACATGGAAATTGATATATTGGAAGCCTGTGTTTGGATATCAGAAGTGTTCCGGGTGAAATCGGGATTTTACTGGAGTACCAGGAGGTTACCGGAACCCCCCGGGAACTTAATGGGCCTTAGTGGGCCTTGGTGGAAGAGAGGAGAGGCGGCCAGGGCAAGGGCCGCGCGCCCCTCCCCCCTAGTCCGAATAGGACAAGGAGAGGGGGCGACGCCCCCCCCCCCCCCTCTTCCTTCTTCTCCTCCACCTCTTTCCCCCTCCCAAGTCCTAATCCAACTAGGAAAGGGGGGGAGTCCTACTCCCGGTGGGAGTAGGACTCCTCCTGGCGCGCCCTCTCTCTTGGCCGGCCGCACCCCCCTTGCTCCTTTATATACGGGGGCATGGGGGCACCCTAGAGACATGACAATTGATCGTTTGATCTTTTAGCCCTGTGCGGTGCCCCCTTCCACCATAATCCACCTCGATAATACTGTAGCGGTCCTTAGGCGAGGCCCTGCGTCGGTACAACATCATCATCGTCACCACGCCGTCATGCTGATGAAACTCTCCCTCAACACTCAGCTGGATCGGAGTTCAAGGGACGTCATCGGGCTGAACGTGTGCTGAACTCAGAGGTGCCGTGCGTTCGGTACTTGATCGATCAGATCGTGAAGACGTACGACTACATCAACCGCGTTGTGCTAACGCTTCCGCTTTCGGTCTACGAGGGTATGTGGACAACACTCTCCCCTCTCGTTGCTAGGCATCACCATGATCTTGCGTGTGCGTAGGAATTTTTTTGAAATTACTACGTTTCCCAACAAGTGGCTCAAGAGATTCTTAATAGTCGAAGAATAATTCGATGCATCTTGTAATAAGAAGAGCAGCTCGGAATGAAAGTAAGAAGGACATGTGTAAGTAATTATCGATATGGATGTATCGGTGGTAGGGGATTGCAAAAGCGACGGACACAGAGTCTCGAGAGAACATCTGAGAGTATCTTCGGAATCTTCTGATGCAGCAAGCGATCCTCTGCAATAAGGGGCTCTCCGGGTGGATGCGATCACGGGATCTTAATGTCAAAGTTAGCAAATTCATTTAACCTGAATAGTAGAGAGATCAGAGTCCCGGAGTATAGACAAGGAATAAAAGATCCTAATACCACCCAAATGGTGACGTGGGCCCGTAAGCCACACATCCATGTTAGTAAAAGTTTTGCAATGTCTAGACTCAACTTCGTCCAAGTAGTTTGGAAGGGGGATTCCTACAGGCAGTCGACTCTGATACCAACTTGTGATGCCCCCGATTTGACCGTACACTAATCATACACGCAAACATGTACGATCAAGACCAGGGACTCACGGGAAGATATCACAACAGAACTCTAGACACAAATTAAAATAATACAAGCTTTATATTACAAGCCAGGGTCCTCAAGGGCTCGAATACATCAGCTCAAAAACACAAGAGTCAACGGAAGCAATAATATCTAAGTACAGACATAAGTTAAACAAGTTTTCCTTAAGAAGGCTAGCACAAAATTAGCAGCGATCGAAAAGGCAAGGCCTCCTGCCTGGGACCTCCTAACTACTCCTCGAAGCCGAACTCCACGTAGAATCATCCTTGAAATCTCTAGCTCCTAGACTCCAGCATCTGGTTGCGACAACCGAGAAGAATGCAAAGGGGGAAAGGAGGGAGAAAAGCAACCGTGAGTACTCATCCAAAGTACTCGCACGCAAGGATCTACACTACATATGCATGGGTATCTGTGTAAAGGGGCAATCGGTGGACTGAACTGCAGAATGCCAGAATAAGAGGGGGATAGCTAGTCCTGTCGAAGACTACGCTTCTGGCAGCCTCCATCTTGCAGCATGTAGAAGAGAGTAGATGGTAAGTTCACCAAGTATCATCGCATAGCATAATCCTACCCGGCGATCATCCCCTCGTCGCCCTGTGTGAGAGCGATCACCAGGTCATATCTGGAACTTGGAAGGGTGTGTTTTATTCAGTATCCAGTTCTAGTTGTAATAAGGTCAAGGTACAACTCCGGGTCGTCCTGTTACCGAGGATCACGGCTATTCGAATAGATAAACTTCCCTGCAGGGGCGCACCACATTACCCAACACGCTCGATCCCCTTTGGTCACTTTTCTGGGTCATGCCCGGCCTCAGAAGATCAACACGTCGAAGCCCTACCTAGGCACAACAGAGAGGTTAGCACGCCGGTCTAAATCCTATGGCGCAGGGGTCTGGGCCCATCGCTCATTGCACACCTGCACATTGCGAACGCGGCGGGAAGCAGACCTAGCCCCCTTAATACAAGCGCAGGCTTACAGTCCAATCTGGCGCGCGCCGCTCACTCGCTGACGTCAAGAAGGCTTCGGCTGATACCACGACGTCGAGTGCCCATAACTATTCCCACATAGTTGGTTAGTGCGCATAGGCCAGTGGCCAGACTCAGATCAAATACAAAGATCTCGTTAAGCGTGTTAATTGATGTAACGACAGACGCCGACCAGGGCCAGGCCCACCTCTCTCCTAGGTGGTCTCAACCTGCCCTATCGCTCCGCCACAAAGTAACAGTCGGGGGCCGTCGGGAACTCAGGCCCACCACTACCTGGATGGAGCCACCTGTCCTTTCAGCCCCCAGATCGGAATCACTTGCGGGTACTCTACGAGCCGACCCGACTTTAGTCACCACATGTATCATATAATATGTATGTAAGTATATACCCGTGATCACCTCCCGAGTGATCACGGCCCGATAGTATAGCATGGCAGACGGACAAGAATGTAGGGCCACTAATGGAATACTAGCATCCTATACTAAGCATTTAGGATTGCAGTTAAGGTTAACAACTGTAGCAATAATGACAGGCTATGCAGCAGAATAGGATTAACTAAAAGCAGTAACATGCTACACTACTCTAATGAAAGCAGTAGAGAGAAGGAATAGGCGATATCTTGTGATCAAGGGGGCTTTCCAGCGTGCTCTTGCAAGGAGGAGTCATCAACAACGTAGTCAATCGGGGCACCAGCAGCGGCGTCACGCTCGTAGTCTATCAAAGAGAAGAGGGGAAGAAACAATGAATACAATGCAAACAGATGCATATCGTTGCATGACATGACAAGTAACGGTGCCAGGTGTGCCCTAGCGCAGTAGGAGATGATACCGGGGAAGGGGGAAACATCCGGGAAAATATCCCCGGTGTTTCGCGTTTTCGAACAGATGAACCGGAGGAGGAAAGTTGCGTGTTCGCTATGCTAGGAATGTGTGGTCTACGAATGGGCTGCGTATTCAGATTCGTCTCGTCGTTCTGAGCAACTTTCATGTACAAATTTTTCCATCCGAGCTACGGTTTATTTTATATTAATTTTAAAAGATTTAATCAATTTTCTAGATTTATCCATCTAATTAATTATAACATTATGTAGAATAGTGTCTGCTGATGTCAACATGATGCAATGCTGAGGTCATCAGTCAATAGTGCGGTTGACTTGGTCAACAAACATGTGGGTCCCGGTTGTCACAGACTGTTAGCTAATTAACCTAGTTAATTAGTTTAACCTAAACAGATTAATTAGGTTAATTAAACACAATTAATTAAGTTAATTAATTTAGTTAATTAATTAATTAATTATTATTTATTATTATTATTTTAAAATTCTTTTTTTAATGTTCTGGGGCTGGGCCCTAGGAGTCAGTGGCCCAGAAGCCACCGTGGGTTAACGGGCGTGGGTGCAGTGGGTGTTTGGGCTCACGGGCAGGGTGGAGCGGAGGCCGAGAGGGCGCTCGCCCGCAGGGACGGCGAGGCCATGCCTGCGGACGGTGGCGGCCTCGGGGCGGGTGGTCGCCGACAGGGATGGTGCGACGGAGCCGCGCCAGCGAGAGGGCCTGGAGGAGCGTCGGGCGATGTCGTAGCGGTGCGCGCGGCGGCAGCAAGCCGCGGTGGAGCAGGGGCAGAGGGCAGGGGATGCTCGCGGCTGTGGCGCGGTGCGAGGTGGAGCGGGTGGCGCAGCACGTAGGCGCGGCCAGGGGGGCGCAGGCAGCATAGGGAGGTCGGGGCACGAGCTGGGGGGCGGATGGCGGTGGTGGCCGTAGGCGGAGCGAAGCGGAAATGGCGAGGGGCGGCGGCTGCGGACTGGTGCCGCACCAGCAGCCAAGCAGCGGTGGCAGGAAGGGAACGCGCGGGGTCTGCGGGGCGCAGCAACCGCGATGAGCGCGAGCGCGTACGAGCAGGGAGACGGGGAAGGATGGATGGGGCGCTCACGTACGGTGCAGGGCAATGGCAGTGGGGCGTGGGGAGGAAGACGAGGACGACGGCGAAGGGGTCGAGGCGGTGGTGCAGCGGTGGGGTGGCGTGCGTCGACGACGGGTGGCCGAGGCGGAGGCGCTCTGGGCGGCGGCGGCAGGCAATGGGGTCGGTGTCGGTGTCAAAACCGGTGGATCTCGAGGCAATATTGGGCTTTATTACACTTCTATATTACTTTTGGGACTAACCTATTAGCCGGAGGCCCAGCCCATATTGCTGTTTTATTGCCTGTTTCAGTATTTTGAGGGAAAGGAATATCAAACGGAGTCCAAACGGAATGAAACCTTCGGCAGCGTGATTTTTTGGAAGATTATCATTCTGGAGGCTTGGAGATCAATTCAGAAGATCCTCGAGGAGCCCAGGAGATAGGGCGCCCCCTGCTGTATGCGCCCTTGTCTCGTGGACCCCTCGAGCACCCCCCCCCCCCCGACCGACTTCTTTCGCCTATATGTCCCACGTACCCTAAAAACATTCATGGAGAAGATAGATCGGGAGTTCCGCCGCCGCAATCCTCTCAGAGCCACCAAAACCTCTCGGGAGTCCGTTTGACACCACGGAGGGGGAACCCATCACCGTGGCCATCTTCATCATCCCGGCACTCTCCATGACGAGGATGGAGTAGTTCACCCTCGGGGCTGAGGGTATGTACCAGTAGCTATGTGTTTGATCTCTCTCTCTCTCTCATGTTCTCTCTATGGCACGATCTTGATGTATCGCGAGCTTTGTTATTATAGTTGGATCTTACGATGTTTCTCCCCATCTACTCTCTTGTGATGAATTGAGTTTCCCCTTTGAAGTTATCTTATCGGATTGAGTCTTTGATTTGAGAACACATGATGTATGTCTTGCCGTGTTTATTTGTGGTGACAATGGGATATCACGTGCCACCTGATGTATGTTTTGGTGACCAACTTGCGGGTTCCGCCCATGAACCTATGCATAGGGGTTGGCACACGTTTTCTTGACTCTCCGATAGAAACTTTGGGGCACTCTTTGAAGTACTTTGTGTTGGTTGGATGAATCTGAGATTGTGTGATGCATATCGTATAATCATGCCCACGGATACTTGAGGTGACAATGGAGTATCTAGGTGACATTAGGGTTGTGGTTGATTGTGTCTTAAGGTGTTATTCTAGTACGAACTCTTTAATAGATCGATCCGAAAGAATAACTTTGAGGTGGTTTCGTACCCTACCATAATCTCTACGTTTGTTCTCCGCTATTAGTGGCTTTGGAGTGACTCTTTGTTTCATCTTGAGGGATTGTTATATGATCTATCTATGTTATTATTGTTGAGAGAACTTGCACTAGTGAAAGTATGAACCCTAGGCCTTATTTCCTATCATTGCAATACCGTTTACGCTCACTTTTATCATTAGTTACCTTGCTGCTTTTATATTTTCAGATTACAAAAACCTATATCTACCATCCATATTGCACTTGTATCACCATCTCTTCGCCGAACTAGTGCACCTATACAATTTACCATTGTATTGGGTGTGTTGGGGACACAAGAGACTCTTTGTTATTGGGTTGCAGGGTTGTTTGAGAGAGACCATCTTCATCCTACGCCTCCTACGGATTGATAAACCTTAGGTCATCCACTTGAGGGAAATTTGCTACTGTCCTACAAACCTGTGCACTTGCAGGCCCAACAACGTCTACAAGAAGAAGGTTGCGTAGTAGACATCAAGCTCTTTTCTGGCGCAGTTGCCGAGGAGGTTAGTGCTTCAAGGTATATCTTTAAATCTTGCAATCGAATCTTTTTGTTTCTTGTTTTATCACTAGTTTAGTTTATAAAAGAAAATTACAAAAAAATGGAGTTAAGCTTGTCTCATACGCTTCATCTTTTTAATATCTTTCGTGAATATGATGGAAAGGAAAATTGTGCTCAAGTGCTAGAAGAAGAATGCATTAAAATGCTTGGTACTAGATCTTTGTATGATGAGCATGATCTTAATGTTGTTATTATGAATTCCTTGAATATCCATGATGCTAATGATATGCAAAGCCACAAGCTTGGGGAAGCTATGTTTGATGAAGATGATATTTTTTGTCCCCCAAGTTTTGATGAGAATATTTATTATGGTGAAAGCATTCCTCCTATCTATGATGATTATTGTGATGACATGTATTCTATAGAGAACAATTATAACCATGAAACTTGTCATATTGATCTTAATTTTCAATCACATGATAGTTATTTTGTTGAGTTTGCTCCCACTACTATTCATGAGAAGAATTTTGCTTATGTGGAGAGTAATATATCTTCTATGCTTGTAGATCATGAAAAGAATGATTTAGGTGTTGGTTATATTGTTGAATTCATTCATGATGCTACTGAAAATTATTATGAGGGAGGAATATATGCTTGTAGGAATTGCAATAATATCAAGTTTCCTCTCTATGTGCTTAAAATCTTGAAGCTATGCTTGTTTTACCTTCCTATGCTAGTTGATTATTGTTCCCATAAGTTGTTTGCTCACAAAATCCCTATGCATAGGAAGTGGGTTAGACTTAAATGTGCTAGTCATATTCTTCATGATGCTCTCTTTATGTTTCAATTCTTATCTTTTATGTGAGCATCATTGAAATCATCATGCCTAGCTAGGGGCGTTAAACAATAGTGCTTGTTGGGAGGCAACCCAATTTTATTTTAGTTTATTACTTTTTGGTTCTTTTTAGTAATAAATAATCCATCTAGGTTCTGTTTATATGTGTTTTTGTGTTTTAATTAGTGTTTGTGCCAAGTGGAACCTTTGGGAAGACTTGGGTGAAGTCTTTATGATCGTGCGGTAAAAAACTTTAGCGCTCACGAGATTAGCTATAACTTTTTACTAGAAAGTGGTATTTAGTGAATTCTTTTTGAAGATGATTACTAGACAAGTTCCTCAGGTCCAGCAATTTATTTTAGAATTTTTGGAGTTCCAGCAGTTTGCGTTAGTTACAGATTACTACAGACTGTTCTGTTTTTGACAGATTCTGTTTTTCGTGTGTTGTTTGCTTATTTTGATGACTCTATGGCTAGTAAAATAGTTTATAAACCATAGAGAAGTTGGAATACAGTAGGTTTAGCACAAATATAAATGAAGAATGAGTTCATTACAATACCTTGAAGTGGTGTTTTGTTTTCTTTCGCTAACGAAGCTTACGAGTTTTCTGTTGAGTTTTGTGTTGTGAAGTTTTCAAGTTTTGGGTAAAGATTCGATGGACTATGGAATAAGGAGTGGCAAGAGCCTAAGTTTGGGGATTCCCAAGGCACCCCAAGGTAATATTCAAGGATAACCAAGAGCCTAAGCTTGGGGATGCCCAAGGCACCCCAAGGTAATATTCAAGGATAACCAAGAGCCTAAGCTTGGGGATGCCCCGGATGGCATCCCCTCTTTCGTCTTCGTTCATCGGTAACTTTACTTGGAGCTATATTTTTATTCGCCACATGATATGTGTTTTGCTTGGAGCGTCATGTCATTTTCTTTAGCTTTGCTTTCTATTTGAATAAAATACCAAGATCTGAAATTCTTAAATGTTAGAGAGTCTTCACATAGTTCTATAATTATACAACTACTCATTGATCTTCACCTATATCTTTCAGAGTAGTTTGTTGTTTGCTCTAGTGCTTCACTTATATCTTTTAGAGCACAATGGTGGTTTTATTTTGAAGAAATAGATGAACTCTCATGCTTCAATTAGATTATTTTGAGAGACTTAAATAGCATGGTAATTTTTTTAAATAATCCTAATATGCTAGGCATACAAGATTTGTAAGAATTCTTATGAGTGTGTTGAATACTAAGAGAATTTTGATGCTTGATAATTGTTTTGAGATATGAGGATGGTGATATTAGGGTCATGCTAATTGAGTAGTTGTGAATTTGAGAAATACTTGTGTTAGAGTTTGTGATTCCCGTATCATGCACGTATGGTGAACCGTTATTTGATGAAGTCGGAGCATGATTTATTTATTGATTGTCTTCCTTATGAGTGGCGGTCGGGGACGAGCGATGGTCTTTTCCTACCAATCTATCCCCCTAGGAGCATGCGTGTAATACTTTGCTTTGGTAACTTGTAGATTTTTGCAATGAGTATATGAGTTTTATATGACTAATGTTGAGTCCATGGATTATACGCACTCTCACCCTTCCACCATTGCTAGCCTCTCTAATACCGCGCACCTTTCGCCGGTATCATACACCCACCATATATCTTCCTCAAAACAGCAACCACACCTACCTATCATGGCACTTCCATAGCCATTCCGAGATATATTGCCATGCAACTTTCCACCGTTCCATTTATTATGACACGCTTCATCATTGTCATATTGCTAGCATGATCATGTAGTTGACATCGTATTTGTGGCGAAGTCACCGTTCATAATTCCTTCATACATGTCACTCTTGATTCATTGCATATCCCGGTACA
This sequence comes from Aegilops longissima, assembly GCA_021605205.1. Taxonomy (NCBI): domain Eukaryota; kingdom Viridiplantae; phylum Streptophyta; class Magnoliopsida; order Poales; family Poaceae; genus Aegilops; species Aegilops longissima. Next base: position 551,889,742 of record CM038678.1, on the reverse strand, counting down.
CCGCTGGAGGCATTCATATAGTGTCATATTTTGTTCTAAGTATCGAGTTGTAATTGTTGAGTTGTAAGAAAATAAAAGAGTGATGATCATCATTTTTAGAGCATTGTCCCAAGTGAGGAAAGGATGATGGAGACCATGATTCCCCCACAAGTCGGGATGAGACTCCGAACAAAAAATTAAAAAAAAGGAAAAAAGAGGCCATAAAAAAAGAGAAAAGGCCCAAATAAAAAAATAAAAAATGAGAGAAAAAGAGAGAAGGGGCAATGCTACTATCCTTTTACCACACTTGTGCTTCAAAGTAGCACCGTGATCTTCATGATAGAGAGTATCCTATGTTGTCACTTTCATATACTAGTGGGAATTTTACATTATTGAACTTGGCTTGTATATTCCAATGATGGGCTTCCTCAAAATGCCCTAGGTCTTCGTGAGCAAGCAAGTTGGATGCACACCCACTTAGTTTCTTTTGTTGAGCTTTCATACACTTATAGCTCTAGTGCATCCGTTGCATGGTAATCCCTACTCACTCACATTAATATCTATTGATGGGCATCTCCATAGCCCGTTGATACGCCTAGTTGATGTGAGACTATCTTCTCCCTTTTTTTCTTCTCCACAACCACCATTCTATTCCACATACAGTGCTATATCCATGGCTCACGCTCATGTATTGCGTGAAGATTGAAAAAGTTTGAAAACGTCAAAAGTATGAAACAATTGCTTGGCTTGTCATCGGGGTTGTGCATGATTTAAATACTTTGTGTGGTGAAGATAGAGCATAACCAGACTATATGATTTTGTAGGGATAACTTTCTTTGGCCATGTTATTTTGAGAAGACATAATTGCTTTGTTAGTATGCTTGAAGTATTATTATTTTTATGTCAATATTAAACTTTTGTCTTGAATCTTTCGAATCTGAATATTCATACCACAATTAAGAAGAATTACATTGAAATTATGCCAAGTAGCACTCCGCATCAAAAATTATCTTTTTATCATTTACCTACTCGAGGACGAGCAGGAATTAAGCTTGGGGATGCTTGATACGTCTCCATGCTATATTATCTACTGTTTTGGGCAATACTTGGCTTTATTATACACTTTTATATTACTTTTGGTACTAACCTATTAACCGGAGGCCCAGCCCATATTGCTGTTTTATTGCATGTTTCAGTATTTCGAGGGAAAGGAATATCAAACGGAGTCCAAACCGAATGAAACCTTCGGCAGCGTGATTTTTTGGAAGATTATCATCCTGGAGGCTTGGAGATCAAGTCAGAAGATCCTCGAGGAGCCCAGGAGATAGGGGCGCCCCTGCTGTATGCGCGCCCCCTGTCTCGTGGACCCCTCGAGCACCCCCCGACCGACTTCTTTCGCCTATATAGTCCCACGTACCCTAAAAACATCCAAGGAAAAGATAGATTGGGAGTTCCGCCGCCGCAAGCCTCTATAGCCACCAAAAACCTCTCGGGGGTCCATTCCGGCACCCTGCCGGAGGGGGAACCCATCACCGGTGGCCATCTTCATCATCCCGGCGCTCTCCATGACAAGGAGGGAGTAGTTCACCCTTGGGGCTGAGGGTATGTACCAGTAGCTATGTGTTTGATCTCTCTCTCTCTCTCTCGTGTTCTCTCTATGGCACGATGTTGATGTATCGTGAGCTTTGTTATTATAGTTGGATCTTATGATGTTTCTCCCCCTCTACTCTCTTGTGATGAATTGAGTTTCCCCTTTGAAGTTATCTTATCGGTTTGAGTCTTTGATTTGAGAACACTTGATGTATGTCTTGCCGTGTTTATCTGTGGTGACAATGGGATATCACGTGCCACCTGATGTATGTTTTGGTGACCAAATTGCGGGTTCCGCCCATGAACCTATGCATAGGGGTTCGCACACGTTTTCTTGACTCTCCGGTAGAAACTTTGGGGCATTCTTTGAAGTACTTTGTGTTGGTTGGATGAATCTTAGATTGTGTGATGCATATCGTATAATCATGCCCACGGATACTTGAGGTGCTAATGGAGTATCTAGGTGACATTAGGGTTTTGGTTGATTTGTGTCTTAAGGTGTTATTCTAGTACAAACTCTTTAATAGATCGATCCGAAAGAATAACTTTGAGGTGGTTTCGTACCCTACCATAATCTCTACGTTTGTTCTCCGCTATTAGTGGCTTTGGAGTGACTCTTTGTTGCGTGTTGATGGATTGTTATATGATCTATCTATGTTATTATTGTTGAGAGAACTTGCACTAGTGAAAGTATGAACCCTAGGCCTTGTTTCCTATCATTACAATACCGTTTACGCTCACTTTTATCATTAGTTGCCTTGCTGTTTTTATATTTTCAGATTACAAAAACCAATATCTACCATCCATATTGCACTTGTATCACCATCTCTTCGCCGAACTAGTGCACCTATACAATTTACCATTGTATTGGGTGTGTTGGGGACACAAGAGACTCTTTGTTATTTGGTTGCACGGTTGTTTGAGAGAGACCATCTTCATCCTACGCCTCCTACGGATTGATAAACCTTAGGTCATCCACTTGAGGAAAATTTGCTACTGTCCTACAAACCTGTGCACTTGCAGGCCCAACAACGTCTACAAGAAGAAGGTTGCGTAGTAGATATCACCCTACTTCCTGCTCGATTGATCTTGATGATATGAGTATTACAAGAGTTGATCTACCACGAGATCGTAGAGGCTAAACCCTAGAAGCTAGCCTATGATTATGATTGTTGTTGTTCTACGGACTAAACCCTCCGGTTTATATAGACACCGGAGGGGGCTATGTTACACAGAGTCGGTTACACGGGAGGAGATCTACATATCCGAATTGCCGAGCTTGCCTTCCACGCAAAGGAGAGTCCCATCCGGACACGGGACGGAGTCTTCAATCTTGTATCTTCATAGCCCAACAGTCCGGCCAAAGTACATAGTACGGCTGTCCGAGGACCCCCTAATCCAGGACTCCCTCAGTAGCCCCTGAACCAGGCTTCAATGACGATGAGTCCGGCACGCAGATTGTCTTCGGCATTGCAAGGCGGGTTCTTCCTCCGAATACTCCATAGAAGATTTCGAACACAAGGATCGTGTCCGGCTCTGCAAAACAAATTCCACATACCACCGTAGAGAGTATAATATTTCCACAAATCTAATATGCTGACAACCTTTCATAACATGACATCACGCCATGGCCCGGTCATTATTTGAACAGTTTTTTTCAACCAGCTACTGCACATATTGCGAGGCAATTTTCTTGGCACGTCTTGTCGAAGCAGAGATCGTGTCCCCTTACCACGGGATTCTCATCAATACGGGTGTGGGTAACCCAACCGCGCCATCAATCACGACGCTTGGGGAATAAGCGAGTTTACCAGGCCCGTAGGGAGGCGCGGGATCCCTACTGCCTTTATAAGGGGATAAGGACTCCCTTTCGCACCCACGCTTTCTTCTTCCCGATTCCTTCCCCTCCGCTCGAACTCTAGCACCCAAGCGTTCGTCTTCTCCGTCCACAAAGGCCTTTCGAAAATGTCCGATCCGAAGCAGGAGGCAAGTGGATGGCCTCTACCGTCTGGGAGAAGGATATCATAGAGCTTTGGGAGGCCGGGTACCTGGCCAAGAAAATCAGCCACCGCCTCCCGACGGCGGGACAGATCGTCCCTACTCCGGAACCCCACGAGAGGGTTGTATTCCTCCCTCATTTTGTCTGCAGGCTAGGGTTTCGCCTCCACCCGTTCATTCGCAGCATCATGTATTATTATGGGATCGATTTTCATAATCTATCCCCCAATTCCTTCCTCAACATCTCGACATTCATCGTCGTGTGTGAGGCTTTTCTCTGCATCTTGCCACACTTCGGCCTATTGCTGAAGATCTTTAATATGAAGCCCAAGGTAGTGAGCGGCGAGCACGCCGAGTGCGGGGGCGCTATGGTGAGCAGGATGCCCAACGTTACATGGCCAACAGGTACTTTTAATGACTCCATCAAAGAGTGGCAACAGCAGTGGTTTTACATCACTGAGTCGTGCGGCACGGAATGGGCCGCTGCTCTCGAGTTCTGATCTGGAGCTCCTCTGCGGCTTACGTCCTGGCCTAAAAAGGGCCTGAACTGGTCTTCGTCCGATGAGCTGTCGGTGCTCCAGACGCGCGTTAAGGATATGGAAGACAAGAACATCGAACTCGTCAATGTAGTCCAGGTGATGTTAGTTCGCCAAATCTTGCCTTGTCAACACTGGACTTGCAATCTATGGGAATTCGATCCGGCCAAGCACCAGACCCTGCGAGAGCTCTTTGGCTCCTTGCACAAAGACATCTAGAAGGTGCTTTTCAAGTCCAGCAAATCATGGCCGGACTCGGCCGAGGACCGCGGGTACCAACTGTCCCGCCCTGCAAGCTCGGTAAGTTATTTTACGTTTTATCCACATAACCCAAAGGAAATGCTTAGTGTGTTTACGTCAACTCCCCTAGGGCTGGACGAAGAAGGCAGAGCGGATCCACTGTCCGTCCCCGTTGCCCGAAGGACCGGCCGACCCACTTCTGACGAAGATGGTCCCGGCGCTGTACAAGGCGCCGAAGAAGAAGGCCGAGAAGGAGGCCAAAAAGACCCGGGGTGGCCTTCATCGCTGCGGCACTTTAGTCACAATATCCGAAGGTTCCAATGCATGTTCTGCCTCCGAAGAGGACGAGGAGGAGGAGGAAGATGAATCCCCAGCGGGGGGAAGAAAGAAGAGGGTGGCCTCCATACACTTGGAGGCCGAGTCGCCTAAAAGGGGAAAAGCTCCTCTTCCGGAAGAGTCCACTGCCGCCGCTGACAACAGCTCGGCGTGGGATCCCAGGGCCCAGCCCCTGGTGAACTCGTGAATATAAAATCCGAACACATTTATGCGTCCAGTCTCATCATGGCATAATTTTGACCTGAGCCATATTTTTTGTAGTCTGGCGAGGTCCCGCATCGAACAATCATCATCAGAGGATTTGCTGAGCTCGGATGCTATGGAGAGCGGGACGCCCTCGAAGGCCCCTTCCCCGAAACATGTGGATAACACCGAGGCTTCGTCCCAGAAGGACCCCCGGCTAAGGAGGGGAGGAAGAGATCGTGAAAGCGACGCCTGGAGGTCAAACTTCAGGGGTCGGAGACATGGGGGAGAAGATTCCCATGGGAATCGTCGGCGGGGGCCATCTTGAATTTGGCTCCCAGTCGGACGCAATTCCAGAGACCAATACTGTAGCGACCCGACCCGAATGGATCAAGTCTCTGTGCTTTCGTGTCATCCCTGGATCGGTATGCTGACACACATAGTACTCGAAGGATTTATAACAGAGGTAAATCACATGTATAAAGTAACGTAAATACTATTACCTCAATCCAAAACATAGCGGAAGCAACAAGGTTGTGGATTCCCATCAACACCAACGGCAAAGTTGAGTATAGGAAATCGTAACCCTAACGTATCACTTACTCGTCGTCTGAAAAGTCTGCAACATGAAAAGTTGCAGCCCAAAAACGGGTCAGCACATGGAATATGCTGGCAATGTAACACATAGAGAGTAATGAAAGAATAGGCTATACTACATGCATATATGGCTGGTGGAAAGCTCTATGGTTACAGTTTTTGCGAAAAGCCAATTTTTCCCTACTTCAAAGGAATAAATTTATTTAACTATCATGGTGGTTGTGAAACATTGAGAATGGTTGACAGCATCCTCAATCCCAATTAAAAGTACTCATTAAAACCCAACAATATTAATTAGAAGTAACATGATGAGATTCACGTGATATTTAAGTACTAGATACTCAAGACGTCCATAACCGGGGACACGGCTGATCATGATTAGTTTATACACTCTGCAGAGGTTTGCGCACTTTTCCCCACAAGACTCGATCGCCTCCGTTTGGTTCTCGCACTACAGGGTGTTTGAGAGACGGAATGACCGAGACACAGTCTTTCAGAAGCACTAGCACCTTACATGTGGGTAGACCGTACCAACCTACATCCCCTACATCAGCTAGCCTACCCGTAAGAGTTCGCACAACTTACTCAACTATGCCAGAGCCCATAATGGCTTGTGGCTGCACACGGAAGTTTCTAGTTTAAATAATCTCATGATCCCTTAGAGCCTGGGTGGCGGTCCGAAGAAATACAGGCAAGTCCTGATAGAAACCAGGTGCCTCAATCCACCCAGATGTGTGTTTAAGTTGCCACCTTAGATAAACCATTAATTAACAATCTCACATCTGTCATGGATATTCACTCACCCAATCCACGTCTACTGGCATAGCATGGCATAATTAAGCAAACGTAGAAGTAACTCCCAAGGTTTCATAAGTAAAACAGGTAATAGGTACTACCTCAATCTACTTCCCATCCCACAATTTAAGTTGATCCTAAACATGCAAGTGTTTGAGGAATAGGACTAATGCATAAAACTGGGTAGTAGAAAAGGTATGATCAAGTGTTACTTGCCTGCAAAGTTCACGAAGATGATTCACACTCAAAACTCTTGATAGCTCTACTCGTCACACTCCGGTCAATCTATCGTAATCAAGCAATAGTAACCACACATAAGCAATCACTCAAAAGATCGGAAAGAACGAAGAAAACAATTCGGAAAACGTCAAAACCAAATCAAATAACTCTTGCAGCATAAAACAATTTCTAACAGTACCAAAACTATGTGTATTTGGCCTTATCAGAAAGTTTAGGTCAAGAGCTTCGATTTGCAAAAGAATCAACTAAATCGAGTTACTGAAACTCAAGTTATGATCAAACGAAGTTCAAATACAAATCTGTTTGAATTCAAATTTTAAAACTTTCAAAAACATGTTTGAGTTGTATTACTGAATAGAGGAGATCATAACGAAGAAGTGGGCGTTGGTTTCGTTGGATTCCGACTTACGAGTAAAAAGTTATAATCGTTTGAAGATTAGGGACTACGGATAGGTCCATGACGGAAATTAAAATAAAAGAAAAATCTATCGGTTTAACGCCGCTAAACAAAACCGGAAAGAAAAATCGGCGAGAAAACCGATCTAGGGTTTCGGAAAGGAAACCGAAACGAAAAACCGATCTAGAAAACGGAACGAAAACCGATCTAGAAAACGTGACGCGGCGCGGGGCTAGTACCTCAAGAGGCGAGAGGCTCATGGTGGCGGCGGGGGCGGCGGCAAGCAAGTGGCGGCGGCGGCGTGGGAAGCGCGGCGGTGTGGGCGGCGGCGGCGGCTATGGTGCTGCTGCTGCGGAGGAGGAGGAGAGGAGAGGAGAGTTGATTTGATGTGTTGGAGGGGGGGGGGGGTGCTTGGTATTTATATTGGGGAGGGGGAGAGATTTGCTTGGGGTAGGGGGCTAGAAATAGATTAGGATTAGGAAACAAGAGGAATAGATCTAGGAATAGATACGGAATAATCGAAGTAGGAAAGGAGTCCTACTAGGACTTGGGAAAAGGAGCAGCTCCCTGGCTTGGTGCGTGCGCGATGGCCTTGTGGCCTTGGCCGGCCGGCGGCTAGCGGCTTGGGCCTTTGGCCCAAGGCGCTGCAGTTTTTTTTTAACAAAATTTTCAGAGAACTAAATTAATAAATAAAAAATGACTAAAACTTTTATATAGGCATATAATATACCAAAATTTGCAGAAAAAGATTTTCTACAACATGGACATTATTATAGCATTAAATAAAATACACACAAATTTAAATAAAGCAAAGAGTGCTTCAGCTCTAATAAAATCCAATAAAAATCATTTTAAAAATACCAAAATGAACTCAAATTTATTCCTCTCCAATTTTCTGTTGTAGGAATCATGTTACCCTATTTTCCATGTATTTTATTTTTGAAGAAAATAATTTGAATAAAACTCAATAACTCCAAACTGAAAATAAATTCAAAAGAATTTTGAATTTTAATTCTTTGAAACTCCCAACTCATATTTCATATGTTTTGAAGAAGTCATTTTATCTTCGCCGTGAAAATCATTGAGTTGCATAAAGTTTCCGAATTGGAAATATTTTCCAAATGAATTTCAAATATTTTCAGCACCCTTGTCATTTAAATAAATGGAAGAAGTCATGTCATCTTCTCTCCGGGTTTTGTGATGAAAAGAATTTGAATTCGAAGATCATAAAAAAATGAAAGTTTGGGAAAGTCCTTTTATTCCCTCTCATCTAACTTTCAAAAAGTTTCGAAATCACTCACTTTCAGTCAATCAATCAAGCAATCAATCAAATCTATCTATTGTTTATAACCTTCCAAAATTTAGAATTTTGGGATGTTACAAACTACCACCCTTAAAATGAATCTCGTCCTCGAGATTCGGAGAGGCTAGCAAGAAATAGGTTAGGGTTTGTCGGTCTTCTCAAAATCCATCGCTCGTCTCCGGGGTCTCGAGTGCTACCACCCTTAAAAGCATTGTTAAGGTTCCATCAAATCTCATATACTCCATCCTTGTTACTGACAGTGTCGGTCTTCTCAGATCGTAAGGATAATTCCTTCTCTGGGCTCTTCCGGTAGTGGCATAACCTTTTCCTCAAATCTTTTGCCCTTTACTCTGGGTAAGGTTATTCCGAAATTGGGTCTTCTTAGCTGACGGGTCTGGCGCCAATTCTAAACAAATATCGGTATCTCATGGTGGTCAACAATTTATGGTTTCTCCTGCAGAAAACGGGTCTGGGTTGAACCTCACCGTATATCCTACGGTTGGCAACAACTGCCTTGTACAAGGGGAAAAATTCTTATACCATTCTAAGGTTCAAACAAGGTTTTGATCATCGTCTCTCGACTATAGGTAAGTCACTCAGATTTACCATTCCATATAGCAAAGCGAATAATAAGAGTAAGTCGGTATGGTGATCAATCCATCCCGCACCCAAATCATTACCTTGTACATGGTTTAGCTAATCTCGCATTCTAACACTCGGTCATCCTCATAAGCATTGCAGAATTTCTCTTGTCGATTTAACCAAGTTCGAAAATCCATTGATTCTGCAGGCCAAACAAACATCTATCGCTCCTTAACAACTCTCGTGTTTTATGTAAACTCCTATAGAATCGTCGGTTGATAAAATCATAACTCTTCCGGGGTTTCTCCTTCAGCAAGAGTGTGCTTGCTACTTGGCAGGTCCTGGGGCCTGTGGGTTATGGCCCATCTCCTCACTTGTAATCCTTGAACACCTCATCAGGGCAACTGATCTTTATTCCAACCTTCAACTTCCAGTATTCTTAAATCCATTCAATTGTACTGTCTTCCTTCCTTCTATTGGCACCAAACTAGACATGATTACTCAGACTTATCATGGAATTTACATTGATCCATTTTTCCCAACATCATACCTCCTTTATATCCAGTAGTACTTCATCTCTTCATCCTCGTGGGATGTCCCACATACCGTGATAAAACTTATACTTATGAAATCCATATTCCACTTCGTGGAACATCATTATCCTTTCCAGGGTCGAGCGTTCTTACAGGGGAATATTGGCCATCCCTGCATAGCACTTCTTCCACTGGGAAACGTGAAACACATCATGAACTCTTGACAGTCCTTCGGGTGACTCCAACTTGTTGGTAACTTCTCCCATACGCTCCACAACTCGGTATGGTCCTACAAATCTAGGGGCTAACTTTCCCTTAACTCCAAATCGTTTAACTCCTCGCAGAGGTGGCACACAAAGATATGCTCTGCTCCGATTTCATAGACTACCTCCTTGCATTTTTGAGTCTCAGATAACTCTTCTCGCTCGGGTGAGCTATCTTCAGTCTATCTCGAATCAACTTAACATTCTCTTCTGACTCCTTGATCATATTTGGTCCAAACATCTAACGGTCTCCAACTTCACCCCACATCAACGGTGTCTGGCTCCTTCTCCCATACAAAGCTTCAAAAGGGGCCATCTTCAAACTGACTTGGTAGCTGTTGTTGTATGAGAAACTCCGCGAAGGTAAATTATCATCCCTACTAGATCCATAATCTAGCGATACGTTCTCAACATGTCCTCCGTATCTGATTGACTCTCTCGGTCTATCCATCTGTATGCGGATGAAAGGCTGTCTTGAACTCTAGCCTAGTACCTAAAGTCCAGTGCGGCTGATTCCAAAACTTTGAGGTAAACTGTGTTCCTCTATGATGGTCCTCGAACTCCATGCGACATACGATCCTTGTCCAATATATCTTGGCCAACTTCGCACTCAGATTTCATCGGGATAAAGTGAGCCACTTTGGTCAAGCGAGTCAACTACTACCCAGATAGAATCATATCCCAATCGGGTTCGGGAAATCCGAAATGAAATCATGCCAAGCTTATCCCACTTCCATTCGGTATCGGCATAGGCTGTAGTAATCCTGCTGGCTTCGATGCTCGCTTTTACTTTCTCCGCATGCATCACTTACGACTACATACTCCATAATATCCTTCTTCATACCAGTCCACCAGAAACACTCCTTCAAATCCAAATACATCTTGGTGTTTCCAGGGCGAATCAAGTATGGTGAGTCATGAGCCTCCTGAAGTATTAACTTCCTGATCTTTGCATTATTGGGTATATGTACACTGTCCTCAAACCATAAGGTGTCGTGCTCATCCTTACGAAAACCTTTGGCCTTTCCTTTGCTCATCCTCTCTTTTACCTCAGCAATCTCTTTGTCATCCTTCTGAGCTTCACGGATCTTTCTCAACAATGTAGACTGAACTTCCATTGCTGCAACAAAACCTTTTGGGAACAATCTCCAACCAAAGTTCGCTGAAAATCCTCGGCTAACTCCTTTGATAATCCTCCGATTATGAGGGTATTCGTCCTTATTTTCTTTATGGTTGTGTCCTATTTCTCCACAAAGCTTGCATGCACTTTCTCCATATCATTTCCATAAGGCTTCAACTTCTGGGACACAAACCGAGACTTTAGCAAAGTCAACTTAAATTCTTCCCAAGTGGTTACTCCTGGCCACATTGATGGTTTGGTACATCCTCCACTAGATAGCAGCACCTCTTTCAAAGCACTGAAGAGCATGCTGGGTCATATCTTTTCTGACTATCGGGTTATTCTTCATGTGATCCTCCATGTTCTGAATCCATCGTTCCATCTCCAATTGACTCATCGGTCCAGAAAATATAAGCTATTCTCCATTCATCTTCTAACGGGTCCATGTGTTTGGGGTGGGATAAGAGAGATCGAGAGGGATGCACTCAATACGAACAATGGTTTTGAAAAGACAAATTTTATTGTGGCTGTCGGAAAAACATCAAACAATTGACAGCTCACAATCGTCGCATCTAACGTAGGTATGTAACAGGGGTTTGGTCTTCTAACGGTCAATAAATCTTCAAAGTCGTCAAACTCTTCAAGTCTTGTTCATGTCTCCAATGGCTTCTTCCGATCGTGCTTGTCTTTCTCAAGTTCTTTTGCCAGATCATCTCTGTTGACGCCAAGTCTCTCGCGACGCCCTTCAATATTTCGAGTTACGCTCCAACCGCCGGTTTCAACATCCTTGACATGATCCATGATCCTACTGTCCTTCGCCATATCAAATCTCCGTATCTCGATGATTTGCTCCTTCATCTTGTCTACTTTCAGCTTCGGGTCCCGAGTTCTTCACGAACTGCTTCCTTATCAAATACCGCTTCGCAGATCCACCTTAAACTTCTTCATGTAATACTCCAGATCCCGGTGATACACCAGCTAAGGTTAAAACTCCAACGCTTGCGATAGATGCTCCATCAGCTTTCTACCATCCAATCCTTCCATGCATCTGCATGCTTAACTCCGCATGGTGACAATAGCATAGGCGGGCGATAACATCATGGATAGCGTGTTTCTGCTCTTGTCATTTTCATGAGCTATCATTCCATAGTTGATATCTCCTGCCTTAGGGTTTTCCTGACAAAGCTTTGAATTCTAATGCTCCATGTTCCAGTCTTCCTCCGATACACCTTGATCTCGGTTATTGATAACTTCCATAGTCTGCCAAGTTCCATAAGCGTAACCTTCCTAGGTCATACAAATCCGGAATTTATTTGGAGCCTTCAAATCTCCTAGTCTTCGGAGTCTTCACCGTTGTAGTTTCCGTTTACATGGTAAAATCATCTTCATTCCAAATGGTCTTAGTTGTCCGATATCTTGTCTCCTTGGAGTGGTCTCATCAGTCAAATCTTCGAGTGGTCAAAAGGGAAAAGGGGTATGGTCTCACTAAAAAGGAATATTTGAATAAGCTCAGAAGAGAAGAGAGGTAAAAGATCTTTTGAAAATGAAGTTGTAGAGAAAAATCTTTCCTATGGGCTTGTCAGTTTCTAGGGTCACGTCCTACAGTCAACATGTGCTCTGATACCATCTTGTAGCGACCCGACCCGAATGGATCAAGTCTCTATGCTTTCGTGTCATCCCTGGATCGGTATGCTGACACACACAAGACTCAAGGATTTATAACAGAGGTAAATCACATGTATAAAGTAACGTAAATACTATTACCTCAATCCAAAACATAGTGGAAGCAACAAGGTTGTGGATTCCCATCAACACCAACGGCAAAGTTGAGTATAGGAAATCGTAACCCTAACGTATCACTTACTGTCGTTCTAAAAGTCGCAACATGAAAAGTTGCAGCCAAAACGGGTCAGACATGGAATATGCTGGCAATGTAACACCTAGAGAGTAATGAAAGAATAGGCTATACTACATGCATATATGGCTGGTGGAAAGCTCTATGGTTACAGTTTTTATGAAAAGCCAATTTTTCCCTACTTCAAAGGAATAAATTTATTTAACTATCATGGTGGTTGTGAAACATTGAGAATGGTTGACAAGATCCTCAATCCCAATTAAAAGTACTCATTAAAACCCAACAATATTAATTAGAAGTAACATGATGAGATTCACGTGATATTTAAGTACTAGATACTCAAGACGTCCATAACCGGGGACACGGCTAATCATGATTAGTTTATACACTCGCAGAGGTTTGCGACTTTTCCCCACAAGACTCGATCGCCTCCGCTTGGTTCTCGTGACTCTGAGGTGTTTGAGAGACGGAATGACCGAGACACAGTCTTCGTAAGCACTAGCACCTTACATGTGGGTAGACCGTACCAACCTACATCCCCTACATCAGCTAGCCTACCCGTAAGAGTTCGCACAACTTACTCAACTATGCCAGAGCCCATAATGGCTTGTGGCTGCACACGGAAGTTTCTAGTTTAAATAATCTCATGATCCCTTAGAGCCTGGGTGGCGGTCCAAGAAATACAGCAAGTCTGATAGAAACCAGTGCCTCAATCCACCCAGATGTGTGTTTAAGTTGCCACCTTAGATAAACCATTAATTAACAATCTCACATCTGTCATGGATATTCACTCACCCAATCCACGCTCATCGGCATAGCATGGCATAATTAAGCAAACGAGAAGTAACTCCCAAGGTTTCATAAGTAAAACAGGTAATAGGTACTACCTCAATCTACTTCCCATCCCACAATTTAAGTTGATCCTAAACATGCAAGTGTTTGAGGAATAGGGCTAATGCATAAAACTGGGTAGTAGAAAAGGTATGATCAAGTGTTACTTGCCTGCAAAGTTGACGAAGATGATTCGCAATCAAAACTCTTGATAGCTCTACTCGTCACACTCCGGTCAATCTATCGTAATCAAACAATAGTAACCACACATAAGCAATCACTCAAAAGATCGGAAAGAACGAAGAAAACAATTTGGAAAACGTCAAAACCAAATCAAATAACTCTTGCAGCATAAAACAATTTCTAACAGTACCAAAACTATGTGTATTTGGCCTTATCAGAAAGTTTAGGTCAAGAGCTTCGATTTGCAAAAAGAATCAACTAAATCGGAGTTACGAAACTCAAGTTATGATCAAACAAAGTTCAAATACAAATCTGTTTCAATTCAAATTTTAAAACTTTCAAAAACATGTTTGAGTTGTATTAATGAATAGAGGAGATCATAATGAAGAAGTGGGCGTTGGTTTCGTTGGATTCCGACTTACGAGTAAAAAGTTATGATCGTTTGAAGATTAGGGACTACGGATAGGTCCATGACGGAAATTAAAAATAAAAAGAAAAATCTATCGAGCGAACGCTCGCTAAACAAACCGGAAAGAAAAACCGGTGAGAAAATCGATCTAGGGTTTCGGAAAGGAAACCGAAACGAAAAACCGATCTAGAAAACGGAACGGAAACCGATCTAGAAAACGTGACGCGGCGCGGGGCTAGTACCTCGAAGAGGCGAGGGGCTCCGGCGGTGGCGGCGTAGGGCGGCGGCGGCGGCAAGTGGCGGCGGCAAGTGGGGGCGGCGGCGGTGGTGGGGGCGGCGGCGGCGCGGCTATGGTGCTTCTTCTTCTTGCTGCTGCTGGGAGGAGAGGAGAGGAGAGTTGATTTGATGTGTTGGAGGGGGGGGGTGCTTGGGTATTTATATTGGGGAAGGGGAGAGATTTGCTTGGGGTAGGGGGCAAGAAATAGATTAGGATTAGGAAACAAGAGGAATAGATCTAGGAATAGATACTGAATAATCGGTAGGAAAGGAGTCCTACTAGGACTTGGGAAAAGGAGCGGCTCTCGGCTTGGTGCGTCTTGCGATGGCCTTGTGGCCTTGGCGACCAAGGACTAGCGGCTTGGGCCTTTGGCCCAAGCGCTGTTTTTTTTTAACAAAATTTTCAGAGAACTAAAGTAATAAAAAAACAAAATGACTAAAACTTTTATATAGGCATATAATATACCAAAATTTGCAGAAAAAGATTTTCTACAACATGGACATTATTATAGCATTAAATAAAATACACACAAATTTAAATAAAGCAAAGAGTGCTTCAGCTCTAATAAAATCCAATAAAAATCATTTTAAAAATACCAAAATGAACTCAAATTTATTCCTCTCCAATTTTCTGTTGTAGGGAATCATGTTACCCTATTTTCCATGTATTTTATTTTTTGAAGAAAAATAATTTGAATAAAACTCCAATAACTCCAATTGAAAATAAATTCAAAAGAATTTTGAATTTTAATTCTTTGAAACTCCCAACTCATATTTCATATGTTTTGAAGAAGTCATTTTATCTTCGCCGTGAAAATCATTGAGTTGCATAAAGTTTCCGAATTGGAAATATTTTCCAAATGAATTTCAAATATTTTCAGCACCCCTTGTCATTTAAATAAATGGAAGAAGTCATGTCATCTTCTCTCCAGGGTTTTGTGATGAAAAGAATTTGAATTCGAAGATCATAAAAAAATGAAAGTTTGGGAAAGTCCTTTATTCCTCTCATCTAACTTTCAAAAGTTTCAAATCACTCACTTTCATCAATCAATCAAGCAATCAATCAAATCTATCTATTTGTTTATAACATTCTAAAATTTAGAATTTTGGGATGTTACAAATACGGCTCCGGAATCAAGCAGGCGGCCTCCCTTGGATGGAGGGGGCGTGCCTGTTCCACCGGCAATCTCTGTCCAACCAGAGGTGCTAGATGCTTTGTTGGCGGCGCTGAAGAGCGCCTCCATCGTCGATGAACACCGTGCCCTTATGGGTGCGGTGATTGAGAAGATTCAGTCTGCTGAGAGTGGACTGAATGAAGCCTGCATCAGCCTTATAAGAGGCTTTGAGGTATGTTTTATGAGGTTTCGAAGAATGTCATAGTATGGATAGTAGCCCCTGATACACTGGTTGGTGAAAGAAAGAACCGGTCAGAGGATCAAATTTTATGTTCGCAGGAAGACTCATTTGGTGACATCTATCCCTCTTTTATAAGCAGGCGTCTGCAACGGCTGCTGCCTCTCATACTGCAGAGGTCTCCGGACTGAATCAAAGTCTGGAGCGGACCAAAGAAGAACTTGGCCATTTGAAAAGGCAGTTGGAAGAGAAGCAAGGTATGCGCAAGCCTTGTTCGCGTTTGGTGCGAACGAATTTCCAGTATGATAAAATATTTTCCATGATTTTCTCTAGGGACGATGACCGAAGTCGAGGCTCTTATGGAGGCTGTGGCCAAGGCCGAGGAAAAGGCAGTCGCGGAGCAGGCTCTTCGTGAGAAGCACGAGGCCAGGGTTATTGAAGTTGAGCAGAAGCTTCAAGAGGCCGTTAAGAAATGTGAGACCTTGGAGCAGAGTTTAATGGAGAAAGGATACAAACTCACCAGGGCTCATCAGGCCGCGCGCGATGCCCAGTGGGAAACCCAAGGCGTCCTGCAGGAGATCCAAGAGGCGAGGAAGTTGCAGCGGGTAAGGCTCTTTTCCGTGTAAATCGAGTATTTGAGGAGAAAATCATGTTTCTAATTTTGAATTCGGATTTCTCCAGGGGTATTTGCGGAGCTGCCCCGCAGCATATCGGATGCCGCCCAATTCTACCGAGCCGAAGAAAGGGAAACTACGGATAAGCTCTTCTGGTCACAGTATCTGACACTGAATTATCTGGTGCCTTTTGCCGATCAACTGAAACAGTTGGTCGAACTGCATAGGGCGGCCGAACTAGCCATGAAGGATTTGATTATCCGGCTATGGCCCGTCGAGCCGATTCCAAGCAGCTACTTCGGGCTCGTGAAGCGGCTTGTAAGTGCCTGCCCTCGACTTGACGTCATTAAGCGGTCGGTCTATATAGAGGGTGTGCGAATGGCCTTCGCAAGCGCAAAGGTGCACTGGGGGAAGATGGATGCTGAAAAGCTGATGACTGAGGGACCGACAGAGAGGAAGGAGCACCGCAAGCCCAAATTATATTATGAAAGTGTCCTGAAAGGATCCTGCATTGCGGCGGAGCAATGCACCAAGGACGTTATATTTCCGTGAATACAATCATGTTGTCCTTTGTAATGTTGAACAAGGTCATTTCTATTATTTATTACCTGTTATATGAAAGTTTATCCTCCTGCACGGCCGTTTTATATATTAATCCTGAGAGTTGGCCAGTCGTCGCCTTCTGCCCCCACGTAAGACGTACGGGGGTGTTCGGGATAAACCTGATCACTCTTTACCCCAGTTTTGGGTCCTTCGAAGGAGGTGTTCAGCACAACGAACCAGGCAATCAGACTATAGGGCTTTATCACTCTCACTTAGCCATAGGAGCTTTAGGAAAGGAAGGTAGGCGCAGCCCCTGGTGTTCGGAAGACCGCACGAGGGGCTCTTATAAGCACCTGATCGGAAGAAAAACCGATCCATCGCACGCTGCCTTGGTTATGGCATTATGCGGGAGAAATCCTTAAAGATTTTACAACCTCTCAAATAGCTGACCAGCTCTCGTCGTATCATGACAGTCAGTTTTTGGCTTTCTCTACTGAGGTGCTCGTCCGGAAGAACCGGGACAGAATCGCAGTAGTTCTCCCTGTGCCGCCTTAGCCGATATAGCGGAACGTAAGGCAGCAAAACATGGGAGCCGGGCAAACCCAACATTTGACCCAAGACATGATTCGGAGCTGATGCATATAATGCTATAAGTCCCGGGTGCCAAACTTCCATGATGGTGTTTGGACTTTATTGCCGTATTATGGGTAAACGAGGCCCCTGGCATATTTAGGGCATATCGCGGTGTACGGATGCCACTTTACAAAAGAATTTCAATAAGAAATATCAACAGATAAGCGTCGTATAAATCCACATATTGTATTTGAATAGTACATCAATGCGTATAAGTACAGGTAATGTGATAAAAAAGAAATATGACTGTGGAACTTGCTGAGACTAGGGGGGAAGAAGTTGTGTGCCAATCCGGAGTATGGTCAGATGGTAATCGCGGGGAATATTGATAACCCACAAGTATAGGGGATCGCAACAGTTTTTGAGGGTAGAGTATTCAACCCAAATTTATAGATTCGACACAAGGGGAGCCAAAGAATATTCTCAAGTATTAGCAGTTGAGTTGTCAATTCAACCACACCTACATAAGTTAGTATCTGCAGCGAAGTATTTAGTTGCAAAGTAATATGTTAGTAGTGGTAACGGTAACAAAGGTAACAGTAGCAAAAGTAATATTTTTGGTATTTTGTAGTGATTGTAACAGTAGCAACGGGAAAGTAAATAAGTGAAGAGCAATATGTGAAAAGCTTGTAGGCATTGGATCGGTGATGGAGAATTATGCCGGATGCGGTTCATCATGTAACAGTCATAACATAGGGTGACACAGAACTAGCTCCAATTCATCAATGTAATGTAGGCATGTATTCCGAATATAGTCATACTTGCTTATGGAAAAGAACTTGCATGACATATTTTGTCCTACCCTCCCGTGGCAGCGGGGTCCTAGCGGAAACTAAGGGATATTAAGGCCTCCTTTTAATAGAGTACCGGAACAAAGCATTAGCACATAGTGAATACATCAACTCCTCAAACTATGGTCATCATCGGGAGTGGTCCCGATTATCGTCACTTCGGGGTTGCCGGATCATAACACATAGTAGGTGACTATATACTTGCAAGATAGGATGAAGAACTCACATATATTCATGAAAACATAATAGGTTCAGATCTGAAAATCATGGCACTCATGCCCTAGTGACAAGCATTAAGCATAGCAAAGTCATAGCAACATCAATCTCAAAACATAGTGGATACTAGGGATCAAACCCTAACAAAACTAACTCGATTACATGATAGATCTCATCCAACCCATCACCGTCCAGCAAGCCTACGATGGAATTACTCACACACGGCGGTGAGCATCATGAAATTGGTGATGGAGGATGGTTGATGATGACAACGGCGACGAATCCCCCTCTCCGGAGCCCCGAACGGACTCCAGATCAGCCCTCCCGAGAGGTTTTAGGGCTTGGCGGCGGCTCCGTATCGTAAAATGCAACGAATTCTTCTCTCTGATTTTTTTTCTCCCCGAAAGCAAATATATTGAGTTGGAGTTGAGGTCGGAGGAGCTCCAGGGGGCCCACGAGGTAGGGGGCGCGCCCGAGGGGGGAGGGCGCGCATTCTACCCTCGTGGCCAGGGTGTGGGCCCCCTGGTCTTCATCTTGTGCAAGGGTTCTTTATTATTTCCAAATAGATGTTCCGTGGAGTATCATGTCATTCCGAGAACTTTTGTTTCTGCACATAAATAACACCATGGAAAGTCTGCTGAAAACAGCGTCAGTCCGGGTTAGTTCCATTCAAATCATGCAAGTTAGAGTCCAAAACAAGGGCAAAAGTGTTTGGAAAAGTAGATACGACGGAGACGTATCAACTCCCCCTAGCTTAAAGCTTTGCTTGTCCTCAAGCAATTCAGTTGATAAACTGAAAGTGATAAAGAAAAACTTTTACAAACTCTGTTTGCTCTTGTTGTTGTAAATATGTAAAGCCAGCATTCAAGTTTTCAGCAAAGATTATGTCTAACCACATTTGCAATAACTCTTAGGTCTCATGTTTACTCATATCAATGGCATAATCAACTAGCGAGACATAATAATAAATCTCGGATGACAACACTTTCTCAAAACAATCATAATATGATATAACAAGATGGTATCTCGCTAGCCCTTTCTGAGACCGCAAAACATAAATGCAGAGCACCTTTAAAGATCAAGGACTGACTAGACATTGTAATTCATGGTAAAAGAGATCTAGTCATAGTCATACCCAATATAAATTAATAGTAATGGATGAAAATGACAGTTGTGCTCTCCAGCTAGTGCTTTTTTAATAAGAAGGTGATGACTCAACATGAAAGAAAATAGATAGGCCCTTCGCAGAGGGAAGCAGTGATTTGTAGAGGTGCTAGAGCTCGGTTTTGAAATAGAGATAAATAATATTTTGAGCGGCATACTTTCATTGTCAACATAACAACCAAGAGATGGCGATATCTTCCATGCTACACACATTATAGACGGTTCCCAAACAGAATGGTAAAGTTTATACTCCCCCTCCACCAACAAGCATCAATCCATGACTTGCTCGAAACAACGAGTGTCTCCAACTAGCAACAGTCCTAGGGGGAGTTTTGTTTGCAATTATTTTGATTTAGTTTGCATAAAGCATGGGACTGGGCATCCCGATGACCAACCATTTTCTCGTGAGTGAGGAGCGGAGTCCACTCCTCTTGAGAATAACCCGCCTAACATGGAAGATAAGGGCAGCCCTAGTTGATACATGAGCTATTCGAGCGTACAAAACAGAATGTTTATTTGAAGATTTAGAGTTCGGCACATACAAATTTACTTGGAACAGCAGGTAAATACTGCATATAGGAAGGTATAGTGGACTCATATGGAATAACTTTGGGGTTTAAGGGATTGGATGCACAAGCAGTATTCCCGCTTAGTACAAGTGAAGGCTAGCAAAAGACTAGGAAGCGACCAACTAGAGAGCGACAACAGTCATGAACATGCATTAACATTAATAAACATTGAGTGCAAGCATGAGTAGGATATAATCCACCATGAACATAAATATCGTGAAGGCTATGTTGATTTGTTTCAACTACATGTGTGAACATGTGCCAAGTCGAGTCACTTGAATCATTCAAAGGAGGATACCACCCCATCATACCACATCACAACCATTTTAATAGCATGTTTGCACGCAAGGTAAACCATTATAACTTATAGCTAATCAAGCATGGCACGAGCAACTATGATCTCTAATTGTCATTGCAAACATGTTAATTCATAATAGGCTGAATCAGGAATGATGAACTCATCATATTTACAAAAACAAGAGAGATCGAGTTCATACCAGCTTTTCTCATCTCAGTCAGTCCATCATATATCATCATAATTTCCTTTCACTTGCACGACCGAACGATGTAAATAATAATAAGAGTGCACGTGCATTGGACTAAGCTGGAATTTACGAGCATTGAATAAACAGGAGAAGACAAGGCAATATGGGCTCTTGGTTAAATCAACAATAATGCATATAAGAGCCACTTCAACAATTTAATTATGGTCTTCTCCTATCGACCCCCAAAGAAAAGAAAAGAAAAGAACAATTTACACAGGAAAGCTCCCAACAAGCAAAAGAAGAACGGGAAATATTTTTGGGTTTTCTTTTTATTATTACTACTACAGCAAGAAAAGTAAACTAACTAAAAGCTACACTAATTTTTTTTGGTTTTTCTTAAGGTTTATTAAACACACAAGAAGAAAGCAGAAAAAGAAAAAAACTAGCATGGATAATACAGTGAAAAAGTATGAGCACCGACATCTAGCAATGAGTGTGTGTAAACATAAATGTAAAGTCGGTGGGAAATACGTACTCCCCCAAGCTTAGGCTTTTGGCCTAAGTTGGTTTATTGCCATGGATGGCCTGGCGGATATCCATAGTTGTAGCCGGGGTCGTACTGAGATGAAGAGGACTCTGACTGCCATTGGCTGGCAGTCATATCGGATCCCAAAAGTAACCAGACTGTCGTGGAGGCTCAAATTGTGGTTCCGGCTCAGGGGCTGGTGTAGGGTTCCGGTAGGCGTGAATGGCCTCCCACGCAACGAGATACGGACCTGTAGATAAATTAAACAAGGAGGAAGCATGCAAGGTAATAGTCTCAGGGTGATTTTTATCAAAGAACAATTTGTATTTAAGCTCCCTTCCCTATTCTTAACAATAAAATCATGCGCTACCATACTCTTGTAATCTAAATAAGCAGTAGGAAACAATTTTTATTCTTTTTCATAGTGCCTAATAGGTATGTTATAATGTGCAGCAAGGCGTGAAGCATAAATACCTCCAAAGATGGGGCCCTTTGTACGGTTCAAACTTAACCGTTTAGCAATAATTCCGCCCATACTAACAGTGTTATCACGGAATAAACCATGGAACAAGATGATAATATCAGGAACACTAAGGCTTCCACAGTTGCCGCGACCAATTAAGCAATGACTAGCAAATATGGTAAAGTAGCGTAAAACAGGAAAATGTATGCTAGTGATTCTTGCAACGGAAACCTTCCTAGTTTCCCCTACAGTAATAGTGTCAATAAACCCATCCACATCTTTACGGAATGGTTCATCTAAGGTACCCTCGAAGGGTATTTTGCAAACCTTGCAAAATTCACCTAGTGGCATCTTCTTAACAACATCATATAAATGAAACTCTACTGAAGGAGGTGTTTCCTTAGGAAAATAGTAGAAGTTTTGCACAAAAGTATTGGTGAGTAAGAGATACTGATGACGTTCGTCGCGAAGGAAATCGGTGAGGCCAGCATTCTCAGCCAATGAATAGAAATCATCATAAATCCCGTCTTCTATCAAGAAATCATCGGAAGGCCATTCACACGGCCGAACCTCCGCGGTGCGAGGCAAATTATATTTGGGCCTCTGTGCTTCTTCATTTTGCTTTTCCTTCGAGCTTCGGCTCGATGAGCTCCTCAAAAATCTCTTCATTATTTTCTGAAAATTTCTAGAATTTTTAGTAACTTCAAACAAAAGTGAACCAACCTCAATAAAATTGATAGCAACTACTCCTACAAGTGCCTAGAGACTATAACATGCATTAGAACTACTTGGAACCATATAAATTTGACATGCAAGCTCAAGAACATGGTCACCTAGGCAGCACAAATTTGCAACGAATAGAGCACTAGAACAAAAACTAATTGGACCAATGGAGGAGTCACATACCAAGGAACAATCTCCCCAAGCAGTTTTGTGAGAGGCGCTTTGAGCAAGGAGATCAAAAATCGCAGCAAAATGAGCTAGAACTCGTGCTTGAGCTGGATATTGGTGTTTGTGGGAGGAAGAAGGAGTGTACGGGTGCAGGAATAAGAGGAGGAGGGGCACCGTGTGCCCACGAGGCAGGGGGCACGCCCTGGGGGTAGGGCGCGCCCTCCACCCTCGTGGCCAGGTGCTTGCCCCTCCAGATGTGTTCTCAGTGCCAGATATTCTCAAAAATTCTAGAAAAAAACATATTCCATTTTCAGGGCATTTGGAGAACTTTTATTTTCGTGGTATTTTTATATTGCACGGATAAATCAGAAAACAGAAAGAAAAATACTATTTTTACTTTATTTCAACTATATAACAGAAAGTAGAAAGAGGGTACAGAAGGTTGTGCCTTCTAGTTTCATCCTTCTCATGCTCATCAAAAGGAATCCACTAACAAGGTTTATCAAGTCTTGTTAATAAACTCATTCTGAATAACCATGGAACCAGAGAAATTTTGAATAACCCTATGTTACCTCAACGGGGATATGCACATCCCCTATAATAAGAATATCATATTTCTTCTTGACAGTAGGAAGAGGAAATTCAAAACCTCCAAATATAATCGATGGAATTTTTCCAATAGAGTTGATACTATGAACTTGAGGTTGTTTCCTCGAAAAGTGTACCGTATGCTCATTACCATTAACATGAAAAGTGACATTGCCTTTGTTGCAATCAATAACAGCCCCTGCAGTATTCAAAAAAGGTCTTCCAAGAATAATAGACATACTATCGTCCTCGGGAATATCATGAATAACAAAGTCCGTTAAAATGGTAACGTTTGCAACCACAACAGGCACATCCTCACAAATACCGCCAGGTATAGCAGTTGATTTATCAGCCATTTGCAAAGATATTTCAGTAGGTGTCAACTTATTCAAATCCAGTCTACGATATAAAGAGAGAGGCATAACACTAACACCGGCTCCAAGATCACATAAAGCAGTTTTAACATAATTTCTTTTAATGGAGCATGGTATAGTAGGTACTCCTGGATCTCCAAGTTTCTTAGGTATTCCACCCTTAAAAGTATAATTAGCAAGCATGGTTGAAATCTCAGCTTCCGGTATCTTCCTTTTATTAGTAACAATATCTTTCATATACTTAGCATAAGGATTCATTTTGAGCATATCAGTTAATCGCATACGTAAAAAGATAGGTCTAATCATTTCAGCAAAGCGCTCAAAATCATCATCATCCTTTTTCTTGGATGGTTTGGGAGGAAAAGGCATGGGTTTCTGAACCCATGGTTCTCTTTCCTTACCGTGCTTCCTAGCAACAAAGTCTCTCTTATCATAATGTTGATTCTTTGATTGTGGGTTATCAAGATCAACAGCAGGTTCAACTTATACATCATTATCATTACTAGGTTGAGCATCATCATGAACTTCATCATTAACATTTTCACTAGGTTCATGTTCATTACCAGATTGTGTTTCAGCATCAGAAATAGATATATCATTTGGATTCTCAGGTGGTTCAGCAATAGGTTCACTAGAAGCATGCAAAGTCCTATCATTTTTCTTTTTCTTCTTTTTAGAAGGACTAGGTGCATCAATATTATTTCTCTGAGAATCTTGTTCAATCCTCTTAGGATGGCCTTCAGGATACAAAGGTTCCTGAGTCATTCTACCAGTTCTAGTAGCCACTCTAACCGCATAATCATTTTTCTTACTATTCAATTCATTGGGCAAATCATTTTGAGCCTTAAGTACTTGTTCTACTTGAGTGGTAACCATAGAAGCATGTTTAGTAATGAGTTTAAGTTCAGCTTTAACTCTAGACATATAATCACCCAAGTGTTCAAGCGTATCGAAATTGTATTTCAATTGTCTACCAAAATAAACATTGAAGTTTTCTTGTTTGACAATAAAATTATCAAACTCTTCTAAGCATTGTCTAGCAAACTTATAGTGAGGAATATCACCTTCATCAAATCTATAGAGAGAATTTACCTTTACTACCTGTGTCGGGTTATCAATAACATGATTTTCTTCAATAGGTGATGGATTAAGATCACAAGTTTCTTCATCAGGCGGTAAATTAAGACCATGTATTTCTTCAATAGGAGGTAAATTCTTAACATCTTCAGCTTTAATACCTTTTTCTTTCATAGATTTCTTTGCCTATTGCATATCTTCAGGACTGAGAAATAGAACACCTCTCTTCTTCGGAGTTGGTTTAGGAATTGGCTCAGGAATTGGCTCAGGAAGTGTCCAGTTATTTTCATTTGTCAACATATTATTCAATAGAATTTCAGCTTCATACGGTGTTCTTTCCCTGAAAACAGAACCAGCACAACTATCCAGGTAATCTCTGGAAGCATCGGTTAGTCCATTATAAAAGATATCAAGTATCTCATTTTTCTTGAGAGGATGATCAGGCAAAGCATTAAGTAACTTGAGAAGCCTCCCCCAAGCTTGTGGGAGACTCTCTTCTTCAATTTGCACAAAGTTGTATATATCCCTTAAAGCAGCTTGTTTCTTATGAGCAGGGAAATATTTAGCAGAGAAGTAATAAATCATATCATGGGGACTACGCACACAACCAGGATCAAGAGAATTAAACCATATCTTAGCATCACCCTTTAATGAGAATGGAAATATTTTAAGGATATAACAGTAGCGAGATCTCTCATCATTAGTGAACAGGGTGGCTAGATCATTTAATTTAGTAAGATGTGCCACAACAGTTTCAGATTCATAGCCATGAAAAGGATCAGATTCAACCAAAGTAATTATATCAGGATCAACAGAGAATTCATAATCCTTATCGGTAACACAGATAGGTGAAGTAGCAAAAGCAGGGTCAGGTTTCATTCTATCAATAAGAGATTGCTGATTCCATTTAGCTAATAACCTATTGAGCTCATATCTATCTTTGCAGGCTAAAATAGCTGCAAAAGCTTCTTTATCAAAAACATAACCCTCATGAATAACGGGCAAATCTTCATCATCACTGTCATCAATATATTCAGTTTCAATAATTTCTTTCTCTCTAGCCCTATACTTGAGGGATAAATTGTTGTCTTCGCGTGTTTCAAGTTATTCATAGTGACCAGCAGATATAAATCCCAAGTGACTCAAAGAATAGAGCTATGCTCCCCGGCAACGGCGCCATAAAATAGTCTTGATAACCCACAAGTATAGGGGATCTCAACAGTTTTCTAGGGTAGAGTATTCAACCCAAATTTATTGATTCCACACAAGGGGAGCCAAAGAATATTCTCAAGTATTAGCAGTTGAGTTGTCAATTCAACCACACCTAGATAACTTAGTATCTGCAGCAAAGTATTTAGTAGCAAAGTAATATGATAGTAGTGGTAACGGTAACAAAGGTAACAGTAGCAAAAGTAATATTTTTGGTATTTTGTAGTGATTGTAATAGTAGCAACAGGAAAGTAAATAAGCGAAGAGCAATATGTGAAAAGCTCGTAGGCATTGGATCGGTGATGGAGAATTATGCCGGATGCGGTTCGTCATGTAACAGTCATAACATAGGGTGACACAGAACTAGCTCCAATTCATGAATGTAATGTAGGCATGTATTTCCAATATAGTCATACATGCTTATGGAAAAGAACTTACATGACATCTTTTGTCCTACCCTCCCGTGGCAGCAGGGTCCTAGCATAAACTAAGGGATATTAAGGCCTCCTTTTAATAGAGTACCGGAACAAAGCATTAGCACATAGTGAATAGATGAACTCCTCAAACTATGGTCATCACCGGGAGTGGTCCCGATTATTGTCCCTTCGGGGTTGCCGGATCATAACACATAGTAGGTGACTATAGACTTGCAAGATAGGATGAAGAACTCACATATATCATGAAAACATAATAGGTTCAAATCTAAAATCATGGCACTCGGGCCCTAGTGACAAGCATTAAGCATAGCAAAGTCATAGCAACATCAATCTCAGAACATAGTGGATACTAGGGATCAAACCCTAACAAAACTAACTCGATTACATGATAGATCTCATCCAACCCATCACCGTCCAACAAGCCTACGATGGAATTACTCACACACGGCGGTGATCATCATGAAATTGGTGATGGAGGATGGTTGATGATGACGACGGGGATGAATCCCCCTCTCCGGAGCCCCGAACGGACTCTAGATCAGCCCTCCCGAGAGGTTTTAGGGCTTGGCGGTGGCTTCGTATCGTAAAACGCGATGAATTCTTCTCTCTGATTTTTTCTCCCCGAAAGCAAATATATAGAGTTGGAGTTGAGGTCGGAGGAGCTCCAGGGGGCCCACGAGGTAGGGGCGCGCCCTAGGGGAGGCGCGCCCACCTCGTGGCTGTGGTGTGGGCCCCCTGGTCTTTATCTTTTGCAAGGATTTTTTATTATTTCCAAATAGATGTTCCGTGGAGTTTCATGTCATTCCGAGAACTTTTGTTTCTGCACATAAATAACATCATGGAAAGTCTGCTGAGAACAGCGTCAATCAAGGTTAGTTCCATTCAAATCATGCAAGTTAGAGTCCAAAACAAGGGCAAAAGTGTTTGGAAAAGTAGATACGACGGAGACGTATCAACTCCCCCTAGCTTAAACCTTTGCTTGTCCTCAAGCAATTCAGTTGATAAACTGAAAGTGATAAAGAAAAACTTTTACAAACTTTGTTTGTTCTTGTTGTTGTAAATATGTAAAGCCAGCATTCAAGTTTTCAGCAAAGATTATGTCTAACCACATTTGCAATAACTCTTGGGTCTCATGTTTACTCATATCAATGGCATAATCAACTAGCGAGCCATAACAATAAATCTCGGATGACAACACTTTCTCAAAACAATCATAATATGATATAACAAGATGGTATCTCGCTAGCCCTTTCAGAGACCGCAAAACATAAATGCAGAGCACCTTTAAAGATCGAGGACTGATGTGACGCCCTCGATTCAATCGTACACTAATCATGCACGCAAATGTGTACGATCAAGATCAAGGACTCGCGGGAAGATATCACAACACAACTCTACAAATAAAATAAGTCATACAAGCATCATAATACAAGCCAGGGGCCTCGAGGGCTCGAATACAAGTGCTCGATCATAGACGAGTCAGCGGAAGCAACAATATCTGAGTACAAACATAAGTTAAACAAGTTGCCATAAGATGGCTAACACAAACCGGGATCTGATCGAAGAGGAGCAGGCCTCCGCTGGGATCCTCCTAGCTACTCCCGGTCGCCGTCGGTGGGCTGCACGTAGTAGGCACCTCCAGTAGTAGTCGCCATCGACGGTGGCGTCGCTCTGGGCTCCATCGTGCAGTTGCAGCAATCGAGTAGGGGTAGGGAAAAGGGGAACAAGGCAACCGTGAGTACTCATCCAAAGTACTACGCAAGCAAGGAGCTACACTACATATGCATGGATATATGTGTAAAGGGCCATATCAGTGGACTGAACTGCAGAATGCCGAATAAGAGGGGATAGCTAGTCTTAGCGAAGACTACGCTTCGGTCACCGTCTTGCAACAGTAGAAGAGGACAATCTGAAGTCCCCAAGTAACATCACATAGCAATAATCCTACCCGCGATCCCTCCTCATATCCACGAGAGAGCGACCACCGGTTGTATCGGCACTTGGAAGGGTGTGTTTTATCCAAGATCCGGTTCTAGTTGTCATAAGGTCAAGGTACAACTCCAAGTCGTCCTGTTATCAAAGATCACGGCTATTCAATAGATTAACTTCCCGCAGGGTGCACCATCTTACCCAAGACGCTTGATCCCATTTGGCGGACACACTTTCTGGGTCATGCCCGCCGCGGAAGATCAACACGCCGCAGCCCCACCTAGGCACAACAGAGAGGCCAAGACGCCGGTCTAAACCTAAGCGCAGGGTGCGGGCCCATCGCCTGAGCACACACTGCGTTATGCGGGCGGCCGAAGCACCTAGCCTAGCGAGCGTTCAGTCCAATCCGCGCAGCGCCGCCGTCATTGACGTCTGAAGTGCTTGGTGATACCACGACATCGGGATACCCATAACTACTCCCGCGTAGATGGTTAGTGCGTATAAGCTCGTAGCCAACTCATATCAAATACCAAGATCTCGTTAAGCATGTTAAGTATCCACGAACGTCGAACAGGGCCAGGCCCACCTCTCTCCTAGGCGGTCTCAACCTGCCCTGTCGCTCCGCCCCAAAGATCCATCCAGAGGGCCGTCGGGACAAAGGTCCTTTCAGCCCCCAATCCGTGAATCACTCGCGGGTGCCCCACAAGCCGACCCGACTTTAGTTTCCACATGTATGATGTATAAAGTATATAGTATATACCCGTGATCACCTCCCGAGTGATCACGGCCCGATAGTATAGCACGGCAGACGGACAAGAATGTAGGGCCACAGATGAAAGTACTAGCATCCTATACTAAGCATATAGGATTGCGTAAGGTAACAACATAGTAACAAGGACAAAGCTATGCAGCGAAGATAGGAGTATCTCGAAGCAGTAACATGCTACACTACTCTAATGCAAGCAGTATAGAGAAGAGTAGGCGATATCTGGTGATCAAGGGGGCTTGCCTGGTTGCTCGCAAGAGAGAGAATTCACAACACCGTAGTCGAACTGGGCAGCAGCAGCGTCGGTCTCGTAGTCTACCGGAGAGAAGAGGGGGAAGAAACAATGAATACCAAGTAAACAGATGCATATCGATGCATGACATGACAAGTAGCGATGCTAGGAGTGCCCTAACGTGGTATGAGGTGGTACTGGTTAAGGGGGGAAACATCCGGGAAAGTATTCCCGGTGTTTCGTGTTTTCAGCGAGAGGAGCGGAGGGGAAAGTTGCAGGTTCGATAGGTTAGGGGGTGTGGCGGACAAACGGACTGCGTATTCGAATTCGTCTCGTCGTTCTGAGTAACTTCCATGTTGAAAATATTTTAATCCGAGTTACGGATTAAAAGATATGATTTTCTAAAGATTTTATTAATTTCTGGAATTTAATTAATTAATTAATTAATTAGAAAAATGGAATTATGACGTCAGCATGATGTCATGCTGACGTCGGCAGTCAACAGGGTTGACTTGGTCAACCTGGCGATGGGGTCCAGTAATGAGTCGGCATATATGTCGGCGATCAGCAGTTACATTGACTAGTCAAACTTCAATCTTACACGTGGGTCCCACTTGTCATAGTCACAGTTTAACTAAGCATAATTAATTAGTTAATTAGTTATTAGGTTATCTAATCAGAGTTAATCAGGTTAATTTAACATATCTAATTAAGTTAATTAATTTTTAAATTAATTAATTATTAATTGTCTTTAGTCATTTGATATTCTCCCTTTTTTTTGTTCTAACAGGGGCGGACTCACTAGTCATACTCACAGGGGGGGTTAGCCCTTAAACTACTGCTGGGGGTTATCCCCACTAATCCAACAGGGGTCGGCCGGCTCGCTCAACAGAGCCCCTGGTGGGGTGTGCCGCCGGCGATGGCGCGGGGCGGGGGGTTTACTGTGGGTCTTGAGGTCAAGGCCAGTGTGCCTGCGGCGGTAAGCGAGGGTCATGGTCTTGAATCATGGCCGAAGCGCCTGGGATGTGGTGGCCACATCGAGGCAGAGGGGGGGTGAGAGGAGGACAGACGGGACTCACGGGGAGGGTCGCGTGCGAGCTCGAGGAGGTGTTGGGGCGGTCCGTGTGAGAGAGGCGGGCAGCAGTCCGTGAAGCGGCGAGGTGGCTCGTCGGGGTCGAGTCAGAGACGGCAGACGAGGGTGACGGGGTCGGGGTAGCGACAGCGTAGGCGAGGTGACTCCGGGTCGGCGAGCGACGGCGTCGGGCAGCTTGGGATGGCCGGAGTCCGCGGCGGCGAGGCGAACGGCGTCGGTGAGCAGGGTGAAGAAGAGGTCGAGGACGGGGAGCCGGGTTGAGGAGGCGGGCGCCGGCGACGGGGTGCGAGGGAGGAGCTTTGAGGCGTCCGGCGAGGTGGGATCTCCGGCGGCGGATGGCGGGTCGGCGCAAGCGTCTGGATGGGTGCCGACGGGGCGAGGGCCGGCCCTCGAGCACGGGCAGGTGCCTGATCGAGCGGGGAGGGCGGAGCTGCCCGATCCAGATCGGGGAAAGGGAGAGACGTGGGGGGAGAAGAGGGGATCGGTTAGGGTTTCGTGTGGCAAGGGGGCCATATAGGCCAGGGAGGTGTGGGGTGGGCCGGCCTGGTTGGTCTAAGGCTAGCTGGGCCGAGGCCCAGTGGGGGGCTTTCTCTCTTTTTTTGTTTTTGCTTTGCTTTTTTTTTCGTTTTACTTTTCTTTTCTGTTTTATGTCTAGTTTTCCTTTATTTTAGTTTTACAAAATACACCAATGGTTCCTAAATTGGTATTGCTTATACATACTACTGCCACATTAATTTGGGTAACTAAATAAAATAGTTTAATATTTTATTTATTGTAAAAGGAATTCAACTAATTGTTTTGCTACTATTCAATACATTTTAGAGTATTTATGCCTTTTAAAAAAGTGTGGTTCCTCCACCATAATTACTTATGAATTAGTTGGAACCACCCGAACACTTTAGTTTTAATATTAGAAAACCTTTAATGTTTGACTTGATTTTGAATTTGAATTTGAATCGGTTTCGAACTATCACGAGATTTGTAACAGTAATCGAGGTGACGTGGCATCATTAGCAGAGGTTCACTGTAGCTTAAATACCCGGGCGTCACAATTCTCCTCCACTACAAGAAATCTCGTCCCGAGATTTAAGAGGGGAGTAAGGAGGGAGGGATTGGGTTACGGAAAATCTAACGGATCTTCTCGGTCTTGGTTGCTCTTCTCGAAGAGGTCGATCCATTACATTGATGTCTTCAGTTCTCGGCTTCGGGTCATCATGATGAAGTTGTCGTCCTTACTTGGGGATCTTCATCGTACTTACGGAAAGGATAAGGGTAGCTTCAAAAGGACGAGACCTCTACAAGGTTGACTATCCGTCGATAACATCGAGGAAGGTGGCGGAAGTTACTCTCGGATTGAATCTTAAGAAAATATCGAGAGCAAAGTAAAGAGGTACCATGAGAATTTTCAAACGGATAGGCAAGCGTTCGATGCCTAATCATAAGGTGAAAGGGGTTCAGCGCAACGAGAATAAGTATTGCGTCTGAAACAAAAATAGACCACTTGGGACGGTGGTCCGTGAATTACATACGAGTCCACGCGCGAGGAATAACTTTGGGAACAGGGGGTGTACAGGAGATTCAGGTTTCGATCCTGTGGAACTGTGGGTTATGGGCCCACCATGTGGTTGAAAGCAGGAAGGGGGCCGACATCTTGCACGGTCACGATAGTAGGGCGTGTCAGAGGGTGGCCTATCAGTTATCTCGGCAACAACATCGATACCAAGGGTGAGGGATCGTTGAACGAGGCGGACCAATAGGCAAAGTTCTCGTCCATCCGTGGTTACCGGAATGTCATCAACAGAGTCTGAGGTCTTTCCGACGGAATGGTTTATTGAGGTGGTTACATAAGCGGAGAGTATTACTGCTTAGATCATATAGATCACAAGAAAGGTTAAACCAAACAATGGAAAGGAAAATATGATCATCGATTAAGCAAACAATGGAAAGGAAAATATGTTTAAACACATATTTCAAGGGTAAATCCTTCCCAAGGACAAGCGAGCAAGATATCCATGACAGGATATAAAGTAGAAAACCATTTAGGTAAGGGGGGAGGAATCTCATGATATTACCCATACAACGGTGTTAGGATAAGTGATAAATAAAATTTTGCATTGTGCTTCAAATGTTCCTGTTGAAAATCGGAGTATCATTGACATGCTTCCAGATAGCATTGACATGGTCTTCAGGTGAAGATCGGACTATGGAAACACGAAGGATCCATCAGGTATAACTTGTAGAATAAGTCTTACAATTTCCTCATGGATGAATGGATAACCTTGCTGAAAAGGAATCTATAACGATAGGTCCTCCAGCCGGGGGTGCTAGGCATGACATCATGCTACCGGGTCATCAAAGGATCAACATCATAACTCTTGAAAGTTGTCCCAACCATCATATCGACCGAGATTCAGATCCGATTGGTGTCGGGATACCTCGGACTTAGGATACCCGAGAAGAAAAGGTGCAACGCAAATTGACGAGATGACATTGTAAGATTCTCGGGGAAATGAACTATGAAGTGATTTCCGTTAACAAGAGTCCATCATTAACCCAAGGAGAGGACAAGGAGGTGTCTGGTGAACTCAAGGGCAATCCACCGAGATCCCCAAAAGATGGACTTCCACAATTAAGTGAACAAGGAGATAACATTTGTCAGATCAAATGATATAAGGAAGTATGCTCGAGGTAAACATACACAAGTAAACATTGGTTGAAAAGTGCGCCCGATGGGTTGGGTTGCACGACCAATGTCAGAATGGTGATTCAATAATCGATAGCCTAAGAATGAACCTCCGGCCATTAACCAAAAAAAAAGGGTTGCTAGAAGGAAAGAATCCAAACAACACCGTTCACTTGTTGGAATCAACACGGGGACCAAGAAGGAATGGTGATGGTGAGAAGTATTTCTATGTCAAGAATTCTCAAGAGGTGGAACAAATCTCAGAACATTCTTGACGTAAAGGATGGTAATACTCCAAGGTAAAGAAGAACAATTGCTGGGTAGCAAGGAACTCAAGGTATAACACCAAACATGAACAAGCTTGTGTTGGTGGGAAGGCAATAAAGTGGTCGATGATAATACAATTCATCGAGGGCAAGGATGGTATTTCTCATCATGAATTCAATTGATATCCTGGATGAGCTCAGAATGTTGACGATCACGACACCTTTGTCGCAAGAGTTCATGAAGATGTAATCGATCAGCGACGACATCAAGTCAAAGTAATGATGAATTGAAAGGTTATTGGAACCAAGGGTACGACACAAACTCGAAACCAAGCTTGTTGTTCAAGGCGAAATGATATGACGATGAGGATCGACGTAAGGTTAGTTCATCGTCGAAAATTGTGCTCCGAGAAGAAGGACCAGGTAGCACAGTTAAAATCATCACGACAATGATATAGCCAAACAGGCTAGGAATGATGTGACCGGGTACAAACACGTACTTATAGAAGCTTACGGAAGAGTTGTTGAACCGTAGTGCGGACTCGGTTCAGTTATTGGTGTCTTTGAGTGTTTAATAACTCAGAGCCTGTGAAAAATTGGAATCAGTGGGAATGTAGCACTTGATGAAGAACTCATAAGAAGTTATGCAGTTCCATGATAATCTCGAGATACCAAGGGGTAACACTCAACGACAGATCAAAGTAGAGGTTGGACTGGGGTAATGCTTTGCAGAAGACAAGTACTCTAACTTGTCTGAGAAATAGAATCAAGGGAGAACAACATGGTCGGAACCACGGTTGCGTAGGATCAATTCACGGATACCAGATGATATTTATCAAGAAAATAGTTATTATTACAAGAAGTTTCCATGATAGGATCTACATCGTGTCCATGGGCATGAACACAAAGTTCAAGGTCGACTCCCACTTCTTCAATGTATAACCTTCCATTCACTTCTCGCTTTGATAAAGGCATTAGTGTTGAAAGTTTTACCGGTGAAATACCGATGAGTATGACTCGTGAAAACTTCCGAGTTCACACATATAAAGGAAGGCATAGGTTCAACCCGGCAGGGTATCATGGAAACATATACCACAAGCTTCAATAGTAAATACCACCAGCTTGAAAGCAGAGCGTGGTTGGCAAAAGGAAAGGATACAATTTACCAAAGGCATTATGTATCGGAGAAGGAACTCACAAAGTGAATAATTATGAAGGACACTGTCAGATAATAATCCAACAGTGGATATGGCGATCCACGATGGGGCTGATATGAGTATCGATACTCAATCAGAGGAAGAAAGATCGCAAATGCATCGGTTTATAGAACAGCTGAATAGTTCAACGCTTAATTAGCAAGGTAATTATGATTTCCAAATCAAGGGATCAGGAACAAATGCTCTGATCAAGAATGGATAAGCTGAATAGAATTAGGGATACAATCAACGACAATTGGACTGGTCGAGAACCAATTCCAGTTAAGAGAATGGCAGCTCAGCCGGAAAGGTAATTTATAAGGATCAATGATGATTGCGCGTATTCACAAATATATTGAGTCAATAGACCCAAAATGATAATGACAAGGAATGTCAATAATACTAAGAGACTTATGGGATTAACCATAATGCGAGAAAGCAAGAATTTCAAGAGCCAAAGGCTGCCGAAGATTTTCGGAAGATCGAATGATATTTCGAGGATTGGTGACATACATGAATCAACTGGGGATGAGTGGATACTCGGTAAGTGTGAGAAATTATCCGTAGGGGTATTCATGTAGCAAAGAACTGCAAGGCAGTAGGCACGAAGTATCCTCGGAACAATAGAGAAAACTTCGGGGTATCTTGTAATAACACGATCAATGGGGAATGATCATATGAATGGCAAGTGTAAGTAGTTATCCATACGGATTTATCGGTGGTCAGGAATAGCAAAAGTGATGGGCACAAAGTCTCAAGAGAACATCAGAGAGTATCTTCGGAATCTTCTGATGTAGCAGGCGATCCTCTGCAGTAAGGGGCTCTCCGGGTGGATGCGATCACGAGATCCTAATCTTAGAGTTAGTAAATTCATTTAACCCGAATAGTAGAGAGATCAGAGTCCCAGAGTATAGGTCGAGGAGTAAAAGATCCTACTACCACCCAATGGCGACGTGTGCCCATAAGACACACAACCATGTTAGTAAAAGTTTTGCAATGTCTAGACTCGACTTCGGCCAAGGAGTTGGAAGGGGATTCCTACAGCAGTCGGCTCTGATATCAACTTGTGACGCCCTCGATTCAATCGTACACTAATCATGCACGCAAATGTGTACGATCAAGATCAAGGACTCACGGGAAGATATCACAACACAACTCTACAAATAAAATAAGTCATACAAGCATCATAATACAAGCCAGGGCCTCGAGGGCTCGAATACAAGTGCTCGATCATAGACGAGTCAGCGAAGCAACAATATCTGAGTACGACATAAGTTAAACAAGTTGCCATAAGATGGCTAGCACAAACCGGGATACAGATCGAAGAGGAGCAGGCCTCCGCCTGGATCCTCCTAGCTACTCTGTTAAATCGTCGGCCGGGCTGCATGTAGTAGGCACCTCCAGTAGTAGTCGCCATCGACGGTGGCGTCTGCCACAGGCTCCATCGTCTGCTTGCAGCAATCGAGTAGGGGTAGGGGAAAAAGGCGGAACAAGGCAACCGTGAGTACTCATCCAAAGTACTACATATGCATGGATATATGTGTAAAGGGCCATATCGGTGGACTGAACTGCAGAATGCCGTAATAAGAGGGGATAGCTAGTCTTAGCGAAGACTACGCTCTCGTCACCGTCTTGCAACAGTAGAAGAGGACAATCAAGTCCTCCAAGTAACATCACATAGCAATAATCCTACCCGCGATCCCTCCTCATATCCCCGAGAGAGAGCGACCACCGGTTGTATCCGCACTTGGAAGGTGTGTTTTATCCAAGATCCGGTTCTAGTTGTCATAAGGTCAAGGTACAACTCCAAGTCGTCCCATTATCAAGATCACGGCTATTCAATAGATTAACTTCCTGCAGGGTCCACCATCTTACCCAAAGACGCTTGATCCCATTTGGCCGGACACACTTTCTGGGTCATGCCCGCCGCGGAAGATCAACACGCCGCAGCCCCACCTAGGCACAACAGAGAGGCCAAGACGCCGGTCTAAACCTAAGCGCGCAGGTCCGGGCCCATCGCCTGAAAGCACACCTCAAGACGCTATGTAGGGCGGCCGGAAGCAGACCTAGCCTAGCAGCGTTCCAGTCCAATCCGGCGCGCCGCTCCGTCGTTGACGTCTCAAGTGCTTGGTGATACCACGGCGCGGGATACCCATAACTACTCCCGCGTAGATGGTTAGTGCGTATAAGCTCGTAGGCAACTCAGATCAAATACCAAGATCTCGTTAAGCGTGTTAAGTATCCGCGAACGCCGAACAGGGCCAGGCCCACCTCTCTCCTAGGCGGTCTCAACCTTCCCTGTCGCTCCGCCTCAAAGATCCATCCAGAGGGCCGTCGGGACAAAGGTCCTTTCAGCCCCCAATCCGTGAATCACTCGCGGGTGCCCCACAAGCCGACCCGACTTTAGTTTCCACATGTATCATGTATAAAGTATATAGTATATACCCGTGATCACCTCCCGAGTGATCACGGCCCGATAGTATAGCACGGCAGACGGACAAGAATGTAGGGCCACAGATGAAAGTACTAGCATCCTATACTAAACATATAG
This sequence comes from Aegilops longissima, assembly GCA_021605205.1. NCBI lineage: Eukaryota > Viridiplantae > Streptophyta > Magnoliopsida > Poales > Poaceae > Aegilops > Aegilops longissima. The sequence continues at coordinate 551,852,847 of CM038678.1, read as the reverse complement.
GATTGCGTAAGGTAACAACAGAGTAACAAGGACAAAGCTATGCAGCGGATAGGAGTATCTCAAAGCAGAACATGCTACACTACTCTAATGCAAGCAGTATAGAGAAGAGTAGGCGATATCTGGTGATCAAGGGGGGCTTGCCTGGTTGCTCTGGCAAGAGAGAGGGGTCGTCAACACCGTAGTCGAACTGGGCAGCAGCAGCGTCGGTCTCGTAGTCTACCGGAGAGAAGAGGGGGAAGAAACAATGAATACCAAGTAAACAGATGCATATCGATGCATGACATGACAAGTAGCGATGCTAGGCGTGCCCTAACGTGGTATGAGGTGGTACTGGTTAAGGGGGGAAACATCCGGGAAAGTATTCCCGGTGTTTCGTGTTTTCAGAGGAGCCGGAGGGGGAAAGTTGCAGGTTCGATAGGTTAGGGGGTGTGGCGACGAACGGACAGCGATTCGGATTCGCCTCGCTGCTTCGAGTAACTTCCATGTTGAAAATATTTTAATCCGAGTTACGGATTAAAAGATATGATTTTCTAAAGATTTTATTAATTTCTGGAATTTAATTAATTAATTAATTAATTCGAAAAATGGAATTGTGACGTCAGCATGATGTCATGCTGACGTCAGCAGTCAACAGGGTTGACTTGGTCAACCTGACCAGTGGGGTCCAGGGGGCTGAGTCAGCATGTATATCGGCCGATCAATGCTTACATTGACTAGTCAAACTTCAATCTTACACGTGGGTCCCACTTGTCATAGTCACAGTTTAACTAAGCATAATTAATTAGTTAATTAATTATTAGGTTATCTAATCAGAGTTAATCAGGTTAATTTAACATATCTTATTAAGTTAATTAATTTTTAAATTAATTAATTATTAATTGTCTTTAGTCATTTGATATTCTCCCTTTTTTTGTTCTAACAGGGGCGGACTCACTAGTCATACACACAGGGTGGGGGGTTAGCCCTTAAACTACTCTGGGGGGGGGTTATCCCCACTAATCCAACAGGGGGGTCGGCCGGCTCGCTCTACAGAGCCCCTGGTGGGGTGTGCCGCCGGCGATGGCGCGTGGGCAGGCGGGTTTACGGGCGCGGGTGCGGGGTCAAGGTCAGAGCCTGCGGGCAAGCGCCAGCGGGGTCATGGTCTTGAATCACAAGGCAAGCGCGACCGGATGTGGTGGCCACATCGAGGCAGAGGGGGGGGGTGAGAGGACGACAGACGGGGCTCACGGGGAGGGTCGCGTGCGAGCTCGAGGAGGTGTTGGGGCGGTCCGGCGACGGAGAGGCGGGGCGGGCAGTCCGGCGAGCGGCGAGGTGGCTCGTCGGGGTCGAGTTAGAGATGGCAGACGAGGGTGACGGGGTCGGGGTAGCGACAACGTAGGCGAGGTGACTTCGGGTCGGCGAGCGACGGCGTCGGGCAGCTTGGGATGGCCGGAGTCCGCGGCGGCGAGGCGAACGGCGTCGGTGAGCGGGGTGAAGAAGAGGTCGAGGACGGGGAGCCGGGTTGAGGAGGCGGATGCCGCGACGGGGTGCGAGGGAGGAGCTTGAGGCGTCCGGCGAGGTGGGGATCTCCGGCGGCGGATGGCGGTCGTCTGCGCGGCGCCTGGATGGGTGCCATGGGGGGCGAGGCGGGCCCTCGAGCACGGGCAGGTGCCCAGATCAAGCGGGGAGGGCGGAGGCTGCCCGATCCAGATCGGGGAAAGGGAGAGAGACGTGGGGGAGAAGAGGGATCGGTTAGGGTTTCGTGTGGCAAGGGGCCATATAGGCCGTGGAGGTGTGGGGTGGGCGGCCTGGTTGGTCTAAGGCTAGGTGGGCCGAGGCCCGATGGGGGGCTTTCTTTTTTTTTTGTTTTGCTTTGCTTTTTTTTCCTTTTACTTTTCTTTTTCTGCTTTTATGTCTAGTTTTCCTTTATTTTAGTTTTACAAAATACACCAATGGTTCCTAAATTGGTATTGCTTATACATACTATTGCCACATTAATTTGGGTAACTAAATAAAATAGTTTAATATTTTATTTATTGTAAAAGGAATTCAACTAATTGTTTTGCTACTATTCAAAACATTTTAGAGTATTTATGCCTTTTAAAAAAGTGTGGTTCCTCCACCATAATTACTTATGAATTAGTTGGAACCACCCGAACACTTTAGTTTTAATATTAGAAAACCTTTAATGTTTTACTTGATTTTGAATTTGAATTTGAATCGGTTTCAAACTATCACGAGATTTGTAACAGTAATCGAGGTGACGTGGCATCATTAGCAGAGGTTCACTGTAGCTTAAATACCCGAGCGTCACAACTGACTAGACATTGTAATTCATGGTAAAAGAGATCCAGTCATAGTCATACACTATATAAATTAATAGTAATGGATGCAAATGACAGCTGTGCTCTCGAGCTAGTGCTTTTTAATAAGAAGGTGATGACTCAACATGAAAGTAAATAGATAGGCCCTTCGCAGAGGGAAGCAGGGATTTGTAGAGGTGCCAGAGCTCGGTTTTGAAATAGAGATAAATAATATCTTGAGCGGCATACTTTCATTGTCAACATAACAACCAAGAGATGGCGATATCTTCCATGCTACACACATTATAGGTGGTTCCCAAACAAATGGTAAATTTTATACTGACCCTCCACCAACAAGCATCAATCCATGACTTTCTCGAAACAACGAGTGTCTCCAACTAGCAACAGTCCTAGGGGGAGTTTTGTTTGCAATTATTTTGATTTAGTTTGCATAAAGCATGGGACTGGGCATCTCGGTGACCTTCCATTTTCTCGTGAGTGAGGAGCGGAGTCCACTCCTCTTGAGAATAACCCGCCTAACATGGAAGATAAGGGCAGCCCTAGTTGATACATGAGCTATTCGAGCATACAAAATAGAATGTTTATTTGAAGATTTAGAGTTCGGTACATACAAATTTACTTGGAACGGCAGGTAAATACCGCATATAGGAAGGTATAGTGGACTCATATGGAATAACTTTGGGGTTTAAGGGATTCGATGCACAAGCAGTATTCCCGCTTAGTACAAGTGAAGTCTAGCAAAAGACTGGGAAGCGACCAACTAGAGAGCGACAACAGTCATGAACATGCATTAAAATTAATAAACATTGAGTGCAAGCATGAGTAGGATATAATCCACCATGAACATAAATATCGTGAAGGCTATGTTGATTTGTTTCAACTACATGTGTGAACATGTGCCAAGTCGACTCACTTAAATCATTCAAAGGAGGATACCACCCCATCATACCACATCACAACCATTTTAATAGTATGTTGGCACGCAAGATAAACCATTATAACTCATAGATAATCAAGCATGGCACGAGCAACTATGATCTCTAATTGTCATTGCAAACATGGTTATTCATAATAGGCTGAATCAGGAACGATGAACTCATCATATTTACAAAAACAAGAGAGGTCGAGTTCATACCAGCTTTTCTCATCTCAGTCAGTCCATCATATATCGTCATAATTGCCTTTCACTTGCACAACCAAACGATGTGAAAAATAAAAAGAGTGCACGTGCATTGGACTAAGCTGGAATCTGCGAGCCTTCAATAAACAGGAGAAGACAAGGCAATATATGCTCTTGGTTAAATCAACAATAATGCATATAAGAGCCACTTCAACAATTTAATTACGGTCTTCTCCTATCGACCCCCAAAGAAAAGAAAAGAAAAGAACCATTTACACGGGAAAGCTCCCAACAAGCAAAAGAAGAACGGGAAATATTTTTGGGTTTTCTTTTTCATTATTACTACTACAGCAAGAAAAGTAAACTAACGAAAAGCTACACTAATTTTTTTGGTTTTTCTTAAGGTTTATTAAACACACAAGAAGAAAGCAGAAAAAGAAAATAAACTAGCATGGATAATACAGTGAAAAGTATGAGCACTGACATCTAGCAATGAGTGTGTGTAAACATAAATGTAATGTCGATGGGAAATACATACTCCCCCAAGCTTAGGCTTTTGGCGTAAGTTGGTTTATTGCCATGGATGGCCTGGCGGATATCCATAGTTGTAGCCGGGGTCGTACTGAGATGAAGAGGACTCTGACTGCCACTGGCTGGTAGTCATCTCCGGATCCCAAAACTAATCAGACTGTCGTGGAGGCTCAAATTGTGGTTCCGGCTCAGGGGCTGGTGTAGGGTTCCGGTAGGCGTGAATGGCCGCCCACGGAACGAGATATGGACCTATATATAAATTAAACAAGGAGGGAGCAGGCAAGGTAATAGTCTCAGGGTGATGTTTATCAAAGAACAATTTGTATTTAAGCTCCCCTTCCCTATTATTAACAATGAAATCATGCGCTACCATACTCTTGTAATCTAAATAAGCAGTAGGCAACAATTTTTCTTCTTTTTCATAGTGCCTAATAGGTATATTATAATATGAAGCAAGGCATGAAGCATAAATACCTCCAAAGATGGGGCCCTTTGTACGGTTCAGACTTAACCATTTAGCAATAATTCCACCCATACCAACAGTGTTATTGCGGAATAAACCATGTAACAAGATGATAATATCAGGAACACTAAGGTTTCCACAGTTTCTGCTACCAATTAAGCAACGACTAGCAAATATGGCAAAGTAGCGTAAAACAGGAAAATGTATGCTAGTGATTCTTGCATCGGAAACCTTCCTAGTTTCCCTAAAGTAATAGTGTCAATAAACCCATCCACATATTTACGATGTGGTTCATCTAAGGTACCCTCAAAGGGTATTTTGCAAACCTTGCAAAATTCACCTAGTGGCATCTTCTTACCAACATCATATAAATGAAACTCTACTGAAGAAGGTGTTTCTTTAGGAAAATAGTAGAAGTTTTGCACAAAAGTATTGGTGAGTAAGAGATACTAATGACGTTGGTCGCGGAGGAAATCGGTGAGGCCAGCATTCTCAGCCAATGAATAGAAATCATCACAAATCCCGGCTTCTCTCAAGAAATCATCAAAAGGCCATTCACACGGCCGAACCTCCGCGGTGCAAGGCAAATTATATTTGGGCATATGTGCTTCTTCATTTTGCTTTTCCTTCGAGCTTCGGCTCGATGAGCCCCTCAAAAATCTCTTCATTATTTTCTGAAAATTTCTGAAATTTTTAGTAACTTCAAACAAAAGTGAACCAACCTCAATAAAATTTATAGCAACTACTCCTACAAGTGCCTAGAGACTATATCATGCATTAGAACTACTTGGAACCATATAAATTTGACATGCAAGCTCAAGAATGTAATATCCCAAATTTTCAATTTGGAATGTTATACATAGGTCATTCTTGCACATCATATTTTATTGCATTTCGTTTCGCAACCCTCGAAATCCTAAGCAACTCAAGGACCCACGGAGAGAGTTGGGGATTTCCTAGTTTTCATATTTGATTTTTATCAAATAATGAAACGAGGATTTTTTATTTTAATTATTTTTCTCTCTGAAAAATATTTCATATTAAAATATATTAGAGGAGATAATATGACTTCTCCAAAACAATTGAAATATTGAGGAAAAATGATAAAATCATGTATTTGATTTTATTTGAGTTTATTTGGATTTTATTTGCATTAGAAAATTGCACCTTTTCAAAATTGCATTTTAGGGCCATGAAAATGTTCATCTCGTTCTAAATATTTCATTTAGACGGTGAAAATTTGTTTTGGCATTTTTAGGTTTTTATTTTATTTTATAGGATTTGTTTTCTGTTCGTCGAAATTATTTAAAAAAACTTGGCACCGACCGGGCCAAAACCACTGGGCCGCCCAACTCCCAGCACCGCATTGCCACGCCAGCGCCCCGCCGACTTCGGAGGAGTCCGCCGGACTCCTCTCGCCGCCGCTTTGCCCCTCCTCCAAGTCGCCCCACCTTATATACCCCCTCGAGCCCCCCACCACCACCAACCACCGCCGCCGCCGCACTGCCTGAGCCGCGCCGCCTCCAGCCGTCCGCCTCGCCACATCACTGCCAGCTGCCGCCGTGCCGCCGCTGCCGCCCATGAGCCACCGCCCCGCCGCCCAACCCTGCCCCGCCGGAGCCACCTCGCCGGAGGTACCGCGCCGGATCCGAGCCGCCGGGTTTTTTAAAAACCGTTCGGTTTTTTTAGAAACCCTAGTTCGTTTTTTTAGATCGGTTCGCCAGTTTTTCTCGGTTCTTCTATTTAGCGGACGTCCGTCCGTACGTTCATTTTAACAAACGGTTTTCTCCTGTTAGTTACAGATAACGAACGCTCGTTCTTTGTCTGTTCGTCAGTTTTCTTTTATCCGATTTTTCTGCGATTATTTTTTATCGCGATTTCTGATACGATCTTAGTTTCTGTTTATCTTTTCGCTCGTTATTTGGAATCAGGCGATTCAAACGCGTAGAGATTCGTCTCGAGACCCTCTTTCTGTTTAATCAACTTAAACAAGATTTTGATGCTGTAAAATTTGACCTTAGTTCAGATTAGTAAGCGGATCTTGTTTCTTTCGCCGTTTGAGTTTCGTTGCTCTGTTTGATTTGATTCTTTTTGCGAACCGGAGTTCTTAAGTTGAACTTTCTGGTCAACCTCTTTTATTTGAAGTTTTCCTTGTGCATCTTTGCTTCTTGCTTATGTATGTTATAGTTTGTTTGCGATAGAATTCCCGGAGTGCGAAGCGTGTTACTACGAGTCTCTAGGATTCGCGGATCGTGAGCAAGGCAAGTAACACATTGATCATACTCTTTTCATACCCAGTTTTTATGCATTAGTTCAATCCTCAAACATTGCATGATTAGGATGTCATTAACTTGTGGGTTGGGAAGTAGTTGTTGAGGTAGAACCTATTGCCATGTTACTATCAAACCCTTGGGAGTTACTTCTACGCGTTGCTTATATTGCTATGCTATGCTCGTAGATGTGGTTTGGGTTTGAGTGAATCCATGACAGATGTGAGATTGTTAATTAATGGTTGAACTTAAGGTGGCAACTTAAATTAACATCTGGGTGGATTGAGGCACCGGGGAACCCAAAGGTTGTCTGTATTTTTGGAAACCTGGGTACCCATGTGATCTTTCTATGGACCGCCCCTGGCTTAAAGGAACCGAGATGATTCATGCTGAAACTTCCGTGTGCAGCCACAAGCTATTATGGGCTCTAGCATAGTTGAGTAAGTTACGTGAAGCTCTTGAAGAGGTAGATCAGCTGGTAGTGGGTTTTGTAGGTTTGGTATGGTCTACCTGGAGAAGGGAGTTAATGTTTCTGAAAGACTATGTCTCGGTCATCCGTTTCTCAAACACCGTGCAGTGCAAGAAATCCAACGGAAGTGATAGAGTCTTGTGGGGAAAAGTGCGCAAACCTCTGCAGAGTGTACAATCTAATCATGGTTAGCCGTGTCCCCGGTTATGGACAATCTTGAGTATCTAGTACTTGGGTTATCACATGTATCTCATCACTCTTAATTAATATTGTTGGGTTGTTAATTACTTTAATTGGGATTGAGTTGGGGTTATACCTTCTCAATGTTTCAACCACCATGATAGTTAAATTAAAATCTATTCCTTTGTTGTAGGGAAAATTGGCTTTTCGCAAAACTATAACCTTAGAGCTTTCCATCAGCCAAATATGCATGTAGTGATAGTATTATCCTGTTCTTGCTCTACTGTGTTATATTGCCAGCATATTCCATGTGTTGACCCATTTTCGGGCTGCAACGTATTATGTTGCAGACTTTTCAAACGAGGAGTAAGGTTCGTTAGGTCGTTGCCGTGCAGCTCAGCTATGCCGTTGGACTTGATGGACTCACTTTATCTTCCAAGCCTTCCGCTGTTATCGCATTAGATGGCCTTAAGCCATATTATTGTAATAAGTTCTCTTTTGAGACATTCGATGTAATAAGTGTGTGATTGCTACTCTGTTATAAATCCTTAGAGTACTGTGTGTGTCCGCATTACTGATCCAGGGATGACACTAAAGCACAGAGACTTAACCATCTAAGGTCGGGTCGCTACAAGATGGTATCAGAGCACATGCTGAGTGTAGGACACGACCACTAAGATAAACCATAGGTCACTCTTCTCTACTCATTTCTGACTCCTCTCCAATTTTTCCACTCTTTAGGATGACGAAGATGAAGAACAAGGTTGCGCAACCGGATGAGGACACACCTTTTGGACGCCACTTGAAGGAAGTCACTAGGTACTTGAATATTGGAATACCAAGTTTCACCGGGACATACAACGCCACCTGAGGGAGTCCTGGATTAGGGGGTGTCCGGATAGCCGGACTATTGCCTTCGGCCGGACTCCTGGACTATGAAGATACAAGATTGAAGACTTCGTCCCGTGTCCGGATGGGACTTTCCTTGGTGTGGAAGGCAAGCTTGGCGATACGAATATGTAGATCTCCTACCATTGTAACCGACTCTGTGTAACCCTAACCCTATTCGGTGCCTATATAAATCGGAGGGTTTTAGTCCATAGGAAGAACAACAATCATACCATAGGCTAGCTTCTAGGGTTTAGCCTCTCTGATCTCGTGGTAGATCTACTCTTGTACTACCCATATCATCAATATTAATCAAGCAGGAGTAGGGTTTTACCTCCATCGAGAGGGCCCAACTGGGTAAAAACATCGTGTCCCTTGTCTCCCGTTACCATCCGCCTAGACGCACAGCCGGGACCCCTACCCGAGATCCACCGGTTTTGACACCAACATTGGTGCTTTCATTGAGAGTTCCTCTGTCATCATCTTTAGGCCCGATGGCTCCCCCGATCATCAACAACGATGCGCCTAGGGTGATAATTTTCTCCCGGACAGATCTTCGATTCGGGCGGCTTTGCATCGCGGGTCAATTCGCTTGGCCATCCGGAGCAGATTAAAGCTACGCCCGCCATCAGTCAGATTTGGAAGTTTGAACTACACGGCCGACATCCGCGGAGACTTGATCTTCGACGGGTTCGAGCCACAGCCAAGCGCCGCCAGACCGCCACGAGGGGCATGATCTATCTCGCCACGGACAAGGTCCTCGAGGCCGCACCGAGTCCGCTTCGACCTTCACTCGGAGCTGATCGCGCCGACGAGGACGGGTGGTCGGACACCGCCGGGGCTGCGATCTCTATGGTGATTGAGCCGACACCTACCCCGCCCTTGCAAAGCTCGTGACTCCAAGGCACCGGACTCCTCTCAACTCCGAGCCTTCATACCGCCAATCGAATCCGATTACGCCGACCATGGAATTCACTACATCACAACATCTTTCAAAGACTCGCCTTTGGCGACATTCTGAATTCACTAAAGTCTCTCTCTTTATCGAGAGCCCTGGCCGGATTATGGTCGAAGGTTGGGATGCGGACGACGAAGAAAATCAAAGCCCACCCACCACCCACTTCATAGCCACCGCCGATGATTTAACCGACATGCTCGACTTCGACCAAGACATCGACGGTATGGACGACGATGCAGGAGACGACCAAGAACCAGCGCCCATAGGGCACTGGAAGGCCACCTCGTAATATGACATATACATGGTGGACATCCCAAAAGATGGGAATGGTGATGGAACAGCGGAGGATGACCCCTCCAAGAAACAGCCTAAGCGCCGGCATCAGCGGCGCCGCTCTAAATCACGCCACAACAAAAATGGTGATTCCGGCACAGGAGATAATAACACCCCGGACAGTGCCGAAGACAACCTCCTCCAGCAAGATTCAGCGCAGGAGGATGGAGAAGCCAGCCCTCATGAGAGAGCGGCAGAAAAAGAGGTAGAGGGCGATAATTACATGCCTCCCTCCGAAGATGAGGCAAGCCTCGACGATGACGAATTCTTCGTGCCCGAGGATCCCGTCGAACAAGAGCGTTTCAAACTGTAGCGACCAGACCCGAATGGATCAAGTCTCTGTGCTCAGTGTCATCCCTGGATCAGTAATGCTGACACCACACAGTACTTTGAAGGATTTATAGCAAGTAGCAATCACACACTTATTACATCATTGTTCACAAGGGAACTTATTACAATAATATGGCTTAAGGCCATCTAATAATAACAGCGGAAGGCTTGGAAGATAAGTGAGTCCATCAACTCCATCGGCATCACTGAGTATAGAACCACGACCTAACACCTTACTCGTCGTCTGAAAAGTCTGCAACGTGAAAGTTGCAGCCCGAAAACGGGTCAGCACATGGAATATGCTGGCAATGTAACACATAGAGAGCAAATGAAATGATAAGCCTATACTACATGCATATATGGCTGGTGGTAAGGCTCTACGGTTACATTTTTGCATAAAGCTAGTTTTTCCCTACTACAAAGGAATAGTTTTATTTAACTATCATGGTGGTTGTTAAACATTGAGAATGGTTGACAGCATTCTCAATCCCAATTAAAAAGTACTCATCAAAACCCAATACATTTATTAGAAGTAACATGTTGAGATTCACATGATATTCAATTACCGGATACTCAAAACATCCATAACCGGGGACACGGCTAATCATGATTAGTTTATACACTCTGCAGAGGTTTGCGCACTTTTCCCCACAAGACTCGATCGCCTCCGCTTGGTTCTCGTGACTACATGGTGTTTGAGAAACGGATGACCGAGACATAGTCTTCGTAAGCGCTTAGCACCTTACATGTGGGTAGACCGTACCAACCTACATCCCCTACATCAGCTAGCCTACCCGTAAGAGTTCGCACAACTTAGTCAACTACGCCAGAGCCCATAATTGGCTTGTGGCTGCACACGAAGTTTCCAGCTTGAATAATCTTATGATCCCTTAGAGCCCGGGTGGCGGTCCAAGAAATACAGCAAGTCCTCGACGGAAACCAGTGCCTCAATCCACCCAGATGTGTGTTTGGGTTGCCACCTTAAATAAACCATTAATTAACAATCTCACATCTGTCATGGATATTCACTCACCCAATCCACGCCTACTAGCATAGCATGGCATAAAAGCAAACGTAGAAGTAACTCCCAAGGTTTCATAAGTAAAACAGGTAATAGGTACTACCTCAAATCTACTTCCCAAACCCACAATTTAATTAGATCCTAAACATGCAAGTGTTTGAGGGTTTGAACTAATGCAATAAAACTGGGTAGTAGAAAAGGTATGATCAAGTGTTACTTGCCTTGCTGATGATCGCGCGAGACAGAGATTCGAAGTAACAAGCGGCGCACTCCGGGTGATCTAACGCAGACAAACAACAAGCATACAATAAGTACTCATCTAATGCACAGGGAAATCTCAAATAAAAGATCTAACCAGAGAGTTCAACTTAAGAACCCTGGTTGCAAAAGAATCGAATAAAATAAAGCATCGAAAATCGAAACTCGAGAGAGAACGTCTCGGTTTAGCAATCTGAAACTAGGTCAAAATTTTACAGTAGCAAAAATTTGTGTAAATAGGTTAGTCGGAACGGCGGTTTCGTAACGAAACTCCAGGCGCTTGAATCACCTGATTCCGATAAACGAGCGAGAAAATAAACAGATTTGAAAATCGAATCGAAATCGAATCAAAAAATAACGGATTAAATCCGATTAAAAGAAAACGCCAACAGATTAAACAACGGACGTCATAAACAGAACTAATCCAACAAACACGTTCATTGAAACGAACGGTCGGTGAACGCTCACTAAATAAGAAAACCGAAAAAATAAAACCAACTAGGGTTTTGAAAAAAAAAGCGGATCGGGGGCCGGCGAGGTGCTACCTCCGCGAGGCTCAGCGGGGCCCGGGGGGGGGTCCCGCGGGATCGGGAGGGGTCATGGGGGCGAGGGGTGGCGAGGGGGCTCTGGCCCAAGGGAGGCGGCGGCGGCCTCAAGGGTGGCGGGGCTCGGGTGAGGGCGGCGGCAAGGGGATGAGGAGAGAGGGGGGGCGGGCGGTATGAGGAGAGAGGGGGGTGGCGGCGGTATAAAAGGAGGGGGAGGCCTTGGGGAGGGGGCAAGCTGGGCGGCGGCGCGGGTCCGAGCCGACTCCCGAGGCGGCGGGCGGCGCTCCTCATGGCCAAGGAGGAAGGGGAGGTGGGCAGGCGGTGGCGATCGGGCCGGCTGGGCCTTGGCCCAAAGGGGCGGCGCGGGTTTTTTTTAAACAAAACTAAACGAATTTAAAATAAAACCAAACGAACTCCGAATTTAATAAAATTAATTTTCCCCGACTCCTAAAAAATGAGTCGAACAAAATGAACTTTAAAACGGGCAAATATGCATATTTTTTTAAAATGCTCATTTTTGCCTAAAGCAAATAAATCCTCAAAACCAAAATTTGATTTATTTATAAAATCTTCATTTTTCCTAAATCTTGGGAAAGTCATATTATTCCCTCACTTAATTTTTTTATCGGAAAAACTTTATGAAGATAATTAAATAAATCCAATGATCCTATTTTCAAAATTGGAGAAATCCCAAATCAGAAAATAATGAAACTTCCAACTCTCTCCGAGGGTCCTTGAGTTGCGTGAAATTTTCTAGGATCGGAAAAATGCAAGAAAATATGATATGCATGATGACCTAATGTATAACATTCCAAATTGAAAATTTGGGATGTTACAAACCTACCTCTTAAGATGAATCTCGCCCTCGAGATTCGGGTTGGCTAGAAAATAGGTGAGGGTGGTCCTTGAGCAAAACTTCCTCTCTTTCCTGTGTGGCTTCATCCTCGGTGTGGTGGCTCCACCGAACCTTGCAAAACTTGATAACCTTGCTGCGGGTAACTCGCTAGCATAATCGAGAATCTTAACCGGTTTTTCCTCATATGTTAAGTCATCCTTCAACTGAATTGCTTCCAAAGGGCACTCGTGTCTCTTAACGGTACCTCTCGCTATCTCGGGTGACATTTCTTCAATCGAGAAACATGGAATACCTCATGAACTCCTCGACAGTCCTTCCGCAATTCCAACTTATAAGCAATCTCTCCCATGCGTGCAAAATCTTATATGGTCCAACAAAACGTGGTGCTAACTTTCCTTTAACTCCAAAACGCTTAACTCCTCGAAGGGGATACTCTAAGATATACTGCTCTCCAACTTCATACTCAATCGCTTTGCGCTTTGAATCGGCATAGCTCTTTTGTCCGGACTGGGCTACCTTGAGCCGCCTCAATCAACTTAACCTTCTCGCTCGCACTCTTAATCAAATCTGGTCCAAACAATCGACAATCTCCGCCATTCCCATGACAACGGTGTCCTGCACCTTCTTCCATACTGAGCCTCAAAAGGTGCCATCTTCAAGCTGGTTTGGTAACTGTTGTTGTAGGAAAATTCTGCATACGGCAAATTATCATCCCAACTAGATCCATAATCTAGTGCACAAGCTCTCAAAGATATCCTCCAAAATCTGATTGACTCTCTCACCATCCATCGGTCTGTGGGTGAAAAGCTGTATCAATTCCAATCTAGTTCCCAATGTTTCGTGTAACCGGTTCCAAAATTTTGAGGTAAATTGGGTTCCTCTATCCGATACGAAGCTCCTCGGAACTCCGTGTAAGCACACAATTCTGGTCATGTATATCTTTGCCAACTTAGCACTGCTATAGGTAGTCTTGACTGGAATGAAATGAGCTGCCTTAGTCAAACGATCGACTATGACCCAAATCGAGTCATAACCTGAACGAGTCTTTGGTAAACCTGTGATGAAATCCATGCCTAGTTTATCCCACTTCCATTCGGGTATCGGCAATGGTTGTAACAATCCTGCTGGCTTTTGATGCTCTGCTTTTACTTTCTGACATACATCGCAAACTGCTACATACTCCACAATATCTTTCTTCATTCCGTCCACCGTAAAATATTCTTCAAATCCAAATACATCTTGGTATTTCCTGGTGAATCGAATAGGTGAATCATGGGCTTCTTGTAAAATCAACTTCCGATCTCCGGGTTATTGGGCACATAAACACGGTCTTCAAACCATAGGGTATCGTGTTCATCCTCACGAAATCCTTTAGCTTTTCCTTTGCTCATTTTCTCCTTTATAGAGGCAACTTCCTTATCTGCCTTTTGGGCTTCTCGATTTTGTCCATCGCTGTCGGCTGAATCTCCAATGCTGCTACATAGCCTCTCGAACTATTTCCAAACATAGCTCTCAAGGTCCTCGGCTAACTCATTGGGTATCCCTCCCATCATTAGGGTATTGACGTGGTTTTACGGCTCAATGCGCCTGCTACTTACATTAGCCTTTCCGGGGTGATAATGCAATCTCATATCATAATCCTTGATAAGCTCTAACCATCTCCTTTGCCTGAGATTCAATTCCTTCTGTGTGAAGATGTACTTCAAACTCTTGTGATCCGTATATACTTCACAATGATTTCCAATGAGAAAATGTCTCCATGTCTTCAAGGCATGCACAACGGCTGCTAACTCCAAATCATGTGTGGCATAATTCAACTCATGGGGCTTAAGTTGTCATGAAGCATACGAAACAACTCTTCCTTCCTGCATAAGCACTGCTCCAAGTCCTCGACGTGAAGCGTCGCAATACACCTCATAATCCTTAGTCTGATCTGGCAGTATCAAAACTGGTGAGGTAACCAATCTTTTCTTCAACTCCTGAAAGCTTGCCTCACAGTCCTCAGTCCATATGAATTTGTTATCCTTCTTCAACAATTCTATCATAGGCTTAGCAATCCTTGAGAAATTCTCAATGAATCTTCGGTAGTATCCTCGCGAGTCCAAGGAAACTCAATCTCTCCAACTGTCGTTGGTGCTTCCCATTTGGTTACGGTCTCAACCTTTGTGGGGTCAATCGCTATTCCTTCTCCGGATATAACATGTCCGAGAAATCCAACTTCCTTTAGCCAAAACTCACATTTGCTGAACTTGGCATACAACTGGTGTTCCTCGCCTCCAAAACCAATCGCAAATGTTCCTTGTGTTCCTCTTCATTCTTCAAGAAAATCAAAATATCATCAATGAACACCACGACTAACTTATCCAAAAACTCCATAAACACTTTGTTCATCAGGTTCATGAAATAGGCTGGTGCGTTAGTCAGTCCAAATGACATAACGGTATACTCGTACAGTCCATATCTCGTGGTAAATGCTGTCTTGGGTATGTCTTGCTCCCGAATCTTCAACTGATGGTGCCCTGATCGTAAATCGATCTTGGAAAACACCTTAGCTCCTTGCAAACGATCAAACATATCATTTATCATAGGTAGTGGGTACTTGTTCTTGATTGTTACTTCATTCAATCCACGATAATCAACAACCATTCTTAACGATCCATCCTTCTTCTCCACTAACAAACGGGTGATCCCCAAGGTGAAGAACTTGGGCTAATAAAACCCTTATCCAATAGTTCCTTAATCTGCTTCTTGATTTCGCCAAATCCGTATGGCATCCTCAGACGCAGTCGCTTCGATATCGGGCCTGTTCACGGCAACAGCTCGATCAAAACTCAATGTCTCTATCCGTGGCATTCCCGCAACTCTTCCGAAATACATCAGAAAATCCTTCACCATCGGTACTTCTTCCTACACCACTCCCGATAAGCAATTAACTTGTGCTCTCCTCGCTCGTGCCGTGATACATACTTGATCCTTCTTCCTTCCGTGTGGTGAGCAAAATTGACTTTGTGATGCAATCTATGTTTCCTCCATACTTTGATAACCAATCCATTCCTAATATCACATCCAATCCTTGGGATTCCGAACTATTAGGTCCGAGGGGAAAACATAGTGTCCAATCCTTAATGGCAATCGATCACACCATTTACTAGCCATGTACTCGCCTCCGGTGAGGTTACTAGCATGGGTGACCTAAGGGCTTGGGTCGGTAATTTGTACTTATCCACAAATCCCTCGATATGTATGAATGCGATGCACCAAGATCGAAAAGAACAACTGCAGAAATGACTTAACCAAAACTTACCGACATCGTGATCGGGCTGATCTTCAACCTCCTCCACATCAATGTGGTTCACCGTCCCCTGTTGAAAGGGTTGGGCTTCTTTCCGAGTTTCCATTGCCATTTCCATTCGCCTTCGATACCATTGGCATAATGCCCATCTTGCGGCACTTAAAGCAAGTAATATGACTCAGTCTACTTTGGATGGTGTTGACGGGTTGGTGCGGTTCTGTCTGCTTTCCTCCATTCCCGCTCCCATTCTTGGTGCCATTATGGTTATGCTAATTACCTCCTCCATGGGTATGCTGAAACTGAATTCCTGATTTAGGGGTATAACGAGGCTTCACCGAGCTCCAGAGTTATACTTCCCTTGCCCATACTTCCGCTTGCAGTTCTCAATTTGTCTGCTGATTTCCTTCAATCATGAGGGCTCGGTCTACCAACTCCTGGTAGTTGTTGAAACTTGCTACCATCAACGGCATGCTGAACTCATCATTCAGTCCTTCTAGAAACTTCTCCTGCTTAGCAAAGATCTCAGAGTAACGCTATCCGGGGCATAACGTGCTAACTTACTAAAATCATCCACATATCGCCAACAGTCCTTCCTCCTTGGCGTAAGTTGCTAAACTCACGCTTCTTCATGGCCATGGCTCCTGCTGTGTCACATCCCAAATAGACCATGCATTAGGGTGTGCATCATGTTTAAATTTCATCTGAATTTGAAATGGGGAAGGCAGAAACCCCGTAACACCCCCCTTTAAAATAACTAGGGTTTACTAAAATTTATTTCAATGAATCTGAATGCCCTTCAAAATGCCCATCCTCTTTGTTTGGGTTTAGGATCCATGTCAAAGAAGGTGGAACATTTTCTAGGTCACCTAAGGGTTCTAGATATAATTCACAAGTTTTTGAAAAGAGCATTTTTAAACTATGGAAAATATTTTGGGTGTTCAAAAATTGTCAAACTAAAATGTTTCATGTTGGGAATATTCCAACAAGTGACCAGGAGCATTTTGGTAATTTTGAAAAGGTTTTGTATTTTAAAACCCTAAACAGAATTGCAGAAATAGAAAAGACTAAAATGGAAAATCTCTACACTGTCGCCATGATCGCCCACCTGCTGCCCAGCCCAAAGAGTCAGCCAATGAGCTGCTTGGCTCGGCCAGCAGTAGGTTGGTGTCCCGGCGAGCGCAGGGCGCGCCACGCAGCCTGGCCGCCGCCTCTCCTCACCTCGCCACCGCTGGACGACCCACGTCTGCCTCCCGACCTCCCAGACACCTCACTTCCCCCCTCCTCTCTCTCGCCGCCTCGACCTGGCCGACGCCATCGCCGACACGCCACCGCCGACGCCGTGCTCCCGCCGCCCACGCACCTCCCGTTATGTCTGCAGCTCCGCCGCACCCGCTACCCCTAGCTAGCTAGTTCCTCGCCCAAAACCCCCGAGGCCACTACTCCGACCTCGACCGAGTCCAAGGTCACGGAGATCCCCATCGCCGCCGCCGCCAGATCAGTCCGCCTCGACCCCGACGAAGCTCCCCACAGGTTCACCGTGAGCCTAGCTGCCTCTCCATCCTCTCCGTTTCTTCTTCTTGCACCGCAGCGAGCACTCGAGGATCACCCGAACGCACGCCCATGGCGCTGTCAGCCGACGAGCCTCCGGTCACCTATTGGCCACACCACTATGCCCATCGCACTCACCACACCTCCACGAGTCTAACTGCACTCCCGCGCCTCGCCGGGCCTCTAACCCCAAACCCGCTTGTGGCCGAGCCCTGTCGCCGCCTCGACTCGTCGCCGGGCGCCCACTCCGCCATCCCGACCTAAACTAACTCCACCACTAACCGCGGCTCACCTCCAGCCACCAGATGCTCCCAAGCTCCCATTTGGAGCCCGAAAGTGCAAAAGC
Organism: Aegilops longissima; assembly: GCA_021605205.1. NCBI lineage: Eukaryota > Viridiplantae > Streptophyta > Magnoliopsida > Poales > Poaceae > Aegilops > Aegilops longissima. The sequence continues at coordinate 551,835,136 of CM038678.1, read as the reverse complement.
ACTTGCTCCGCCCTGCCTCTGGCCTCGCCAGCTGACTAGACGCCGTGAGTTGACCTCACCAGGCCCTGTTGACCTCTCTGGGTCAATGACAGTGGACCCCTCCGGTTAAACTAATTAGGATTAGTTTTAATTAAAACTAATTAGTTAAACTAACTCGACATGCGGGTCCCACTGGTCAGCTTTGACCTGGACGACCCGTTGACCCCTCGACGCCATGTCAACCTCATGTCGACGATTAATTCAATTCTGGAATTATTTTTATATAAAATCCAGAATATAATTCAAATTTCAAATGCTTATAACTTTTATTCTATAACTCCAAATGCAAAGATTTATATATGAAAATTTATCAGAAAAATACACTCTATCCATTGGTACAGGTTTCATGCATGTTAAAACAAGTTAACTATGCTGAACAACCAGATTAAGATTTTGCACCATTAGACTAACTCACATGATCTATCATTTGAACCTTTGGTTCAAATGAGATCATCCCTTGTCCCTTCAATTTGCATTAGGCCAACACACATTCATCTTGCCATGTCATAGCATGCATCATATTGTTGCATATTGGTTGTATGTTTATTTTGGTGTGTTTTCATGATAGGTTCTGCCTCAAGATAACCTCGATTACCCACCAAGGGCAGTTCTCTACCCCAGCCCATCAGCAAGCAATTCATTGATCATTCCGATACAACCCATGTTCTCGCTTCGCTCTCGCTTATCGCATTAAGACAACGCGATTCAACTGTTGTGTGCTGCGGTAGTTGAACCCACTTCCTTTGCATGACTGTCATTGCCACAAGAATTAGATGAAACCCACTAGTATGTGTAGGAGTTGATTGAGCCATGTTTGTGATTCCTACCATGCTATGCTTGCTATGCTTAGAGTTGTGTCGTCCGCTCATCGGGATGATGAACTGGAGTGAAAGGTTGTGTTGGTTCGAGAGTGTAAGTGTTGAACACGATTTGGTAAAGGTATCGATGAGAGGCCATGTAGGAGTACATGGTGGGTTGTTTCATTGAAGCCAACTTAAGAACTGAGATCTGTGTTCGTGATCCATGAACTAGCTACTACCACACATTGGGATCCTTAATTGACCCTCTCGGCTTCTTAACCACCCCTGCTCATAGTCCGGAGTTGCAAGTAGTTTCGTGTTTGTAGTATGTCAGGGCCGCACGCAACGCTGACCTTAGGGGTGGGTTGTGTTGCGGTAGGCACCGTGGGTCTGGTGTACCGAAAGTGCCCGCTTGGTATCTCGGGAACCCTGCACACATCGCTCGGGCTGTATGGGAAACCTTGGCGGACTCCCTACGGATGGAACCCGAATAGGCGATAACCTGGACTAGGGACTTGAGTGTTTAGGTAGGCTGTGGCCGACACCCACGCTGGGCTTCCGCTGAAGGTTGCCGAGTACATGTCGGTAAACGATTTATAAGTGGTGAGAGCGTGTGAAGAAGTATACCCCGGGGGTTAAATATGATCTATTCAATAGCCGTGTCCACGGAGAAGGACTTCGGGTTACCTATATCAGTTCATAGACAAGTAAATGGATACTACTAAAAGCCTCAAGATAAGTGTGAGTATCATGGATGGCCCTCTCGGGATGACGAGAGAGGATCCACGGTGGAGTATTGTCATGGTGTTTAGTGGACTGCGTACGACAAAATGCTTTACAAAGTGTGTCACGAGGATAGCTTAGCCAAGAGTCAAAGCTGGCTTGTCGCAAATAACTCCACCTCCTTCCTTGAGAATGTGCATGTATGATAGGATTCTGTGGTAAGACTTGCTGAGTACTTTTGTACTCATGTTTGCTTAATCAATATTTTCAGAGGACTATACTACCCTCCGACGGATTCTATGTAGATGTTGACTTGATTTAGTAAGCTAGCCACCTGTGTGGCATCTAAGACTTGTGAAGGGCCATTGTAGATAGAAAGGCTCCACACAGCTTTCTTTCTTTCTAGAGTCTCAGACTCAGACTACTTTGCTTCCGCATGTGCTTGTATGATTGTATGACTTGAGTGTTGGGTCATGTGACCCCTACCTGTATGATCAGTTATGTATGGCTCCTGAGCCTCTTAAATAAAGTACTTGAGTTGTAGAGTTTTGTTGTGATGCCTTGTTGTATTTACTCATATCGGGCATATTATGTGTATGATTGAAATGCTTGGTATGAGTGGGATCCGACAATCTAGTTGTTTATCCTTGGCAGCCTCTCATATGGGGAAATGTAGTCTCGTGCTTCGAGCGATAGTAGTCCGCTACAGCCGGTTCACCGGAGTCCTGCTAGCCCAGACTACTGCTTGGACACTTGATCGGCCGGCATGTGATCCATTTCGTTCCTATGTCCGTCCCTTCGGGAAATGTCACGCGTGATACTTGAGTCCTGCCTAGCCTGCTACAGCCGGGATACCGGAGTCCTCATAGCCCAAAGGCTACAGCCCAAGTTCATACGCTGATGACCGACATGCTCGAGATGTTTCATGTATGCCTGTCCCCATAAGTTAGTGCCGCTTTGGTTCACGACTAGCCATGTCGGCCCGGTTCTTTGTCATGTGGATGCTAGCGACACTATCATATACGTGAGCCAAAAGACGCAAACGGTCCCGGCCATGGTAAGGCGACACCGTGGGAATACCGCATGCGTGAGGCCGCAAAGTGATATGAGGTGTTACCAGCCAGGTCGATGTGACTTGGGATCGGGTCCCGACAGCGTTGGCATCGAGAGCAGTGGCTGCCTGTAGGTCCGCTAAGCCAAACTGGTCAAGTTGAGTCTAGAAATGCTTTAGTTATATGTAGGGAATTGATTGTGGAGGAACGTAAGGCTCTTTTTACTCCTTTACCTTATGCCCTCCGATCCGAGTCATCCTCTTCTCATTCAACGTGGGTTTAGGACTAGGCTCTCTCTTCTCTATCGTGTTCACGTGTTACTATCCGTAGTACCTTGTAGGATTGTTGGTTACATCCTCGCCTCAAAGTTACTAAATTTTAGTATACTACCATTTGAACCGTAACCTTGATATGATGTTGTTGAGTGGTTTTGCAAATCTGATTTTGAATGTCTCAAATTTGATTTGAGCATTTACAGATGTTATGCTGCCCGATTTCCCTAGGAATTCTAATGCCTTTGCATTATGGCTGTGCTTTCAGATGGCCACCCGTTCCCAGAACCAAGTGGTTCGCCTGACTCGCTGCATTGATGTGTGCGGTCACACGCCATGTTGGTTAGGGTGATGATTGAGGCTGGTTATCGATGGTATCCTGAATATACCGCCGAGGAGCAGTTCAGGATTTCAATCAAAGCCAATACCTATGCACGGTCCGGATTTATCCATCCTATCCCGGAGCTACCGAGCCACTTCACTGCTCTTATGGGCTCGAATCACTATTGGAATGTCTGACAAGATGCAGCCTATTCCATGATGACTATTATTCGAGCCAGACTGCCTTGTTGAGCAACACCGACTTCCGCTTATATGCCAAAGATCTCTTCCTGGGCGCATGGCTACCTCCGTGGTTTGTACAAAGATGCAACCCATGAGGACTCACCTCCGAACTACCACCGAAGTTGTTGGAGGACAAGGACCGTGAGAACCGGCCTCATGCGAATGGAGCTGCTTTAATGCCCGCCTCGACCACCGGGCTACCCGACTAGGTTTGCACCGCCGCAAGCTTGGATGTATGGACATGAGAGATTTGTACCTGTGTTGGGCGAAGTTTGCGGACTTCATGGAGTGGCGTGAGGTTGGAGGCATCACCCACCTCGTGGGCCTCTTCTCGCCACTGCTTGTTGGTCCACGGCCACATCCGAGTCCTTATGGTCCACAGCCCCACAGATTGTCTGCTTCCTGGACGAACATGTTCCACTTCCGTGCTTGGGTGGTGACTTCTATGAGGACTACTATGGAGCTGCCTCGAGATAGTAGTAGTATTCCTAGTATGGTAATGGTTGTGTTTCCACCGTCTGCGTGACCCGTGGAATACGACTTAGTGTGTATCGCTCCTAAGTGTAGAAAATAATGTATAGGAGTTGGAATGCTTCCGATGAGATGTAACGCCTCCTTATAGTTGTACTCCGTCAGCTTGTACTAAACTATGAATGGTGTGTATGACCGCTGGTATATATATATATGGCAGTTTATATTACCATGTCATACGGATGAACATCTTTGCATTCCATACCGCCCATTACCTCCCACACTTCCTTGTTAAATTCTGCCATCCTGGTTTAAACCTTGTTTTGTCTCCCGTGATGGTCAACACTGAATACTCCTGCTGCTCCAGAGCGGGGAGAAGCCAGCAGCCAGAAATGTGAATCGCCGCAACCGCCATCTTTGGCCGAGGTGATGCCGGAAGCGTAACGCAATAAGCGCTAAACCAACCGCTTATTGGAGCGGATAGAACAAAACACAGACGCCAGCCAAGAAACGATGGAGTTTCACTCAATGACTTCGCCAAGTTATATCCTCCAAAATTCAAATGCTCCATCGAGCCACTCGACGCCGATGATTGGCTCCGCAGATTCCATCACAAGCTGCGCTCGCCTAATGTGTCCGAGATCGACAAAGTTACCTTTGCCGCCTATCATCCGGAAGGCCCCCAGCCTCCGTGGGAAAACTATGAGGCTATGCGTCCGCTGGACAAGTTACAACTTGGGATGAATTCAGTGCCGCTCATGAGCACCATATTCCGTAGGACTTATGGACCGCAAACGTGAGGAATTCTGCACTTTCACCCAAGGCCGGTTGAACGTGGATGCCTACACCGTGAATTTGGGAGGTTAGCACGATATGCTCCCAAGAAGTTTCTACCGATGCTAAGAAGCAAAGCGAGGTTCCGAAGGGACTTAGCCTCGAGCTACGCCGAGATCTCCGCTCGCATGAATGCACCTCTTTCTCGGCTAGTCAATAAGGCTATCAGCCAGATCGGGCAGATCGACTTCGAGGCTTCACGCAAGCACATCCGTGATTCTCGATCGCCCTCCGCTCTGTTCCCGAAGCGCCGGTTTGGGTTCCTAATACGGCTCTACCACCTGTGTACACCCGAGGCCATCCTTCGAGGCGCCGCCCAATCAGCCGTATTTTCCACCCAAGACATATGGAGGTCCAATCGCTAATGTGGCCCCACGGCCAAATGTGATCACTTGCTTCAAATGTGGAGAGACGGGCCACTATATTCGAGAGTGTCCCCGAACAATCCCAATCAAGCAGAAAGTCTGCTGGCGCGGCAAGCCGCCAGAAAGGTTCCCTATGCTGCCAGCTTGCCACCGCCGTGGCCATGTCAACTATGTCTCTCGCCAAGAAACCTATGAGGATCCCAACGCCGCCCTCGGCACGCTTCTTGTTAATTGCCATCCGCAACTGTTTTTTGATACCGAGCATCTCATTCATTTATTTCGAGAGCTATGCTCGCTTGCACAACACCACATTCTCGACATGCCTACCTCCATGGAAATTAAACTCCTGGTTCTAGATGGCAAACCTCTAGAATAAGTCATGGAATGAAATTCTTGTCGATGCATTAGTCTTTCTCGCATCTCTAATAGCTCTTAAGTCCTCTGACATAAACATCATCTTGGGTATGGACCGATGTCAGCCCATTATGCCAAGATTGATTGCTCGACTAGAACCGCTCAACTTATTTCATCCTTCTGCAAAACAAAGGATGTTTTAACCCGAGTGTCTAAGCGCCAGCTTTACTCCTTAAATGCCAACCTCTTCCAGATCTCAAGATATTCCGTAGTCCGTGATTTCCTGATGTCTTTCCGAAGAACTGCCAGTGTTCCACCGACAGGATGTCGAGTTCGTGATAGATCTTGTTCTCGAACCGCCCCAATCTCTAGAAGACCTTATAAGATGGCACCCCTAGAACTAGCTGAACTTAAGAAACAACTCGATGAGTCCTTGCAAAAGGGTTTCATCCGTCCCTAGTTCATCTCCATGGGCTTGCCCTGGCCCTCTTCGTCAAGAAGAAGGATGGTACGGATCGGATGGTTGTAGATTACCGACCGTCAATTTGGTCACTATCAAGAACAAGTATCCGCTCCCGTGATCAACGACCGTATGATCAGCTCGCTGGATCCTCGCCTTTTTCAAGATGGATTTGAGGTTGGGCTACCATCAAATCAAAATCAAGAACGGGACATCCCTAAACGGCTTTTGTCACTCGTTATGGCCAATACGAGTACACCGTCATGTCCTTCGGGTTAACCAATGCTCCAGCCACCTTCTCTCGGTTAATGAACTCAATCTTCATGGAGTATTTGGATAAATTCGTCGGTATACCTCGATGATATACTCATCTACTCCAAGAATGAGGAAGAACATGCCAACATCTAAGGCTAGTATTGATGAAACTTCGAGAGCACCGCCTTTATGCCAAATTCTCTAAATGTGAATTCTGGTTACCGTAAGACCTATCTAGGACATGTAATCTCCGTAAGGGTATTGCTGTCAATCCCGAAGCGAGTTCAAGCCGCCCTGATCGGACTCCACCTGAATCGTCAAGCAAGTTCGAGTTTCTCGGTTTAGCGAGCTATTGCCGCCGCTTCGCCGAGAATTTCTAAAGTTGTTAAACCTCTAACCGAACTCCTCAAGAAAGATAAGAAGTTCGAATGGACGCCACAAAGGCGAGATCAGCTTTCAGAACTGAAAAGACGCTCGACATCGCTCCCGCATTTGTTCCACCAGATTTCTAAGGACTTTATTATCTATTATGACGCCGCGACAAGGACTAGGTTGCATACTCATGCAAGATCGCCATGTGATTGCCTCACGCTTCTCGACAATTGCGCCCACATGAGGATAACTATCCCACACACGATCTAGAGCTTGCAGCGTGGTTCATGCACTCAAAACCTGGCGACATTACCTTCGGGTAATCGCTATAAATCTACACAGATCACCAAAGTCTGAAATATATCTTCACCCAACCGGATTTGAATCTCGTGCAAAGACGTTGGTCGAAGTTGATTACAGATTTCACTTAGGAATATCTTACACCCTGTGCAAAGCTAATGTCATGGCTGACGACTAAGTCGCAAATCTTATCAGTAATAATTTGATGTTACAACAAGGTCAACCAATTCTCCACGAGGAATTTCGTAAGCTTAATCTTCACATTGTTCCTCGAGGATTTCTTTCCACCCCGGTGGCGTAAACCTGACCTCACGGATCGAATCATAGCTGCTCAAAGAGTATGATAGGGGATATCTTGATCAAGGAGAACATCGCTAAGCGGAGCTGCTAAATGTTTCTCCATAGATGAACGAGGTGTTGTCTTCTTCGAAACCGCTTGGTGGTTCCCAAGAAACAACAGCCACGGCAATTGATCCTTAAGGAAGCTCATGACTCTCCTCTCACCATTCATCCCGGTAGTACTAAAATGTATCAAGATCTACGCCAGAGGTTTTGGTGGACTAGGATGAAGAGAGAAATCGCTCAATACATCGCTAATCGCGACGCCTGTCGTCGAAGTTAAAGCAGAGCATCAACGGCCTGCTGGTACCCTTCAACCTTTGGAAATTCCTGAATGGAAATGGGATAAAATCGGTATGGATTTCATTACCGGTTTCCAGACCAAGAGAGGGAATAACGCTATCTTCGCTGTTGTTGATCGCCTTCCAAAGTAGCCCACTTTCTACCTGTTCGTGAGAGTATAACCGCTAGCCAGCTAGCTGATTTGTACATCTCTCGAATAGTATCTCTTCATGGTGTTCCATTGGAAATTAACTCAGACCGTGGGAGTCTCTTCACTTCGATTTTGGGAAAGTTTCAAAACGCTATGGGAACTCGCTCTCTTTAGCACCGCTTCCATCCCCAATCAAGTGGTCAAGTAGAACGAGTCAATCAAATCCTAGAGGATATGCTTCGAAGCTTCACATCTCTTTCGCATGAATTGGGAGAAATGCCTTCCATTCGCCGAAGTTCGCTTATAACAATAGTTATCAAGCCGCTTGGGCAAAGCCCTTCAAGTTCTTTATGGACTAAAATGTCGAACGCCTCTCAACTGGTCGAAACCGGGAGCGCCAACTCTTTGGCCCGGATATGATTCAGAAGCAGAGGAACAGGTTCGTTGTTCGTGAGAAATTGAAAACAGCCCAATCTCGCCAAAAGAGCCAATATGATCGCAAGCATAAGCCTCATGGCTTATGAAATTGGCGAGAAGGCTTACCTTCGGTTACTCCTTTGAAGGGAACCCATCGATTCGTATCAAGGGCAAGTTGGCTCCTCGTTACATTGGACCCTTTGGCATTCTTGCCAAACGAGGGAAGTTGCCTACCAATTGAACTACCTCCGATCTTCCAAGGTCCATGATGTCTTCCACGCTTCCCAACTCAGCGTTGCTTCTGGATCCTATCCGTGGAGTGGACCACTAAACGCTTGATCTCCAAGATAACCTCACCTATCGAGAGTACCCTGCTCAGATCCTCGATCAAACCGAGCGCATCACTCGACGCCGGAATATCAAGTTTTTAAAGGTTCAATGGTCCAACCATTCCGAGCAAGAAGCAACTTGGGAAAGGGAGGATCGCCTTCGACTTGAGTACCCCACCTTTTTCAAGAATAGATCCTAAATCTCGGACGAGATTCTTTTGAGTGGGGTGAGTTGTCACATCCCGATAGACCATGCATTAGGTGTGCATCATGTTTAAATTTCATCTGAATTTGAAATGGGAAGGCAGAAACCCTAACACCCCCCTTTAAAATAACTAGGGTTTACTAAAATTTATTTCAATGAACTGAATGCCCTTCAAAATGCCCATCCTCTTTGTTTGGGTTTAGGATCCATGTCAAAGAAGGTGGAACATTTTCTAGGTCACCTAAGGGTTCTAGATATAATTCACAAGTTTTTGAAAAGAGCATTTTTAAACTATGGAAAATATTTTGGGTGTTCAAAAATTGTCAAACTAAAATGTTTCATGTTGGGAATATTCCAACAAGTGACCAGGAGCATTTTGGTAATTTTTGAAAAGGTTTTGGTATTTTTAAAACCCTAAACAGAATTGCAGAAATAGAAAAGACTAAAATGGAAAATCTCCACTGTCGCCAATGATCGCCCACCTGCCGCCCAGCCCAAAGAGTCAAGGCCAATGAGCTGCTTGGCTCGGCCAGCAGTAGGCTGGTGCCGCCGGCGAGCGAGGGCGCGCCACGCAGCTGGCCGCCGCCTCACCCTCGCCGCCTCTCCGACGACGACCCACGCTGCCTCCCCGACCTCCCGTGACACCTCACTTCCCCCGCCTCTCTCTCGCTCCGACCTCGCCGACGCCATCGCCGACACGCCACTGCCGACGCCAGTTTCCCCGCCGCCCACGCACCTCCCACATGTCCGCAGCTCCGCCAAGACCCTGCTACCCCTAGCTAGCTAGTTCCTCGCCTAAAAACCCCGAGGCCACTACATTCACCTCGACCGAGTCCAAGGTCACGGAGATCCCCATCGCCGCCGCCGCCAAGATCAGTCCGCCTCACCCCGACGAAGCTCCCCACAGGTTCACCGTGAGCCTAGCTACCTCCATCCTCTCCGTTTTTCTTCTTGCACCACAGCGAGCACTCGAGATCACCCGAACGCATCGCCTTGCGCGCTGTCAGCCGACGAGCCTCCGGCCACCTATTGGCCACACCACTATGCCCATCGCACTCACCACACCTCCACGAGTCTAACTGCACTCCCAAGCGCCGGGCCCTCTAACCCCAAACCTGCTCGGTGGCGAGCCCGGCCGCCGCCTCGACTCACCGGGCGCCCACTCCGCCATCCCGACCTAAACTAACTCCACCACTAACCGCGGCTCACCTCCAGCTACCAGATGCTCCCCGGCCCATTTGGAGCCCGAAAGTGCAAAGCACTTGTTCCGCCCTGCTCTGCCTCGGCCAAGGCTAGACGCCGGTGAGTTGACCTCACCAGGCCCTGCTGACCTCCGGGTCAATGACAGTGGACCCCTCCGTTAAACTAATTAGGATTAGTTTTAATTAAAACTAATTAGTTAAACTAACTCGACATGCGGGTCCCACTGGTCAGTTTGACTCGACGACCCTGCTGACCCCTCGACGCCATGTCGACTTCATGTCGACGATTAATTCAATTCTGGAATTATTTTATATAAAATCCAGAATATAATTCAAATTTCAAATGCTTATAACTTTTATTCTATAACTCCAAATGCAAAGATTTATATATGAAAATTTATCAGAAAAATACACTCTATCCATTGGTACAGGTTTCATGCATGTTAAAACAAGTTAACTATGCTGAATAACCAGATTAAGATTTTGCACCATTAGGACTAACTCACATGATCTATCATTTGAACCTTTGGTTCAAATGAGATCATCCTTGTCCCTTCAATTTGCATTAGGCCAACACACATTCATCTTGCCATGTCATAGCATGCATCATATTTTTGCATATTGGTTGTATGTTTATTTTGGTGTGTTTTCATGATAGGTTCTGCCTCAAGATAACCTCGATTACCCACCAAGGGCAGTTCTCACCCCAGTTCCATCAGCAAGCAATTCATTGATCATTCCGATACAACCCATGTTCTCGCTTCGCTCTCGCATCGCATTAAGACAACGCGATTCAACTGCTGTGTGCTGCGGTAGTTGAACCCACTTCCTTTGCATGACCTGTCATTGCCACAAGAATTAGATGAAACCCACTAGTATGTGTAGGA